>CM062294.1:480110253-480140683 GCA_031216915.1 Pictodentalium vernedei | reverse complement strand
GTATTATCCCTCTTCTATTTGTACCACCCGCGCAAACGTCTTCCTCAATAGCCTCTACTGCCCTGCCACAACCATATAGGTCTACCTTACCAGACATTCAGTAATTTTGATTCCAGGATGGTCATTTATAACTGCAATCATCATATTCGACCGGCTGTTCACTTGCACCAAAGCAATGTGGGTAGCAGGTTCCTACTGTTAAATGCAAGTAACTCTGGCCAAAGTTGCTGGGGCAAAGGGTGGAGTGGGTGCCGTGGGATTTGGGTGCACCAATACTGGATAGTGGCGGGGGGGGGGGGGGGGGTAGTGTGGGATACAAGGAAAAGATGGAACAGAAGCAAGACGTTGAGTCGAGCGGCGCAGAGGAATATCGGGAGGCGATATGGTAGGTGTACTGGTATTGGGATAGGGGATATCCTATAGCTCGATGAGATTTGGATTAGGCTACTTTCCTCCAAATTAAGCGTACGATCTATCCTCTGTCTCTCCAGTTTTCACTACCTGAACAAATTAGTCATTTCCCTGTACTGTACTACTATAAGTTTATGTCACACCCACCGCACCTGGAAACCAATGAGCCCGATCCCAGGATGACACTTAATAACGACCACATCATATTCCCGATCCTGTGATAACATGTGTCAAGTAATATTATTAGTCCACCACATGGCCTTCCACTTAAACTACCTACAGTCATGGCAGTTCCTGGCGGTTGGCAGGGACTTCCTGTCAACCGCCTACTCTATCACATCGACTATTCGCGTGTTCATCTCCGCTATTGTGCCATCTTCTCCTAAGTTACACTCAAACAACATACATAACTAGACACGAGGAGTAACATGGGCGTATCCGTTTGACCGGGTGTGTGACCTTGACCATCAAACCGGAAACCTTGAACCTGTGTATCGGCTCCTGCTGGGCGATTGTCCTGAAACTTGGTGTGTGGTTCGGGCGCCCAACAATTTCGCCACACCCGATGCCCGTCATGTGTGACCTTGATATTCAAACCGTTGACCTTGAACCTGTATCTCGGTTCATGCTGGGCCGATTTTCGTGAAACTTGGTATGTGGGAGTAGTTCAGGACGCTCAATATATATATATATATATATATATATATAGAGCTGTGTTCAATCATGAAAACTGGAGAGACAGAGGATAGATTGTACGCTTAATTTGGAGGAAAGTAGCCTAATCCAAATCCCATCGAGCTATAGGATATCCCCCATTCCAATACCAGTACACTCACCATATCGCCTCCCGATATTCCCCTGCGCCGGTTGACTCAACGTCTTGCTTCTGTTCTATCTTTTCCTTGTATCCCACACTATACGCCCCCACCCCCCCCCCCCCCCCCACTATCCGGTTATTGTGCACCCAAACCCCACTGGACCCCACTACACCCTCTGCCTCAGCAACTTTGGCCAGAATTGCTTGCACTTATTAACAGTATAGGAACCTGCTATCTGCATTGCTTTTATGCAAGTGAACAGCCGGTCGAATATGATGATTGCAGTTATAAATGACCATCCTGGAATCAAAATTATTGAATGTCTTGTAAGGTAGACCTATATGATTGTGGCAGGGCAGTAGAGGCTATCGAGGAAGTCGTTTGCGTGGGTGGTACAAATGGAAGAGGGATAATGCCTGTCACTCATAGCAGAGTATACCCGCCCCAGGTCCCGGAATACTCTCTATCGTAATTCCAACACACCCACACATGTTGGCTGTGTACGGCATAGGGGCCATTGGCAGCATTGATGAAGGCGCAGGATGTGTCATAAGTAGCCGAACGCACTGCTGGAGTAAAGAGAAAAAACAAAAATCAAGCTTAGAATTTTATTACATTACGGGCCTGGAAAAGTGTAATTTGTATCTAATTTTTTAAAATTGTTATTACATTATGGGTACCTAACATTTATTACACGTTATTACATTTATTACATTATGGGTCGTTTTTTATTACATTATGGGTTCGTATTACATTATGGGTCGTTTTTGTATTACATTATGGGTAGGTATTACATTATGGGCATTTATTACATTACGGGTCGTAACAAACGTTTCACCTCTGGTATTACAGAACGGTGGACAACCTTCTATCATAATTGAATGAGTGTAATGGTGGAATCTAATTTATATTTTCAACCCGCCGCCTTATGCCTGTAGAATGAAAATATGACTTGGACTGCTCAACAGACTCATTGAGTCATATTTACTGTACTAACCCTTTACCCAAACGTAACGACAAAACCGACCAGCGCTATTCACAGAAATCACCATTCAGTTTTCATAACTTTGTCATTTTTGTCTCAAAAACATAGCTTACAACCCTCATTGGAACCACCTCGTTGGGCTCGTTCGAATGAGGGGTCATAAGCTATCTTTTTGACGCAAAAAAAAAAAAAAAATAGTTATTCAAGAATTTAATTTGTAAGTGTCGTCTTCCGTTCGTGTTAGGTAAAGGGTTAACTGGATACCTTTTCATACGCCCGTTATGTAAATGGTCCTGCCTTTCTGCCTGCCTGCTCCGTCCGTAAACAATTGGTTCCGACCGATAACTCCAGTTTGGATTATTTGATTTCAACCATAGTTGCTATATGTGTATTCCCCAGCTAGTAATACAGGCCAAATTCGAATACGTTTCCGTCCAAATATTTTTACATGAGATATGGCCCTTTTTCGACTTAGAATTTGACCTTCTATTAACAATTTTGGTTTCCGACCGATAACTCCAGCTTGGATTATTTTAACTCAATCAAAGTTGGAATGTGTATTACCCAGCTAGTAATACAGGCCAAGTTCGAATATGGATTCCGTCCAATTATTTTTACGTGATTTACGACCTTTTTTTGGCTTAGAATTCGAAGTCTATCAACATTTTTAGTTTCCGACCAATAATTCCAGTTTGGATTATTTGATCTCAACCAAAGTTGGTATGTATATTATCCAGCTAGTAATACAGGCCAGATTCCATTATGGGTTCCATCCATTTATTTTTAAATGAGTTACGACCCTTTTTTCGACTTGGAATTCGACCGTCTATTAACATTTTTGGTATCCGACCAATAACTCCAGTTTGGATTAATTGATCTCAGCCAAAGTTGGTATGTGTATTTCCAGCTAATATACAGTACGTGGAGAGTGGATTGTAACTAAATCACCCGCGGAGTGGAGTTGTCACCCAAGCTATAACTTTCAAATTGTGTACATATCGACAAAAAACACAAGCAATGTTTCAGCCAATGGACCTCCGGGTTAAACCCGGAGGTCCATTGGCTGAAACTTTGCTTGTGCTGGTAATGCTTTGCAACAAATTTGCAATTATTGCTTGGGTGGAATCTCCACTCTGCGGGTGATTTAGTGATAATACACTCTCCACGTACTGTAATACTGACCACGTTTGAATATGGGTTCCGTCCAATTATTTTTATATGAGTTACGTCCCTTTTTCGATTTAGAACGGGCGTATTTAGCCACGCCTGGTGATGCTCTTGTTATGTTATGGGATCTCAAATTGGAGCTGTATTATTGGAAGCGTTAAGATTTTACACCATTCTCAGCAGTCAGCAGCCGGCCTCATATTCAGGCCATTATACGAGATTGCCCAGCCAGAGTCACCGTAGACCTGACGATAAGGGCGATCAGCTGTTACAATTTTTTCACTTACCAACCAGACACAAGCGGCGCTTCGACCCTAGATTCTTTTCCTGTAGGGATGCCAAGGTCGAGCTTTTCGTCCTAAAACTGTGGTATACCGCGCCACCTTTGGGCAACTAGAGTGAAATCTCTTGGTTAATGCCACAATGCAAGTGAGCCTAGTCGCGCTTGAAAACTCACACTATTTCGACGACAGATGCAATCAGATTTTCATTGCTTTACAGTGCACCCGAGAATTGTTACAGGCAACGCGATTTGTATTAGAACCTTCGGCAATTGGGCCTATACACTCTTGAATCACTTGGATTAAAAATCAGCCCAAATCACCTGGGTTGCGTGAATTTGAACCCAATTGGGTTCTGCTCAGTTTTTAAAGGCAAGCAGTTGGGAGCTTCCGTCAAGAGAATTTATGGATCGTGAAGGAGGAGTGTTTCGACTTGTGATGCATCATGTTTTGTCGAGCAACGATTTGCTCTTTCACCACCATATCGATCTCTATACGTCATCTGTATCGAGAAGCAGTTTTGATCCAAAACAGCACGTGATACATTAACTTGTTGAGTGCTAGGAGCCACTATCAGGGCTTTCAGAAAAATAAGGGTACCAGAGCAAAAGCCAACGTTTTCCTTGCTCATGTTTCATAATCAGTAAAACACCAATATAACAATAACATGATTTTGGAGGGTATTATGGTTCATTAGCGGCCCTGCAGCAATGATGAACAGCCCGAGGGTTTATTAAAGGTCCCAGACGAAGTCGAGGGCCGTTAATAAGCCCAAGGGCTGTTCATCGTTGCTGCAGGGCCGCTAATGAATCATGATGCCTGACAACAATCATGTTATTACTATTATTACCAGGCCGTTGTAACGAACGAACGATGATTTTATCAGTATACTTACAATGCGACCGATTCACAGTGCAATGAAACTTGTTTCCATCTGAAAGTGCTTCATTTCAGCACAGAAATAATAACTAAAGTCGGTTCGATATTTCTGTTTCGATCGTGCGTTCGACTTCAGTTCAGAAATACAAAGGGATGTCATCCGAATGGGAGTAATTCATTAGACCATGGAATCTAAAAATAGCCGGGCCGCGGGCCGCTAATGGCTATTTATACCATTATCGCCCGCGGCCCGGCTCCGTCGAATGACGTAACTGAAATTATGGAGTTTTAACGGGCCTCCAAACTTATGTTAATCGACTAGTAACTTATAGATTGAGTAGTAATAATAATAATTTGTTTATATAAGTTTGCTTTATTACAAATTATTGGAGAGTGCAAAAAACTAATATTGGTGAACAAATTCAGACCACCCAAAATAATATACCGGTAGCACTCAACCAGTTAAGGCAATCTGGGACCCGTAAATGGATCAGTGCTTGGTATGGGTGTGTGGGCGAGGGGGGTAACCATCACAATGCAGAAAGCCGCGTCCGGGCCGCTTAACGATCGACATTCTACCCTGTAGCTTCACAACGAACTGATCATTTACGGAAGGACAAATACATTTTTCAATGCATTACAACAGGAACAGCATGACGATATTCTTATGCTCAAAATACCACTTTCGGTCAAATTTGATCCAAATTAAATGTTAAACAATCTGTATGTGTGAGAGAGTGTGCGTGAACTTGTCGAGCGGAGACAATAAATATAATAACTTATTTTTATTACGGTACTTCTTCTCTGTTTTTGTAGCACATTGAGTGAAAGATAAAGGTTTTACATAACAAATCAACAAATCCGCGTAAAACGCAATAAATATTTAATAAAAACTAAGTGTCATCTGGTTGGCTGTCATTATTCTAAATGGTGGTATAAAAAATAAACCATTACAATAATGGAATACTCCATAAATCCGATTGTCTTTCAAATCATTTATCAGTAAAATCCATTAACTGTTTCCACTCTGGATATTTCCGGCGGAGCAGATAAAACTCACTAGTCACAGCAGTGTCGTGATCTGAAGACGACAAATGTAATACAGTGGAATCCTGTTAACTTTTACCTAAAACGGAAAGCAGACGACACTAGCAAACAAGATTCTAGAATAATTTTTTTTTTTTTGCGTCAAAAACATAGTTTATGACCCCTCATTGGAACGAGCACGTTGTGCTCGTTCCAACGAGGGATCATAAGCTATGCTTTTGAGACATAAAAATGGGGAAAAATGCTGAAAATTGAATGTTGATTTTTGTGAATAGCGCTGGCCGGTTTTTGTCGTTACGCTGGGTAAAAGGGTAAACTGAATAGACAGAATGTCAATAAAAATTATTCAATTACCAGTGGCAATCAATTAACACGGATAGGGCCATTTTGCTGTATTATAGAGTTAACCTGACCAATTATTCCATTATATCTTGTTTAAAGTGCTCTTGCTGCAGAAGGAAATGATTTCGCGCGCCGAAGGCGCGCAGGGGCGGTATGGGGGACAAGCCCCTTTCGACCCTCGGTAGCTGTATATGATGGTTGTCACATGTCTAGGCGTGTCGAAGGAGGAAAAGGATCCGGTACTCAGCAGGTGTCTCCAGTTGTTGGTAGGCGGTCTCGCTGGCTGATGTCGGTTGGACCCTCGGGTGAGGACCAGTGTGGGAGGTTGGGTCCTCTCACAAAGGTACTACCTCTCCCCGAGGGTGCAGTCGATCTGGATTTTCGGGCAAGTATAGTCTGCCGCTTCGAGGATGATAATGAGTGATGGCCATCACTGGCAAGTATAATCTGCTGCTCTGTATAATCTGCTGCTCTGTCAAACAAGTATAATATACGGACGTGACAACTGTTACTTATTCCCAGTTCCCTATTCGATATTAGTTATCAACGTATAAAGAACCGGGAATAAGTAACGGTTATCACGTCCCTGTATAATATTATGCCGAAAAAAATATGTTTTTTTGTGGGGTTTTGCATTTTTTTCTAGAGGCTCAGGGCGGCTTGGGTGATAAAATAACAAGTAAATAAATAACCTTTCTTAACCAACAAAATAGGGTATTTATATGCCAGAAGTAGGCCTATGTTTTACATAGTGACCAACGTATGGCCTTTTTCTAAACTTGATTGGATTAAACCAGCAACGATTGCCAATCAAATGAGACTCTTAGGTAAAACAGCTTCAATAAGGTTTTCATGGGGAAAACTATTTGGAAAATGGTGGGTGTACCAAGTATATAACATATGATAATGGAGTGATACCTTTAAACCAATCGGTTTAAAGAGCTTGGAAACTCGGCAGAACGATGCAGTGGACGAGGATCAAGGACATGGTAATATTAAATCTCCCCGACAGCCGATCAACACTCCAGGATGAAACAATCGCCAGAGAAAGAGACATGGAGGTTTGTAACCGAACTTGGCGAGACGGAGGTCAAAGTAAATATGCCTTTTGGTGTGATAAAGAGAAACCATGTTTTGAAGAGAACCTAGGTGGCACCTTTGCGGACGAGTCAATGCTGTTTAAGCTGAGGTTACTGGAGCTTTAGCTTAAGGGAAAATAGGGGAAGACAATGAAAATGTGTGCCACCTGTGTAATCTAGAAGTATATGTGGTTATTGGACGACACAAAGGAGACCGTTGGTATGCTCATTGGAGAAATTGATAGGGGTACGGGGTATCATCAACCAGTTAGTTTGCAGGTGTTGGAAGGAGAGAAGATATGTGGTTAGTGAGTGATTCAAAGGAGAGGGTTAATATGTTAATCGGCGAGATTGGGAAGAATGGGACAAGAGATGCCATCAAGCAGTTCGTCTCAGGGTGTTGGCAGGAGAGAAGAAACGTGGGACTAGAAAGGCATTTGGAAGTACAGGATTAATCAAGACCTTCTCACCCGACAACCGCGACCAATAAGCGGCCGACCGAAGTGTTATTATAACAGAGTTTTCTCCAATTGAATTTTGAAGAAATGTATATTTCTTGAGATTATTGTGTGTGCAGCTCCTCGTACGTTAATGGGCCGATTGCGATTGAAATTCCTGAATAACTAATTTTTTTCATTTTTTGACTTAAAAACATAGGTTATGACCCCTCATTGGAACGAGCTCGTTCCAAAGAGGGGTCAAAACCTATGTTTTTGAGACAAAAAATGAAAAAATAATGAAAATTAATTGGCGATTTTTGTGAATAGCGCTGGCCGGTTTTGGCCATTACGTTGGTAAAGGGTTAACACAGATTTATATAGATTTCTGCATGACTTTTGCTGTATTCATTTTAATGAAACTTCCCAAAATATGCTCACAAGCAGGCGAACGACCGCATAATTTAAAATATCAAAGCTCCTTATTTAAAAGTGCATTCTGGAAGAGAGAAGTGGAGGTGTCAATCAACTTCAGTGATAGTGATAGTTTTCTGTGCTACAGATGAAACAAACTTCCACCAACACGATTTTATTTACTGCTTCTGTTATCACTGATACATCTTTCACCTATCACTGTACCGTTTTACTTACACCAACTATTACTTGCTTCAACGTGCCCCTTTCCTTTCTCTGGATAGAAGATCGTCAGATCAAGTCGATTTGAGAGAAAATTTCTATCTGTAAAAACTCACAAAGAATGGGATCAGCTTTTTAAAGGCTTACCATGAAAAAATACCGCCCCAGCCAGTTGTTAGCACAGTGCGGCATTGCCATGTCTCGATGCGACCACTTCTTCGCATTGGAGATGGAGGGTATCGTCATATTTGCTGAAGGCATGTTCAAATATGAATATAACATCGGAGCACTCGCGCTTTATTTAATCTTTCTGCAGCCAGAGCCCCAACAGTGCATAAACTTTTCTAAATATCGTGTGATTAACTTTTTACCAATGACGATTAGCAGACGATACTTGTAAAATGACACTTTTTCTTGAGCTACTAAACATTTTCAATTTTTGCTTCAAAACATAATTTATGGCCTCACAATGGAACGAGCTCGTGTGTTTTGGGGGAAAAAACTGAAAACAAAATTATAAAATTGGAATGGCGATTTTTATTAACAGCGCTGGCGATATATTTCCGTTGCGTTAGGTGAATGGGCTTGGCATGTCATTCTTAGACTATGGCCTTGGCTTGGCATTCTTAGACCTTTACACTTAAACTATGGGCTTGGCATGGAATTCTTAGACCTTTACATCTTGTCCGCGCATGTAATCTATGGTTAGGCATCATAGTCACAAGAATTGTAAAGAGCTGGAGACCCATTAGGCAATCTCTGGTGACACATTAATACAGAGGTGCCTGTTTGACGCGGTGCCCGGAACGTCTTAACCGGAAGCATTCATTTTACATTCATATTTATCAGTCACTGGACTTTCATCGTCGCGAACAACACACAGGATAACAAGAACAGAATATATGGCAAGGTAAACCATTGACCTAGCAACTGCACCTCCTAGATCGGCATGGAGTTTCACCAAAAGCAGAAATATGTCGGAGGCACGGCTTCATGTTTGGGTAAAAAAAATGGCAAGGGTCATACGTCATCTGCATTACCACCGACAACAGAAGCATTCACAGAAAACGTTAAGCGAGCTCATTATCAAGCATTACTGTAGCTGACCGTGAGGGACAGGGGCCCGCCTGCTCTAAACGTTGAGGATTTTGGTTGGAAAAAAGACTTGGGCAATAGATCGCTTATCCCAGTCACCATTGCCGAAGGAGTCAAATTGGCACCTGATTATATCCTCGAAATGATCAGATGTGATTACAAAAGTGAAACTTCATGCCGATCTAGGAGGTGCAGTTGCCAGGTCAATGGTCTACCTTGCCATATGTTCTGTTCTTACTATCCTGTAGGTTGCTCGCGACGATGAAAGTCCAGTGACTAACTAGACTTTATGATTCTGGAGAATCATGGCTTTTCCCGATGAGATTCCATGATTTGTCATGACCCCACAGTGTCTGATGAATTGTTTTTAACTGCCTCACTGAAGTTCCTTCATTGATGTTATGAGAAAAGTGAAGATAGTAGTCTCAAATGACACAGTTTGATAAAAAATTGTTTAGGTAAAAACCATCATTAACGGTGGAGTGAGTTAAGGTCATTATCGTCGTCCAACAAGTCAATGACCGACAAAAGGAGTTATGTTTGTTTGACACATACTCACTGAGTGCTGTGTCAATTTAAAAATGGTCCATTTTATCTCAAATGTATCCAAAATATTGATGTCTGGCAGCTTGTATAGGGTTAACAAGTGCCAACAGGAATATTTATTCATGCAACTTGTAATGTCACACCAAGAACTGTGAATGGCTATTTTTTCTTTAAAATCTACAAGATGTTTTCAGAGAAATCCAGGGAGAACAGGAATTTTAAGCTTTTGATGGGTATCATTGTTTTTCCAGCCCAAAACGGGTTAAGTGTTGTTTTTGGAATACTCTTATTACTTCCAAAAATAATTCTCAGTGAATTCTACTTCCACTTATTTTGATCTCTCCTCCCAACTTCAGGTGCTGTGGGTACGCAAACACAGCCTATTTTATCAACATTTTGATGTTTGAGAACCTGCATAGGGTTAACAAATGTTTACAGGAATATTCTGTACATGCAACTTGTAATGTTACACTAAGATATGAGAATGGCCATTTTTTCCTGAAAATCTACGGGATGCTTTTAAAGAAATCCTCAGATAACATGAATTTTTAACCTTTTGAGGGGTGTCTCTCTTTAACCAGCTCTAAAGGGTTAATGCTTGGTTTTGTGAATATCTTCATTACTTACAAAAATGATCGACGGTGAATTCCACTTCCAATGAAGGAGGTTATGTTTATCTCGTAGGTACACATTTGGTGTTATGGTTGCCCAAGAACAGCCCATTTTCTCCAAATGTCAATGCTTGGCAGCCTCTGGGGGGTTAACAAATGGTTACCGGAACATTTTGTTCATGCAACTTGTAATGTCACTCGAAGACCTGCGAATGGTTAATTGCTCTTGAATTTTTTTTTTTTTGAGAAATCCACAGAAAACTGGAATTTTAAGCTTTTAAGGGGTATATCTCCTTAACCAGTTAAAAATGGGTTAAGACCTCGATTTTTGAATACATTTACTACTTACAAAAATGTTTCACTGTCAGTTTTGCGCCCGGTAAAAGAAGTTACGTTTCTCTGTTGTATTCCCATTTGATGTTGTTGTTGTTCAAAAACAGACTATTTTTTCAAAATTTTGACATTTAGCAGCCCATGGAGGGTTAACAAATGCTTACCGGAATAATTTATCCAATCAATTGGTAATGTGACACCATGACCTATCAATGGCCATTTTCTCTTGAAAACC
Source organism: Pictodentalium vernedei (assembly GCA_031216915.1). NCBI lineage: Eukaryota > Metazoa > Mollusca > Scaphopoda > Dentaliida > Dentaliidae > Pictodentalium > Pictodentalium vernedei. Next base: position 480,129,781 of record CM062294.1, on the reverse strand, counting down.
CTACCAGATGTTTGTAAAGAAATCCAGGGAAAACATAAATTTTTAAGCCTTTGATGGGTATCACTATTAACAACCACAAAATGGGTTAACGATTGATTTTTTGAATACCCTTATTACTTACAAAAATGGTCTTTGGTGAATTCCACTTCCAACAAAGGAGATTATGTTTATTTCTCAGGTACACGTTGGGTGATGTGCGTGCCTGAAAACATCCCATTTCAACAAAATTACGATGCTTGGCAGCCTCTAGAGGGTTAATAAACGCTCACTGGAATATTTTGTCCATGCAACTTGAAATATCACACAAAGACCTGCGAGTAGTCAATTTTTCTTGAAAACCTACAGGATGTTTTTAGAGAAATCCACAGAAAATGGGAATTTTAAGATTTTAAGGGGTCTCTCTCTTTAGCCTGTCCAAAATGGGTTAAGACTTCGACTTTTGAATACCCTTACTACTTACAAAAATGTTTGCGTATAGATTGTGCGCTCGATAAAAGAAAGCACGTTTCTTTGAGGCGTACCCATTGGGAGCTGTTGGCGTCCAAAAACAGCCCATTTTATCACAATTTTGACTTTTAGCAGCCCGTGGAGGGTTAACAAATGCTCACCGCAGTATTTTGTCCATGCAGCTTCTATTGTCACACCAAGGCCTGGGAGTGACAGATTTTTCTTGAAATTCTACAAGACTCGTTTAGAGAAATCCATGGAAAATACAAATTTTTGAGCTTTATGGGGGTATTGCTAGGGCTGGTTAACGCTTGGTTTTTTGAACACCCTTATTACTGACAAAAATGATCCTCGGTGAATTCCACTCCCAGCAAAGAAAGTTATATTTATCTCTCGTGTATTGTTTGGGTGCGGTGGGGGCCTGAAACTGGCCTATTTCATCAAAATTTCGATGTTTGGCAGCCTGTGGAGGGTTACCATATGCATCGCCTGATATGTCGTGTGTATCAAAGGGCGTGTCACAGACAGGTCTAGCAATGACGAATGTATAAAAAAAATCTACAAGACGTGTTTTGAGAAAGTGCCGATAAACCCCAATTTTGGCAGTTTTTTGCCAATTCTGAGAAAATAAGGGTTAAATCGAAAATTCCGCTTGGGTACATTTTTAGATTTTGTGCCCCTCTATGCGTGTGCAAAATTTCGTGAAGATCGGTTCGAAAATGGCTTCTGAATCGTACGGACAAAATGTGTGGGAAAAAAAACAAGAGGCCCCACGTGGCCTTAATCGCTCACCTGACAAAGTGACTCTAAGAAGTATTTTAGGTCACCTTCACCATATCATGCCTCTGCCTCATCAACATTAACTGGTTGAGTGATAGATTTTGTTTGAAGTTCAACATTTGTTACCTAAAATTAGTTTTATTTAAAATCATTGGTGTGTGGCCAATCTCCAATGATTTTTAATAAAGCAAATTTATCTCTGCAGACAAACTGGTTTAGCATGAAGCACAAACAAGGAATGTGAAGAGATAGCCTTGGACATCTCTCCCCAACTGTGGATATCTTCCATGTGCTACATGTATATATTTGCATGCAAGAAAACAAAAATTTTCACAAATTTTCCAAAATATTAGTTTTTTTATCATCATTGGAACAAGCTCAAACAGCTTATTCCAATAGGGGTATGGGAAGATCAGGTATATTTTTAAGACAGAAATGTGAATATATAAATAATGGTGTTTTTTTGTGAATGATGCTGGAGAATTTTGCGTAAAGATATGGTAAATGGTTTGTTCTAGATACAGAATGATGCAAAAGTATTTAAATTTGATTAGGCAAGTTGTTCCTATAATGCATTTAAAAACTGAAGTAACTGTTTTTTTGCTGACGAACTTTTAGATGTGTGTGTCTGTGTTTGTGTGTGTGTGTGTGTGTGTGTGTGTTTGTGTGTGTGTGTGTGTGGGCGGGGGGGGGGGGGGGGGGGGGGTAAGAGTGTTCTTGCAAACAAAATTCCTGAATAAATGGAAAATTTTATTTTTTGTGTGAAAGACATAGTGCGTGAATGTTGATTGGAACAAGCTTAGAGAGCTCATTTTAATGTGAAGTCATAAAGCTGTGTTTTACGTACGAAATTCTGGAATAACTAAAAAAATTGCTTTTTTGACTCAAAAAGCATGGTGTGCGACCTCTCATTGGAATGAGCTCAAAAAGCTCATTCCAATGGGGTATTTACAAGCGATAAGTACATGTATGTTTAAGAGACAAAAATTAAAATTTGAATAGCGATTTTTGCGAAGAATGCAGACAAGTTTTGGCAGTTATGCTGGTAAAAAGGTAAGATATGCAAAGTGGTTGTTTTTTAGAGGCGACATTTAATTAAGGGGAATTAACCCTTGATTACTGAGCTAACTTCTAAAAGTACTGAAATTTCATGAAGCAATGTGAATAACAGACAACAGTTGCCTAAAAATTTCATGAATAACTAAAATTTTTATTCCTTTGTCTCGAAAACATGGCAAATGACCTTTGTTGGAATGAGCTGAATGCGTGTGTTCCAATGAGGGGTCATAAAATTTGAACGGAGATTTGTGTGAATAATGCATTAGTACTGCTAGATTTGGGTAAACGGTTCACCCTGGATACCACCCCTTCTATAGTAGATCTTTTCTGCAAATTTTGTCTAAGATTCTATCAACTTTACAAATAAATACGTTCATGAATCACAATCAGATCCACCCCACAATGTTGCATACCAAATATCAAAAGATTCTGCCTGCTGGATCTGGAGAAGAAGATTTTTTAAGAAATATGCCTGAAATGCACTAAGTTAAAATTTGGGCTCCTATACGGAGCCCAAATATAAACCCAGGGGGCCGATTTGAACAAACTTCAATCAGATCCACCCCACAATGCTGCTTACCAATTATGAAAAGATTCTGAAGCTGGATCTGGAGAAGAAGATTTTTTAAGAAATTTGCCTGAAATGCACTAAGTTCGAATTCGAGCTTCTATAGTGAGCCCAAATATGAAACTAGGAAGCCGATTTGAACAAACTTGAATCAGATCCACCCCACAATGTTGCATACCAAATATCAAAAGATTCTGCCTGCTGGATCTGGAGAAGAAGATTTTTTAATAAATTTGCCCGAATTGCACTAAGTGCGAATTCGGGCTTCTATATTAAGCCCAAATATGCATCCAGGGGGCCGATTTGAACAAACTTGAATCAGATCCACCCCGCAATGTTGCATACCAAATATCAAAAGATTCTGCCTGCTGGATCTGGAGAAGATTTTTGAAGAAATTTGCCCGAAATGCACTAAGTTTGAATTCGAGATTCTATAGTGAGCCCAAATATGAATCCAGGGGGCCGATTTGAACAAACTTGAATCAGATCCACCCCGCAATGTTGCATACCAAATATCAAAAGATTCTGCCTGCTGGATCTGCAGAAGATGATTTTTTAAGAAATTTGCCTGAAATGCACTAAGTTCGAATTCGAGCTTCTATAGGAAGCCCAAATATGAATCTAGGGAGCCGATTCAAACAAATTTGCATCAGATCCATCCCACAATGTTGCATACCAAATATCAAAAGATTCTGCCTGCTGGATCTGGAGAAGAAAATTTTTTAAGAAATTTGCCTGAAATGCACTAAGTTCGAATTCGAGCTTCTATAGTGAGCCCAAATATGAATCTAGGAAGCCGATTTGAACAAACTTGAATCAGATCCACCCCACAATGTTGCATACCAAATATCAAAAGATTCTGCCTGCTGGATCTGGAGAAGAAGATTTTTTAATAAATTTGCTTGAAATGCACTAAGTTCAAATTTGGGCTCCTATACTGAGCCCAAATATAAACCCAGGGGGCCGATTTGAACAAACTTGAATCAGATCCACCCCACAATGTTGCTTACCAAATATGAAAAGATTCTGCCTGCTGGATCTGGAGAAGAAGATTTTTTAAGAAATTTGCATGAAATGCACAAAGTTCAAATTCGAGCTTCTATAGTGAGCCCAAATATGAATCTAGGAAGCCGATTTGAACAAACTTGAATCAGATCCACCCCACAATGTTGCATACCAAATATCAAAAGATTCTGCCTTCTGGATCTGGAGAAGAAGATTTTTTAAGAAATTTACCTAAATGCACTAAGTTCGAAATCGGGCTCCTATACTGAGCCCAAATATGAACCCAGGGGGCCAATTTGAACAAACTTGAATCAGATCCACCCTACAATGTTGCATACCAAATATCAAAAGATTCTGCCTGCTGGATCTGGAGAAGAATATTTTTTAAGAAATTTGCCTGAAATGCACTAAGTTTGAAATCGGGCTCCTATACTGAGCCCAAATATTAACCCAGGGGGCCGATTTGAACAATATTGAATCAGATCCACCCCACAATGTTGCTTACCAAATATGAAAACATTCTGCCTGCTGGATCTGGAGAAGAAGATTTTTTAAGAAATTTGCCTGAAATGCACTAAGTTCGAATTCGGGCTTCTATTGTAAGCCTAAATATGAATCCAGGGGGCCGATTTGAACAAACTTGAATCAGATCTAGCCCGCAACGTTGCATACCAAATATCAAAAGATTCTGCCTGCTGGATCTGGAGAAGAAGATTTTTGAAGAAATTTGCCTGAAATGCACTAAATTCGAATTCGAGCTCCTATAGTGAGCCCAAATATGAATCTAGGGAGCCGATTTGAACAAACTTGAATCAGATCCACCCCACAATGTTGCATACCAAATATCAAAAGATTCTGCCTGCTGGTTCTGGAGAAGAAGATTTTTTAATGTTTTTCCCATTGCCTACAGTGTTAAAAAGTGCTGACTCCGCACTTTTTCAAAGTCCCGAAACTGTACCCTATGATAAAACCGATGGCAATTTTTTTTTACCAATCCTTTCTGTTGGTCCTAAGGAAGCTGCACACCAAATAAAAATTCTCAGTGCCGTGCAGTTTTGGAGATATGGGCGTTTTAATTTTTTTCTATTTTTAGCTCCTGCGGTTCCCACGGGGCTGCGGAAAAATTTTTTTTTTGCATAAATCAAGTACTCATGACCCAATAAGCCCTCACATAAAATTTGGTTCAAATCAGCCTCTCGGTTTGGAAAATAGAAATTTTGGGCGGGGCAAAAAATTTTGCCCCTCTCATAACGACGCCAAGTATAGCCCCACAAACTTCTCTTGAACAAATCTGAGTCTACACCTCAAAAGGAAGCTGCACACCAAATATCAAGTCACTGCTACTGCTGGTTCATGAGTAGAAGATTTACAAAGATTTTGGTGCCCCTTGGGGGCGTGGCACCACCCAGGAGGAGGGGCAACTTCATTTGAACAAATCTGAATTGGCATTAGGTAATAAACATTTAGCCAACATTTGAATAAAATTGGGCTAGTGGTTTAGGAGGAGAAGTCGATAATGTAAAGTTAACGCCGGACGGACGACGACGGACGCCGGACGACGGACGCCGGACAGAAAGTGATTAGTAAAGCTCCCCTTGAGCTTCGCTTAGGTGAGCTAAAAAGAGGGAAAAGCCTAATAAATACGATTGTATAGGAATATAGTTGCTCGGTTTGTCATTTCTGTCTTATCTTTCTTCCACATAGATGAAAATTTTGTGTTACTTTTTCTTGAGTTTGGCCAAAACACATACCTGCTGATTATATCAGCAAACACCACGAGAATCAGCTGGTGTAGGGTGAAAAATCCAAAAATTGTACAAAAGGCAAGGGAATGTGATTGTCATCCAAATTCAACGAGAATAAGGTCTATATCAAAGCATGTGTGTCGTTCATTCATTTGCTCATGGTGAAAATGCAATATTACACTTTTAGGAGGGGGTGACCTCAAAAAGGAGCCAATATCTCGAGTTGCCCAAGGGATACGGCCGGTCACCCCCCTCCCCCCCCCACCTCCCCCCCGCCCCCCACCCCCCTGATTCTTGAACGTCTGACACCCACCTACTCAGATCAGGAGAGGAAAAAACTTTAACCGGCAAAACCAGGTTTGACCCACAGCTCCCGGACTATAATCAAAGTAAATGGTCAATATCTCGAGTTGCCCAAGGGATCCGAAAGGTCACTCCCCTGAATCTTCAAGAGATAACCCTGGACTAATGGAAACTGCAAAGAAAAAAACATTAACTGGCAAAACCAGGTTTGACCACACGGCGGCTCCCGGACTAGGTCGGAGGAGACCGTGTTTGAAAGCGAAGAAACCAGGTTTGGCCCCACAGCTCCCGGACTATAATCAAAGTAAATGGTCAATATCTCGAGTTGTCCAAGGGATCCGAAAGGTCACTCCCCTGAATCTTCAAGAGGTAACCCTGGACTAATGGAAACTGCAAAGAAAAAAACATTAACTGGCAAAACCAGGTTTGACCACACAGCGGCTCCCGGACTAGGGCGGAGGAGACCGTGTTTGAAAGCGAAGAAACACGGAGAGACCTATACCACCCCTCCTTAAGTCTGATATCAGAGAAACATATTTTTTAGATGCAGTTAATCCCATAAAGTATTTTCAAAATTTAACCTATTATATCTTGTTTGACAGAGCTCAGTAAGCTCTGTCAGACAAGATATTATTGGTTAACCCTTTACCTGACACAAAAGGATGACGATACTTTCAAAAAAAATCTCGGATAACTATTTTTTTCCATTTTTTTGCGTCAAATACATGGCTTATGCCCTTCATTGGAATGAGCTCATCGAGCTTGTTCCAATGAGGTGTCATAAGCTATGTTTTTTAGACAATAAAAAAACATTGAATAGTAATTGTTATTAATAGCGCTGACCGGTTTTTGTTGTTAAGTTGGGTAAAGGGTTAAATGTGGGTGCGGTGGCGTTGCGGTAACCGGTTCTTGTCAGATCACCGAAGTCAAGCAACATCGAACCCGATTAATCCTCGGATGGGTGACCGTCTGAGCGATCGATTCGGACTCCCGCGTTGTGTCTTTGGACAAGACACTTAACCCCGATTGTCCGCATGGGGGAGGGGGGGGGGGGGGGGCACGATGACGCCGTGCACTAAGGCGTACTGCACGTCGATGTTGCGCATGTCTTCAATCAATCAAACCCTGCCTGTGCTGCAGTGCGGAGTTACGATGTTGGGGAGCTGGCAGCAGCTCGTCGTTGCTCGGTGGTTCTCTCCGGGTACTCCGGTTTACTCCACCCATGAAACTGCCACGGTGATGATTAGCCATTGTGAATAAGTATGTGACCTTAAACACCAATAAATAAATAAAAAAATAAATAAATATAGGGTTAAATGTATGGTCATTTATGAGGAACATTTTTAATTCACCAAGAGAATGCATTCCGGGAGGTAAGAGTGTTTGAAGGAGACGCTTAGTAGTAATAATAGTGTAGACTACCAATTCCAACTGTATAAATTCACACCCGACTCATTATATTCCACCACGCAACCAGTATACTTGATGATAAAAGAAGAGTTCAAGAGGAGACACTTGGTAGTATTTTGAGAACATCTTCATGATTTGAAAATTTCTAATTAGTGTGACTGAAGTCCTGACAATGATTTTTAAATTGAATCAAATTGAATTCCGATGCTTCAAAGGGCTTAACCCCTATCACTCTGGTAGTACAATAGATTCACAGAAAATAAGTTACCAAACAATGTTGACGATGAGTTGTTGCTAGCTGCTAGTGGTGTGCAGTGCTTAGTGCTGGTGTGCTGGTAAGTCTTGCACCCACTCCTGGATAATATTCCAACTGCATCATCAGGGCATGCCTTCCAGGAATGTATGCAGTGATGATGTTGCTGCAATATTCAGGTTTACAGTCGCCCCGCCCCTTGTCCATCATCTCCAAGATGCCCAGAATACGATTTGAGATTCTATTCAATTTCGAATAATAGAACCAGTTTGATTCAAGATTCGATTTGAAACGAAAATGTGTGATTTGCAGGGCCCTAGTACTTAAGCCTACATAAAGTACTAAGTGCGCACAAATTGACTTGAACAATAAATTTTTTTCTCCATAGGGGAGACTCGAACCGTCACCTACAGTATAGAGGATTCACACTTTTAACCCAGTACAAGATTTATTTATTATTTATTTACTGGTGTTTAAGGTCACAGACTTATGCACTATGGCTAATTGTGACCGTAACAGGAAGCCGAAGTACTCGGAGAGAACCACTGAGCATTGACGAGCAACTGTCAGCTCCTCAACATTCTAACTGTTCAAGCTTCGCTCAATCAGGGTTACAGCGGTTGAAGACATGTGCACCATTGACGTGCAGTACGCATTAGTACACGGCATCATCGTGCCCCCATGTAGGCAATTGTGATAGAGTGCCTTGCCCAAGGACACAACGTGAGTTGTCCCAGTCGGGGATCGAACTCAGGACCTCTAGCATATAAGTCCAACAGTCTACCACTGAGACACTGCGCTCCCACCCAGTACAAGATGAAATAAAGTGGGGTAAAATTTATGGTGGCAAAAAAATATTTTGGTCGGCCCTGCTTGACAATTAGACATACAAAGTAAAAACTTAAAAACAAACCATGCTGAGAAAAACTTCAGGGTTAAAACTGTGGAGGGTTAACAAATAAAAAAAAAAAAAATGAAAAAAAACAAAACATTTATTTTGATTTACATTCATTTAAATTAAATTGTACATAATAAATAGACAAAAAAATTTCACATTATTAAATTAGTCACAGAAGCTAATTGTGTTTGGTCTTGTGAGATCCATTAACACTCAACCAAATGAATTCACCAGATAATAAGCTATTAATTGAAAATAGAATATGTTTTCATTTATGGAATTCACTAAAAACAAAGCCAACGAGGGTTCTTAAGCTGAGTTTGAATAGTACTGGCTGGTTTTTACCATTACATTGGATAAAGAGTTGATATAGATGACATTTACACTAAGGCTGTACAGTGCACAGGGTTAGTTATTCAGTTAGAAATGAATTTATTTTTTTATAACCAGAAAGTGTGACTAACCCTGTGCAGTGCACAGGGTTAGTCACACTTTCTGGTTATAAAAAAATGGTAACTGCCACATCACATGCTACATGAAAATATATAATGACTAAAGCTGTAAAAATGCTTTAGGTAAGTTAGTTACATGTCGTTTCACAGGGTGCTGGATTCAAGGAACTATTGGAAATACTTATACTGGACTGTGGAAATTTTTTATAGTGAATTCCAAAAATGAAAACATATTCTATTTTCAATTAATAGTGTGTTAGATCTGAGCTGTAAAATACACAGATACATGTATTACCAAAATTTCATTCTTTTTTAAATTTTGTTTCGGAAACCTAGCACATGAATCTCTCATTGGAACAAGCTTGTAGAGCTCATTAGAGCAAGATGGGTGCATATAGATATTTGAAAGCAGCACATCCATGACATTTGTGTTATGCTTGAGCTTGAGAAGAGATGCCCCTATTGTGGAAGGAAATTCTTTTAATAGTAATACCCAAGTAACATTCTCTCTTCAGGTAATGTCTTCAAAAATATAAAGAGAGGATCTCTACGGCTGCAATAAAGAAATTCCAGATCTTCATCCCCACCCACCCACCCCTATTTTTTCAACTCGTCCCAAATTTTTTTATTAGCATTATAAAAGTTTTTGTCATATCATCTACTTTAACCACTAGAAAATTACTCTTATAACTTTACCTTTGTTGATAATTCCAACCGAAACATCATTTCTTGGGAAGCTCTCAGGGGAGAGCTTTCCAAAGAATGCTGTGAAGTGTTGGATTTATCAACTGAGTGAAATATGATCAAAATTTTCTTGTGTTTATCCTACAACTTATTTCTGTTGGCACTGTATATATGACACAAGTACCTTTTGGAGCTGGTCATTTCTGATTGTAATGTTATAAAATTTTCTTGTATTTATCCTAAAACACATTTCTGCTGGTACTGCAGGGACCGACCTGGGCATGCGCCAGTGCGTATTTGGTTCTGAAACATCAGGCCCAGGCTCTTAAATCTCAGAAATAGGCTTCTCAGTTGGCGCGTAACTTCTCAGATCATATTTCGATATTCTTTCAATGGATAATCGAGAGAGACACTCTTACATGCATATATATGATTATCATTTATCATTGTTGTAGAGTGCTTAAGTTAATACTTCAAGTCTTAATTACCAAGCATTAATCTTCACTGTGGTTTCTGATCAAGGCCTGGCTGCCTAAATATGCAGGCAAGACTTGATCAGAAACAGCAGTGAAGATTAATGTTTGCTATAGTGTACTAAATGAAAATGATGAGAGCTATTACATACTTGGTGTGTGTGTTACAAACAGCAGTGTGACTCCGTAAATTGAAATCTGGCGCATGAATTGAAAAAATAGGCTCCGAGGCTAGAGCATATTTTAAATAGTCCTGATCGGTCCCTGGTACTGTATATATGACCCAAGAACCTTTCTGGAGCCAGTCATTTCTGATTGTAATGTAATCATCAAATTTTCTTGTGTTTATCGTACAAATTATTTCTGCTGATACTTCATATATGACCCAAGTACCTTTTAGAGCCATTCATGAAGCCTTGTTGTTTAACTTTCATTCCCACTCAGCTGAGTAATCTCTTATTATAGATTTTAGACCCATATCCCCAAACCACATGCCCCCAGTCCACCAGTTCCTTGGGCTGTTCTAGATTATCCACTCTCCAGATGAAATAAATAGATAGTTCACTGCTTGGAGTAACGTACGATGTTTATTCTCGAGTGGGATGCGGAAGGTTATTTTCACAAGGCCCAAGCAGTGAACTATTGTGTTTATTATATTTCCCTGATAATATCTGCAACACAAATACCCCTCTTGCGTCATCCAAGGTCGCTCAATTTGTTTTGACGGTTAGAAAAATCGGCACATGAACACAAAAACATGAATGAATGAACTGATAATATGACGTCATCAGAAGGAATGCAATGACGCTCGTTTTCAAATGGAAATTCAAGTGACGGGAGATATGAACTTATGAAGGAAATCAACACATTTTAAAGAAATAATTCAATCAATCACCATGAATGAGTAGTCATGTTCAACTTCTTATAACTTTGTGTGGATGTGAACATAGTTATTGTTCGCTGTCAGTTTTAATATCAAGAAGAATATTTGTCGAAGTGGTCTGGGTGTTCGCTGGATTTCGAGGCGGAACAACTGCAATGGTAAAAGTAGTCTGTCATGACTGGGAGTAGGATATCGCCGTGGGAGTTGAATAACACTTTCGAGGTTGTGGGAGTAGGATATGGTTTTTATTTACAAAGGAAAAAGCTGTAGAAATATAATAAATATATAAACTTAACCTGCCTGCCCCAGTTTGAAAAAAAAAGTTGGATAAAAATCTAGGATTTTTTTTATTACGGCCTAATGAGTCGCAATTTCATATAAAATTTCTGTATCAAGATCACTAAAATTGAGTTGAAGTTTACTGAGGCTCAGTTTGTTTTTAGTGAAGGAGGTTCAGAAATTTCATATCAAAATTTAGATTCTTTTAATCATGTAAGTAATTTAACCTTTTATCAAATGTAACAAGCGCTATTGCTGAAGACAATTCATACCCACACTGCATTGCTGGACTGATGAAGCATAAATGAATTAAAACATGTAATAAATACTTAAGTTATTAGGATATGAAAGTTATGAATATTCTCAGACGGACTCACACACAGACGGATGGATAGACGCATATAATCTAGTACACCCCATAATCTGAAATTCGAATGGCGATTTTAGTAAACAGTGCCTCCAGATATGGCAGTTATTTGTTTAAGGAGTAAAGCAAAAACAGGATTTAACTCACCTAGATTTTTGTTAGTGTGCAGTGGATAGAGAACATACAGTTAAAACTAGAAGTCCTGTCACGAAATGTGAGCTTATCTAGGCTTAATTGCGCGTAGGAATTGCACGCAACAGCCAAATCGAATGGCATCCAAAGCACGGCAGGTTCTCTTGGTTAATCATAGAAAACTCAGGCAATGTTTCTGCCAATGGACCTCCAGGTTACCCGGAGGTCCATTGGCTGAAACACTGCTTGTGCACAGGCCGCATGTACACAATTTGATAGCCTTACTATGGTCATAACGCGTAGATTAACGCACAGATCAACGTGCTATATGTGCGCATTTCAGGACAGGACTTTTAGTTGTAACCGTAGACTCCACCTCATAAAATGTTTAGCAAACATGGTTCCTGTAGGCAAGGACTGATAAAATTCAAGGCTATTCAAGGCAGTTTCTTGATATATTTCATCATTTTTCAAGGACCTTCATTAGCCAAATTCAAAGATTTTGAAGGCTTAACCTGCACTAGTCCTAACTACGACCTTCTGGTCATTATGCCTTCCTCCCACTTCCCCAGGGCCAGGAGAGGCCTGGGGTAGTAACCCTGGGGCCCAGAACACTGGAGGGCCAAGGCCATGCCAAGGAGTCCAGGATTCTTAGGTCTGACCTGGGCCGCCAAAGATTCTGATGCCTGCCTGTCCCCCCCCCCCCTCCTCCCCAAGTGAGAAGTTCCCGCTCAGGGATCGGGGGACCCAAGCTTGACATAGGAGTCAGAACTTGAGCCGAGAACCAGCAAGATAAGTTGCCTGTCAAACTGCTAGTTCTATAGTTGCACTCCTATCATTGCTCGTGCTTTTGGCATCTGCATGAGTGTCCCAACTCTTTCAAAAGAGGGCCACTAAGGTAACCCTAGGGCCCAAATTTCATATCCCTAGCCCTGCACTTCTCTTCAAGGAAAGTGGGAGGAGGGCCTGGGCCCCCGAGCGAGAGGTTCCCGCTCAGGGATCGGCGGACCCAAGCTTGACATAGCAGTCAGAACATGAGCCGAGAACCAGCAAGATAAGTTGCCTGTCAAACCACTAGTTCTATAGTTGCACTCCTATCATTGCCCGTGCCTTTGGCATCTGCATGAGTGTCCCAACTCTTTCAAAAGAGGGCCACCGAGGTAACCCTTGGGCCCAAATTTCATCTCCCCAGCCCTGCACTTCTCTTCAAGGGAAGTGGGAGGAGGGGGGCCAGCAGGTCCTAATTAGGACTATGCCTCCATGAACTCTGGTGTATAAAACTATGTTGTTAGGATTACATGCTTCGTCAGCACTTTTTTTTCATGAATATTCATGGGGAGCGCGGTGGCTCAGTAGGTAGAGGTGCAGGCTGCAAGCCGAGAGGTCCTTGGTTTGAATCCCACCTGCGGCAACCGCGTTGTGTCCTTGGGCAAGACACTTCATCTCCACTGCCCGCGTGGGCGCACGATGACGCCGTGTACTAAGGCATATTGCACGTCGATGGTACGCATGTCTTCAACCAATCTAACCCTGCCTGTGCTGCAGTGCGGAGTTACAATGTTGGGGAGCTGGCAGCTGCTCATCGTTGCTCGGTGGTTCTCTCCGGGTACTCCGGCTTCCTCCACCCGTAAAACTGTCACGTCATGATTAGCCATTGTGCATAAATATGTGACCTTAAACATCAATAAATAAATAAATAATGAATATTCATGAATTTTCAAGGTCTCCTGACACATTATCCAGAATTTCAAGGCCTTCAATGACCTAGAGCTGTAGGTTAACCGAAACCGAACCGAGGTTTTTAGTTTTTCTAAAAAAACGAAACCGAAACCGTCGACATCCCATAATCTAAGGTTTTTCATTTTTTATTAAATACTCTCTTGCTGCAGAAATTCACAGAATGTAGCCATTCCAGAGTAGTGGGAGTACCCAGACACTGCCAATGGCAGTGTCTGGGTACTCTCACTACTCTGGGAAGGCTACATTCTGTGGATTTCCGACATTTCAGCTTAGTTGTGTTTGCACCTTCCTCAAGTTGCGTGTAGGTATCAGACCTCGAAAAATGGCCAAGCACAATAAAAGTTCTGTATATTTAGGTAATTATTATATTGGCCTTCCTGATTCTTCATGTAAATGTATTATAGCTTATTTCGGGCATTCATTGAGTTTCATTCAATTTCACTACCATTCAGTTATGACTCCGGACATAAGAATGAGTTTTATTGAATTTTACTTGGCCTCATGAACAAACTGAAAACCGAACCGAACCAAGGTTTTACTCCACCTGAAAAATCAAAACCGAAACCGAAGAAATTTAAAAACCTACAGCTCTACAATGACCCCTAGTCAAATTAAAGGCTGTTCCTAAAATCCAATGCCCTCTGGGAACCCTGGTAAAGGTCTAAGCTTATCTAAAATATCCCAAGAGATAGATATCATTATGAACATAACAAGCCCATCTCAATAAAACCAATGCTTTACCTTTCCACTAATATCAACTACCCACGAAGGCAATGAGATACAGAAAGGACTGGCATGGCAGTCCTTTCTGTATCTCATTGTCTGTTATTTGAATAATTTTTTTGAATAATTTTCATTGGCAAAGTGTCTATTCAATTAACAGGGTTTCACTGTACTCTTTCAAAAGATAAATAAGAATCCCCTCAACTGTTACTCAATAACATAAGTATCACGGTTTGGTTTAAAAACTTCACCCCTTACACAACGAATCGGCCGCATTAACCTGCATAATTTACAAAATGAGTCACAGAAAAACATTTATATTTCAAAACATTTCAACAAAACCATATGAAGTGAAGTGACCCCTCATTGGAACGATCTCAATGAGCTCGTTCCAATGAGGGGTCACATGATATGGTTTCGTTGAATTTTTTTGAAAAATATGAACAAATAATATTTAAAATAATAAATTTTGATGTCATCTGCTTTGGGTAAAGGGAGAAAGCAGAACAGTGCAACAGGAATGCTGACAGAAGGCATGCCTCTTGTTCCAAGTTGCTTGTTTTCCTTTTAACCCTTTACCTAACCTGAAAAGCAGACGACACTTGCAAAAATAATTCTTGAATAACTAATTTTTTTCATTTTTTGTCTCAAAAACATAGGTTATGACCCCTCGTTGGAACGAGCTCGACAAGCTCGTTCCAACGAGGGGTCATAACCTATGTTTTTGAGACAAAAAATGAAAAAAATAATGAAAATTAATTGGCGATTTTTTAGAATAGCGCTGGCCGGTTTTGGCCGTTACGTTAGGTAAAGGGTTAAGTTCCACAAGGTAAAATATGAAATATGTTCATTTAATAAAATTCATAAGGAACCCATTTGTTTTACTAAATCAGCAAGGCTTAGTTCCGTATTTTCTACTGTTTCTGTGGTTTCCTGAAATAGAGATGAAATTTTATTTAGTAATGTAAAATTTTAGTATACTAGATCCAGGGACCAACCTAGCAGCCCTGGTAATTCACCCTCAGCAATGCCGAGGAAAATGCGGAGGAAACGGAAAATATCCACAGCAAAAATATTGCCGAGGATGGCTTCTTGAGAAAGCATTGTGGTTGCACAACTTCCAGGGTACACAAGGAATAAAACCATGTGGGTTGCACTATGCTTTAATGCTAATCTTACAATTTACAGTACAGGATACACTCTAACCATTAGAAACTATATGTTCTGCTTCTTCTGTGTTGATAATACCAGAATCTGACATCAGTGTCTGGAAAGCTCTTACAGAGCTTTCCAGACACTGATGTCAGAGTCTGGTGTTATCAACATAGAAGAAAAAGAGCACATAGTTTGTGGTTATGCTGCATACTATTTTCAATCATACTGTACATATTTAGCAAGATGCCTGCTTACTTCCAAGATTTTTTCTCAGCATTCTCATGGTTCATGCTATTGGCATAATTTAATTGAGTGAAAGATTCTGAACATTGATTGTGATTATATACACATGTATCTCAAACTACTTTCACATGTTAAAGTTACTTGAAAGTTTTAACTTCACCACATACTACATATGCATGGCAGTTGAGACTATGGCAGTTGAGACTATGTCCTGCCCTCTGATGATTTTTACACAATCGAACAGGCTTCACAGCAATTGCTGTAGAAGCACCTGTTTTCCACACCAATTTTTTTGCCGAGGAAACAAGGATGAACTAGAAAGTGTTTTAGCACACTAAAACATATGTCTCCCCTTCCTTTTGAGGTCAGAGGTCAAGGTCACATGCAGTTCATCAAGGTAGCGGACATGCGGTTTCATGGTGACACATCCACATGTCAAAAAAAAAAAAATTCTGGTCTAGACAATTACTCCCTATTTAAAGTACATAAATTTGACCTTGAGGTCAAGGTCACATGAAGGTCATGATTACATGTGACATGCGGTCTAATTACGATACATCCACATGTCAAATATCTAAGTCCTAGGTCAAAAAACAAAAAAGTTCTGGTCTGGATAATTATTCCCTATTAGAAGTACATAAATTTGACCTTGAGGTCAAGGTCACATAAAGGTCATGATTACATGTGACATGCGGTCTAATTGCGATACATCCACATGTCAAATATCTAAGTCCTAGGTCAAAAAACAAAAAAGTTCTGGTCTGGATAATTATTCCCTATTAGAAGTACATAAATTTGACCTTGAGGTCAATGTCACATGAAGGTCATGACATGCGACCTCATGGTGACACATCCACATGTCAAATAACCAAGTCCTAGGTCAAAAAAAAAAAAAAAATTCTGGTCTGGACAATTACTCCCTATTTGAAGTACATAAATTTGACCTTGAGGTCAAGGTCACATGAAGGTCACAATGGTATGCCACACACCGGCTCATGGTGATACATCCACGTGCCAAATATCTAAGGCCTGGCTCAAAAGACAAACAAGTTTTGGTCCGGACAAAGTTTCCTTGAAAAGAGCACAAAGGTCAAGGTCACATGAAGGTCACAATGGTACACTACACACTGGCTCATGGTGATACATCCACATGCCAAATATCTAAAGCCTGACTCGAAATACAAAAAAGTTCTGGTCCAGACAATTTACCTTAAAAAAGAGCATAAATCTGACCTTCAGGTAGTGATTGGCGGTGATGAAATTTATGGGTTCGGTGACGGTGACGGTGATTTTAGCGAAAAAACCGCGGATTCGGTGACGGTGACGGTGATTGTTTACCTTCCATTTTGAAAGTCAACTTAGGCCAAGAGCACTACAAAATGTGGCCAAATAAGACCCAGATTGGTACCATTCATCGGCAGACAATTGAAATCACCCAAACAATGTTCTCTAAATCTCTGTTGACAGTGTTGAGTGTCGAAAAGAACTCAGAGGTATATCGCCACTGTCCTTCCTTATTGCTTTGATCAGTAGCCTATCAGATTCAGCCTATCGTATGTTTTCTTTCAACAAGATATGTTAGTAAAAACACATATCTGATATCTCCTTAACTCCTTTTCAAGTTTTCTTGTTGAATTACTAATCAGAACTTGTCAATTGGTATCACATTTTTAGTTAAAAAAAAACCAAACATTCAACAATCCAACAGATTGTAATGATATGATTATATCATGATACACACACAAACTAAAGAAAAATGAGAAATGGAAGATAAATAAAATGACTCCACTGAAAAATCTTGAGTATAACTTTGTTAAGTATAGAACTAAACAAGTCAACGACTAAAACATGAAACTCATGAATAAGAAATCTCAAGCCGAGATGTTACTGTTAACATAACATTGTGAACTAAGAAGAACTTTGGTGGAAGTTAAAACAAACCATTACACCAATGCAATGTTTTGTTTTAACTCACGCCAAAGTTAATAATTCATTTTCATGTTTTTGTTGTTGATTTCTTGTTCAGCTCTATGCGCAGTCCTGGATCATTAGATTAGGTATGGCCAATACCATGTCCATGTGTCCAATTCCAACCTATATTAAATCATGATCCTGTAGTGCTATCACTGCTAGCTAGCCTAGCTGAAATTAAAATGAAGATTGAAGAGAATGATCCTAACAAGCCTTAAATAATTTAAGCAAATGAATTATTTTTTAAAAGTATGATTCAGAAACCAGTCCAGTTTCTTTGCAATAGAACTTATAGAAGGCGAACTCAAATATGCATTAGTCATTATATAACTGATAACTGGGGGCAGTTTTCAATCTGCACTGAGTGCACTCAACCACTCATGTTAATTTGTTTCAGATTTTGATTCAGAAAAACCAGTTTTTCAGCCATATCTGGCTTAAGACGAGACCTTCTCTCAGAAATGATCAATCCAGATTTACTGAATATGCGCTCACTGGGCACGGATGTACCCGGGATGAATAGATATTGTTTTGCAATTAATGCTAGGTTTGGAAATCTTGGGCTGTTTTGCGACCACCACAAAAAAGGAGACATTGATGTATCCAGAGGAGGTTCTGATTCATATCTCTCAATCTCCATTTGAAACCCTGCTTTTATTTTGTTTATGTCATCTTTTTGTGTAATTTTACTAGTGTATTTGGCAACTTGTTGCTTATATCGTTGCCAAAAATCACGTTTGGGAAATGTTGAATCAGACGATGCTGTCTCAGCAGGTGGAGGTGATTCAGGTGAAGCTGCTCCACTTGACAGACCAGGCTCAGGAGAGTCAATGTTTGTAGTCGAAACTGAAGAAGATGTTGATGGTGTTACAAGATGCTGATGCTGAGTAGTGCATTTTGAATCTGTTGTACAACTTACACCAGTCTTACTGATTGACGGCTTGCTTTTGTTGTATTCTTCAAACATCAAGTTCACTAGATGTTCCTTTGCTATTTCACTGTTTTGTTGTTTCGAAGTTTCTTCTGAGAAAGAATCAGAGAAAGCAAAAAATTTGAATCTTGGATCCAATACAGTGGTAATTAACAGTATCTTGTCTTGCTCATAATCAGGCCAACGTTTTTCAATGTTTTGCATAACAGACTTCCCAAAATCATTCATATCAATGTTTTGCATTTGTTCTTTCAAGTTGTTCAGTACAGGTATAATCATCGACAAGGTAGAGTACCTTGTTGCAGACATTAGAACTGTTACATCTTCAAAAGCCGCTAAGGCCTGAACATATCCTTCTGCGGTTTTCCACTCATGTACAGAAAGGTTATTCACATCCACTGAACACAACACAGCACTAAGAGGATCTTTTTGCTCGACTATCCTTTCAACCATATGATAAGTAGAATTCCAACGCGTCTCTGAAAAAGTTTTTAACTTGTGTTCTTTGACTTTCATAGCCTGTTGCATTTCTTTCAATTTTATGGTAGACTTGGTGCTGTGGTGGAAATGATTTACTATATTCTTGCATTTCGCTATAACAGTTTGTGCTCCCTTAAATTCTTTCAGAGAATCATTCAACACTAATTGCAGCGTGTGGTTGAAACAACTCATAGAGGAAAAGTTTGATGGGAGTAGATTACATGCAGCTTTTATGTTTGCAGCATTGTCACGAATCACATATATTTTCTTTTTGTGATGATCAGGAATCCATTCTTGCACAATGTTGACAATATCATTTGCAATATTTGCAGCGGTGTGTCTTTCTGGTGTGAACTTAGCACTGAGGCAGATATCACTGCAGTCAAATGAGTTGTTCAGGAAGTGTGCTGTAACTGCTATATATGCATCTGTTGTTCTGGATGACCAGTGGTCAGTTGTGATCGCGAGAGATTCCACACATTTCAAATTGGATTTAACAGTCTCCTCTACCTGTTTGTACAAATTTGGAATTAGGCTCATTCTGAGT
>CM062294.1:479723550-480110153 GCA_031216915.1 Pictodentalium vernedei | reverse complement strand
CTTTACGGTTTTTATAGGCTCTTTGCCATTTATTGAAGAAGTTGATGTCTTCAAGGTGCCCCCTGAACCGATTGGTAAGGATTCTTTCGAATGTCTTACCAATGCAGCTGAGCAGGCTGATTGGGCGGTAGCTGGCTGGATCGGAGGGGTCCTTATCGGGTTTTGGTATCATGACACCGATGGCTTTTTTCCAGCATTTGGGAAAGTAGCCATGGGTGAGGCATGCGTTGAATAGGTTAGTTAGTTTTTCGATTAGGGAGTTTGGGCTTTGTTTTAGAATTTTGTAGCCTACTTCGTCTTCGCCGGGTGAGGAGAAGTTTTTGCATTTTTTTATGACATTAATGATTTCGTCATTGGTGATGGGGGTGACAAGGTCATCATCGTCCCCTTCTTTCTGGCTCGTTATCGAAATTGGGGTCCCGGTAGATATCGGGATGTTCATTGATGAAGTCATCAATCACGTTGATGACGGCGTCATCATTGCCCGTGCCTTGATACGGGCGATGCGTTTTTCTTAGGAGGTCGGCAAAGGTGTCGGCCTTCTCTTTGTCGGTGCGAGTGAAAGAGCCGTCTTCTTTCTTAAGAGGTTTTGCTGCGGCTTTGCCGCCCTTGTTTTTTTTTTGCCCAGTAAGAATTTTGAAAGAGTCCCAGAATTTTTTAGCATCTTGGGTCCCGTTTAGGTTGGCTGTTGCCTTTTCCCAGCTGGCTTGTTTTTCAGTTTTGAGGGCTTGTTTGGCTTCGCCATGAAGGCGGTTGTATGTTTTTTTTGAGTTCGGCTTTCTTGCTGGGGTCAGTTTCTTTTTTGAGAGAGCGAAGAGCTTTCCGTTTAGATTTGATGAGTGACAGGGTCTCGCCCGAGATAGTGTTTCTCCAGGGGCGAACTTCCTCTTTTGGGGCATATTTCGTTTAAGGATGAGTTAATGATTTTCTCAATGCTCTCGCATTGGGTTTCTAGTTCCGCTGCATTGGATGGGGAGGAGTTAGTGAGTTTGACATCAATGATGTCGCGGTAGAGGTTCCAATTGATTTTCCTGAAGTTTCTGCGGAGAGTGGGTGGGTATCTGAGTGGGCCACTACCTAACTGCAGGGAGGCATGGACCGAGAGGTGGTCGCTGCCTAAGTCATCATCGCCGACCCAGTGGTCGTCGATGTGGTTTATCAGGGAGTCACTGGCGATAATTAGATCGAGGATTTCGGAAGAGAATAATGGGTTGTTACTGATATAAGTTGCTGAGCTGTCATTCATAATCACATGAAGGTTATGTTTTTTGTGATTTCAAGGAGGGTTTCACCGTTGGGGGTAGTTTTATTGCAGCCAACGTACAGGTGTTTGGCATTGAAGTCGCCGAGGAAAATGCGGTGTTTGTATTTCCTCGTAAAGATTCAAAGACAGTGTCAGAAACAATTTTGCTTGGGTCGTTATAATAACAAACAATCGCGATGTTTTTATTGTCAACAGTGATTTCAGTAGCAATCACCTCTGCATCGAGGTGATTAGTTTTTATGGTTTTGGTTTTGATGTTCTGCTTTATTAGAAGAGCAACGCCGCCACCTTGGGTGGTTAGTCGGTCTCTCCTAATAGTGCTGAACCCACTTATTGAGAAATTTTTGCTTGGTCGAAGCCAACTTTCACAGATGCAGACAATGTCTGTACCTTCGAAGTATCGGCTCATTTGAAGCTTCTTATTGTTAACGCTTCTAGCGTTCCACACGGCTATTTGTAATTTATTCATGATTGGCGTTGAGTTATTGCGGTCTTTTGGTTACTCATGGGGGTGGCTTTAGTTGATGTTGATGGCGGCTTTAATTAGTGTCTCTGATATTTGGGTTTTGAATAACTTAGAGGCTGAACGGCTGACATCCTGACAGATGTCTGACAGGTTGGTGTTGACACGTTTATTTAGAACGGAGTAGAGTGCTCCCGCGACGAGGGAGCATATTGTATGGGGTGAAGAGGCGTTGTCGGTTTTTTTTAAGTTGAGGTTTTTCAGTTCTATATTTGTTTTAACCATTTTGAAGTGGGGGCAGCCCCGGTAGTTGCTGATGTGGGGACCTTTACAGTTGGGGCATGAGGGGGATTTTGACTTGCATGCCTTGGTGAGATGGTTTTCTCCGCATTTCATGCAAGTCAAGGCCCCCCTGCATTTGTTGGCAACGTGTCCAAACTTTTGGCATTTGTGGCATTGCACAGGAGGGGGAGTGGATCGTACTCCTCCACCACATGCTTTCTTCCGTTAATGGTGACCCCATTGGTCAGTATTCTATTTTTGGTTTCGGGGTCAGGGCACGTGACTTTAACCTTCCATGTGCTATTCCCAGTGGCTCTAGACGTAAAACGCTCCCACTTGCAGTTTTGGACACCCCTAGAGATGGCTTCAGCGGGATTGTCTTGGTGAACCCTTGTAATGACAACCACTACTTTTGGATTTTGTGCAGGAGGGGATTGGTTGCTAACTTTCCTATCAGAAGGAGGTGAGGGAGCCACTCTCCCTTGTCCCTTAGGTCTAGCTATTTTTGTTAGTGGCTGGTGTACTGTTTTTTTACGGCAGCGGAAAAGTCAAGCTCCATCAAGGGGCGCTGGTGTAGGGTTTGGCATTGGCGTCTGTGTGGTATTTTACAACGTTAGCTGGTGGTTTACTTGGCTTGGTGCCCTGTCCGTTGTTTTAGTAACGTTATTTTTGTTGGTTTGGCTTGCTGATGGCCCTCCCGACGAGACAGAGCCAGGAGGGCACGGACGAAGAATGAAGCTTCTAGACCTTTGATTTTTCTTTTCATCATTGTCTCAAAGCCTTCCTCGCTCGTACACTCCTGCAGCTCTGCGTCAGAGTCAGAGTCATTACCCTCTTGCTTTCTTTTTTTAAAAGTATTGCTATCAGAGTCTTGATTGGAGACTGGAGGGCCACTGAGATTTGGAGTCCCCTGGGTATTGATGAGCTGTGAAAGCGAACATCCGGGTTATAGCTTTTAGTGTTAAGAGGTTCCCTTGGATCCTTGCTGAGGGAGGGAATTTTGTTTTTGGTGGTTTTACCAGCAGCCCGAGCGACCTCGGCATATGATCTTGGACTTCTGCCCTGTTCACATGGCGAGGTCGCTGGGGTTGCTGGGCAACCAGACTCAATCTCAATGGTTTCCTTGGGAATGGCATGTATTTCCACCACCACTTGGATCTCCCTTGGAGGAGAGCCAAGGGTGGGTGGGGTAGATAGTGTATGGCTATCCTGAGCTACCTGAGCTTCCACTGGAACCCTAGCTGACTCAGAGCCAGGGGTTGTTTCCACTGAAACCCTTGCTGGCTCAGAGCCAGGGGTTGCTTCCATTGAGACCCTTGCTGGCTCAGAGCCAGAGGCTGGTGGAGTTGGAGGAGAGGATTGTAGGGTTGGTTCACCCCTCAACCGAGCAATAGTCTCATCCTTTTCCTTGATTGTTTTATGGAGGTCTGCTAACTGGTCTTGCAGATTAGCTACATGTACAGATAGATTGGAAATTGTTCTAACAAGAGAATCAAAATCTCTTATCTTAACCTCCGCTCCCATAGCTCCTCTCCTCTCTGCTCTTTCGCGCTCCCCTCCTATTTCTTCTCTCCTCTTTCCTTTCTTCTCTTCTTTTTTCCTGGATGTTACCCAAAAACTTTACTGGATGCTGGCATTTTTGTAGATGAAGATTAATTAATCTTGAAGTCAAGTAAGTCAATAAGTTTAACTCTTTTAATTCTCCAGTTATGATAGTAATCACTTTCTGGAGGTGTGCAATTTGTAGGTGCTAATTGACTGACTGATGACTGTGAACTGCTCGTGAATGAATGAATGAAAGGTTTTAGCGCGCCGAAGGCGCGCAGGGACGATTTGGATTTACAAATCCCTTGCGACCCGGTTAACCTTATTTTTTTCCCTTGGATCACACAGGCCTAGCTTTCCTATTGTCCAAAATGGAGTCTGAGGGGGTTATGCACGCGGTTAGAATACCCGGCAGTTTACGCTGGAGTGTTAGATGGTCAATACTCAATCCCTCAACGCCTTTAAAACTATTAGAGAGCGAGCTCTATTCGTTCCAGTTCGGCGATGGTAGAGGTTTGAGTCCCACCATGGTGGCGAGCCAGAATGTAATGTTGTGCGATGGCAAGTTTAAGGGAAGAAGAGAAAAGAAAACCAAACAGCAACGCCGGTTTGGTAGCGGCCCCGGTATATGACCATAGCGGTTACAAAAAAGAAGTGGAGAAAGCTCCAACAGTTTAGTTTTAAGAAACCGGAGTCATCCATCAAGCCTTCTGGGAGATAGGATGCCGTATGTGATTTTGAGGTATCTGGTTATCCTTCGGGAATTCCAAATGACCTCCTCCACCCCCCCCCCCCCCAAAAAAAAAAAAAAAAAAAAACACTCACTGACACACACCCTCAAGCCCTTAAAAGGGCTGTTAAATCTTTATTCAAATGTTTATTTATATCAAATGTACACTCGTTCCCAGCCAGACAAGCTTGTTTCAATCCTTGCCTAGCGTTTGGTGGTTTCTTGTATATGTTGCAGAAAGGTAGGTTGCACCAATTCCTCCTACGCTTTGTCTACCATTTCATGCGTCTTCTTGATAAGAGTGTTGCAAGAAAATTTGAGAATGTTCAGTTAGAAAAGTAAAAGGTAGAGAGAAAGATAGGTATCCGCTATTGTATATTGTGCCTGCTGTGTGATTGTTGCTATGGATGGGGTAAGGGGTGTGTTTCTTCGGAGCCCACTCCCCACACGCAGAGTTGCGAAGCAATCCTCACAGACTCAATCCTAAAGATCTCAATGGGTAGCGAGGCAATCCTCACTGACTCAACGCAGTTTAATTCTATTGGGTAATTTTAATTTACTGTGGATTATTTTGTTTTTCTGTTTAGGGTTCGGTGTTCGTTCAGCTTCACCATTGATTCACTATCCTGGAGTATGTGGAGGGTTTTGTTATATAGATCTTATTAAACGCGTTTCAATCGCGCTTCAGCAGAGTTGCGAGGCAGTCCTCACAGACTCTATCCTAAAGTTCCCAATGAGTAGCGAGGCAATCCTCACTGACTCCACGCGATTTAGTTATATTGTATAATTTTTATTTTATTTTATTTTATTATTATTTTTTTTTTTTTTATTTTCTGGAAACTTTTTTTGTTTTTCTGTTAAGGGATCGGTGTTCGTTCAGCTCAACCATTACTTCACTATCTTGGAGTCTGTTGAGGGTTTTGGTTTTTAGGTCTTTTAATCGCGTATCAATAGTTTCTATTTTTGCTAGCTCGTGAAGTTCCTTTATCGGTGTCCATTTCGGTTTGCATAGTGCCACTCGCAGGGCATAATTTTGAACCCTCTGTAGCTTCTGAATGTTGGTTTTGCTCAGGTCGCTTGTTATTATGGCACCGTATTCTAGTACCGGACGTATAAATGTTTTGTAGAGCTTGAGAAGCACATCTTTGTTTGCTCCCCAATATCTACCTCTGATCATCTTCAGAAAATTGATACGTTTAGTAGCTCTAACAACTGCTCGTTCGGGAGATGAATCCCTTTTTATACCCTCGAGACTTTATATCAAATCACGGAACATCATTTTACGGAGTCGGATAGGAATCCCATTTACGGAATCCCACTTATGGAATCCCTTTTTGGGAAACGCCTGTGGCTATGGAATCCCTTTTTCTGAAATGAGTCGAAGAGTCGAATATGCGAGTCACTCGTACGAGCAATTACTCTATAGCCCATTTTCTCGATGGGATTCGAGTCGTTCGAGCAGTATGTGCGTGTCACTCGAGGTAAAACGGAATCCCACTTATGGAATCCCTTTTTGGAATCCCTATAGAATCCCTTTTTAGGATATGTCTGTGGCTACAGAATCCTTTTTTCTGAAATGAGGCTAAGAGTCGCATGTCGAGTCATCGAACGAGCAATTGCTCTATAGCTCATTTGCTCGGTAGACTTCGAGTCGTTCGAGCAGTATGTGCGAGTCACTCGACGTAAGACAGAATCCTACTTATGGAATCCTTTTTGGAATCCCATTTGTGGAATCCCTTTTTCGAAAACATATGGCCTTCGGAATCCCTTTTTTCTGGAATGAGGCTAAAAGTCGTATGTGCGAGTCACTCGAACGAGCAGTTACTCGTTAGCTCATTTGCTCGATGAGATTCGAGTCGTTCGAGCAATGACTTCGGTAACAACTCGATAGCTTATTGGCTTTGGGAAAGCTTTTGTTATACAGAAGGGAGATAACTCTGCATAAAGATTATGGGGAAATTAAGCAATCTGATTAGTTTAGTTTAACCATATTTTATTTGCCATAAATTTGCAAAAAGGATTGGAGTACAAGTTATACAACTTATGTTAACTCCTCTCCATAAATACAACAGAAAAAAACGATACATAGATGCGGCTACAAGATATATAGATTGGTTCACAAATGAATAGGGATTTACACTATTTACAACTGAAATGTAAGTTGTTGAAACAGGCAGCCATGTACGTAATAGGGTCTCGAGACAGGGAATACATAGGGTTGGACACTGTTGACTTTCTTTACGAAAGCTCTTGAATGGCAAGATAAAGGGGGGGGGGGGGATGTGACGTTTATAGTACGTCTCGTCTAGTGCAAAAGAGAGAGAGCAATCTGATTGGTTAGTTAGTGTCACTAAAGTGAACTAGTTGAGTGATCTAGATAAATGAAACAACAGTACTCGGAATAGGGTCAGAACTAACAATAAGCGAAACTGTTCCAACTGAAAGGCTCTTCTACTCCACTGGAGTATACGCTAGTCCAAAGGAACGTACCCACTGTGTCACTCTGTACTATAGCACTACTTTTATAAGCCAAAGCATGGCGGTCCTCAAAAGAATTCTGAAAGAATTCGAAACAGTACAACTTGTCGGGTTGTTTGTGGTAATTCTACGAATTAAACGAGGGTTTGAGGAAAATCCAAGCCAAAACATTACTACTATTCAATCAAACTCACCCCCTGTGCCCCTTGGCACTATAGCACTACGCGCTAAGCCGATAAAATGGGGAATCTGTAGTAAACAAAGTCAATTTCGGTGATTTGGGGGGATTGTCGGGTTTATTTGGGTTTATTTGGGTAATTCGTGATAATCCGATTCAATCGAACATACCCTCCGAACATACTCCTGTCCTATTATAAGCCATTGGGTAACATAGCAACCACGTGCTACCATAGAAACCAAGATGGCGACCTCCAGTATACAAAATGGACGACGGAAACACGTATCACCCTAACAACACGCGCTACGCATGCGCACTAACATCACGCATCACTATGCAGATGACGTCACAAGATGGCCGTTCACGCGGGTTACCATGAAAACACAACATGGCGTCACCAGGTCACGTGACATGACGTCACTCCCCCCCCCCCCCCCCCGGGGTCCCCTGAATTGGCCCGTTCAGGAACATGCTATACTACTTTCATACTCAAACTTCACGCCAAGTTTCGCAAAAAACAGACAGTAACGAGGGGGAAGCTGAGCGGACAAGCTTCGTGATAGAAGTCCAACTATAAACGTAGGGCCCTACGAAATTCGGTTAGATTCGAAACAGTCCCCATGATTCGATTCGATTTCAATCGCGTCCGATTCGAAATATTTCGAATCGTCGAGAGGTTCTCAAAATCCTACAAAGTGTCTCCTGTTCAACTCTTCTTCTGTCATCATGTCTCCTCTACTGGATACTTGATGACAGAAGAAGAGTTCAAGAAGGTTTATCTTCCGAAAGCACATTGATTCCGTTCTGGAATATTTCGCTTTTTTGCATGATTTGCATGGGTGGCCGTTGAACACAATACTTGAGTGGAGACAGACAATATTTACGGTTGTAAGATGGTGCAGTCTCCACAACTTAAAAAGCGGTGAGATTCGATTTGACTCGATTCGAAATGTGGTGCCTGATTCGATTCGAGATTCGATCCGACCCGACATTTCAGGTTCGCAGGGCTCTATACAAAAGAGCCAGGAGCCAGGAATACTTCGACAAATCATTTTTTGACATGCGCATCAATACTTCATACTCATAGTTCAAACCAAGTTTCGTTTAATGTTATCAAAATGAAAAAAGGGTAAAGAAGTATACTTATTATTTTATGAATATGTACCACAGTTATCTCATGAGTGACTGTAGGGAAATATAGGATTCCGTTCGATGTACTTGCGGTCACGTATCTACTCAAAAACAGTAGATATTTCATTTCTTATATGCGTTGAAAGTTTTAATTACTATTATTACCACTTTAGCGCTCGTTTTCTGGTATATTAACGATGTTTAGCGGGGCCGTAAAACTCGGTAATTCACGCAACTGGAAGCGAGCGGCGGGCGTCAATGAAAACAAAATTCATTAACAGCCCGCTGTGAGCTTCCAGTCATGGTACTAGTATAACAATAACATGATTTTGGAGGGCATTATGGTTCATTAGCGGCCCTGCAGCAATGATGAACAGCCCGAGGGTTTATTAAAGGCCCGAGACGAAGTCCAGGGCTGTTAATAAGCCCAAGGGTTGTTCATCATTGCAGCAGGGTCGCTAATGAATCATGATGCCTGACAACATGTTATTACTATTATTACCCCTCCCTGTTACAGCTAACCGCACGAGGGAATTGCTGGAAGAAATAATCACAAAAGTCGGTTCGATATTTCTGTTTCGATCGTGCGTTCGACTTCAGTCCAGAAATACAAAGGGACGTCATCCGAATGGGAGTAATTTATTAGACCATGGAATCTAAAAATAGCCGGGCCGTGGGCCGTTAATGGCTATTTATACCATTATCGCCCGCGGCCCGGCTCCGTCGAATGACGTCGCTGAAATTATGGAGTCTTAACGGCCCTCTAAAATCATGTTAATCGACTAGTAACTTATAGATTGAGTGGTAATAATAATTAAAACAAGATTTCGTTGGGCGTCCCTGTTTATTAACGGCCCTTGAAGACTGAATAACAGCCCTCTGGCTTATTAACAGCACTCTGGCTTATTAACGGCCCTCGACTTCGTCTCGAGCCGGTAATAAACATCCGGGGTGTTATTCATTCCTCTCGGGCCGTTAATAAACCGTAACGCCCACCAAACTCATGTTATTGTATATTAAAACACAGAAAACGCTGAAAACTTGCAGTTAGTTTATCGATCTATCTAATGCGCGTCACATCCGTAGATATATATATATATATTCCCTTATATCTATCGTTACGGTAGTTATAGAAAAATATTTGTCAGACATTTACCGTTTTCTTATACGGTAGCACATAATATATCCTTATATCGCCTAGTAGGGATTAATGCTCACCCCCATCCCCTTTAACCCTTTACCTAACACGAAAACAGACGACACTTGCAAAACAAATTCTTGAATAACTCATTTTTTGTCTCAAAAACATAGGTTACGACCCCTCATTGGAACGTGCTCGATGAGATCGTTCCAACGAGGGGTCATAACCTATGTTTTTGAGACAAAAAATGAAAAAATAATGAAAATTAATTGGCGATTTTTAAGAATAGCGCTGGCCGGTTTTAGCCGTTACATTGGGTAAAGGGTTAAATCCAGAATAGACTTTTCCATTTGAAGTAGACAATATTACCTTGAATTATACTCTTCAGGGTGCCGGTGTTCAAAGGGTTAATGCTATCGTGGCGAATAATGCCATTAAGGTGGATCTGTAGGAGAGGTCAGTTTAATGGATTCACCCTTCAGCCTTCGGCCTTATATTTCATTAATCTAATAATTTTGCACCAATGGACAAGTAAGGAATGGCCTCTCATTGGAACGAACTGTACGAACTCGTTGCCGTGACGGGTTATAAGGCATGTTTTTGAGGTAAAAATTGAAAAAATAAAAATTTTAATGGCAATTCTTGTGAGCTGGGCTGTTATTACTATCACGTTAGGTAAAGCGGCCTCTTTATCGTTTTGCTCACACATAGGCGCCAAGTAATCCGCTACAAATTTCTTGCACCGTGATCACTTGAGACACGTTTTACAAAAAAAGAACGTAAAAAAATACATTTTTATTGTTTTTTACAGAAAGTAACGCGTTTTACACAAGGTTTTTCTCATCATGATAGAATTTGTGCAAGGGATAGCTGAAATTTTCGGACTGCCACTGGATCTCAAGAGTTGCTTCCTTCAACCACTAACCAAAAATTAACTGAGTACAGAGTACTTAAATGGTCATGTAGATAAATACTCCAACCATAACCTTAAACTATACAGCCGATAGCATTGGATGGTTTCTATAATCCAGAGAATAAATTCTTTTGAGTTAAGATTTTGAGTTAACCTATTTACCGTTCGTCTGGATATAGCAAAGAGGACCGATTACAGTACAGCCATCGTGGATGGGTCAAAATCTATGGGTGGGCATTTTTCCACGCATATAATTCAGAGATGATCCGCTATGACAACCTAGCAAAATTTCCACCAATGAAGCACCGGGGTAATACCGGTGCTTCATGGGTGGAAATTTTACTAGGTTTCTCAGTGCATCATCTCTGAATTATATGCGTGGAAAAAATAACAACCCGTGGATTTTGACCCATACACGATGGCCGTACTGCATGACAGTTCACAGATTTCGAAAGCGTCTGTGGCAAGCACGGGGGGCATCAGCTGTCTGAGGGGGTTTGAGCACTGGAGAGAGGAATCTTCCGACAGGATCAGTTTAAAACAGTGCTATCAAATAAGGTGATAAGACACAACTTTTTGATGAACTGTTTCTAGTTCCAGACGAACAACTTCTCGGTTATCTGGGGTTTTTTTTAGTTAGAAAACCACTATCTAAAACAAACTCCAAGAAATTTAACCACATGTGCCCTTGTGAATAACTCTAACGAAGGGAGAAAAAAGTATGCACAATCCAAAAAAAATACAAGAAAATTATCATATATTAAATCGTAATGTTCTGAACAAATCTATCTGGCTCATATTAGGATCATTCAAATTTACAACATGTTCATAAAGCAACGTTTTCTGTCCGATACACTCCAATTGGTGCCTTTGTTGCAAACAGAGATAGACTGGCGCACCTGCAGACATCAGAATTTCACAGTTGTCCGTTTTCCTCATTGATCAGGTTCTTAGAGCAGTTTTATTCAGGTTTGAAATTTTTCTGTCAAACATTTGGATAAAATATCTCGCTCGTTACGTCCAAATGGCATTCTTATGTCTTATGGGTAAACTGAATTTGACATTTCTGGGTGCTGTTTTAATATATAGACAGATGAACAACTTGGATTGTTTGTCTGCTAAAGTAGGTGGTAGAATAAAGATTTTCTAGATCCAGTTTTTTTCTTCTTCTTTGCAAAATAATGGGGGTGGGGGGGGGGGGGGGGGAAGAATTCATTTCCAGAGTCACAATAGGTTTTGAAAAGCAGTGGACTTTGTGAATTAACTAAACACAGTATGTAATACAGTGTAATAGGGTCCGCGTGAACTTCACATTTACGATGTGCATAAAACTGTGTCCCTTTAGTGGACAGTGGGTGTACAGTGAAAGTAACTTGTTTACACCGTGAAAGCTTCCGTCTATGATATGCAAGGTGCCGGGAAGAAAATCTGCAATGCACTTTTGACACGTCGCTCTTTTTCACAGCAACTTCGATTATTTAGCTAAGAAGCCATTTTTCTAACACACTAGTGGCCCCGTTTGTGAAGAAACTGTAGAAGCGCGATATGTTATATCTTATTTCATCGAATTTCCAATGTACTAGCTGTCTGTGATATCATGTTTAACCTTTTGAACCCTGGTTGTGACTTCCAAGTCAGTTCAATGGCAGCAATTGGACGGGTCCATGTTCATTATTTGGGCATAGACCAATTAATATTTTCAACGGGCAGCCTTAGGGCTGCCCGTTGAAAATATTGATTGGTGTACCCCACACATTCCATAAGCAGACATCCTACCTAATGAAAGTGTGTTGTTGGGCCGGAAAAACGGTCTCTCGCGATCAATGGGTTAACGTTTTCCTTATTAGTAACACAGTTTAAATGTGGGACCAATGGCGCCATCGCATTAGACACTGGGCGATTGATTTAAACAAACGTACACCTCGTCGCGCCAAAGACGTTTCTTGGCAAACATTAGAATATTTTGACAAGTAGATTGTAAAAAGAATATTTTTTCAATCATGGTAATTTTATCCTCAGTGATTAAATTTGCCCCCCCCCCCCCCCCCCCCCCCCCCCCCCTTGCCAGCATCATGGACTAAACAGCACGCATGGTCTAGAATTGTCATTGGTGACCGAATCTTCCCTTGTACATAAACTCTTGATTTGCGTCTTTCTTTTGCTTTTCTGGGGCAACATAAGCTAGAAAAAATTTATTTAATTTTTATATCGGGATTTTCTGCAAATATGGTATAGATATCTATTCGAAAGACTGTCCAACCCACTTATACGTTTTATCAGGAAACTACTGAACGTAATGTTAGTAGCCAAAATTAAAGGTTTTATTGTGGTGAGTTATCCATAATTAATAGTGATTAACCTGACCTTATATCTGTTTGTTTTTAGTTGTCATTTCATCCGCGACATCTTGTCATCTTAACATAACTTAGCGTAAACTCATTCCACGATCGCTACGGTTTCATTAAAATGAAGATATGAAGACATCAGTGATAAAGATAAAACAGTTATCTACGCAAAATCTCAAGGTGGTTCGCCCAACTTTTGACGTAATTGTCCAGCTTTTGAACCAAACTGTTTAAAGAACAAACAGAAACAAATATCTGGAAGGGACGAGAAAAGGTGATTCAAGCCCATATTTTCGTTATGGAGAAAGCGAGTATGTTTACCCCTGAAATACTTGAGCAATGATACGTCTGTCCATATGTATGTGTGTTATGTATGAATGTATATTTGCGCAAACTATAGTTTGTGGGTGATTTCATTTTCAAAGCAGCCCAATCCTTTTCAGGTTCGTAAAGCATTCACCAACTGCGCGTGGGTCAGTTGTCAGTAAAGCCAACTTGTTTGTATGTTAAAAGACGAAGGACCTTACAAACGGATTTGCCCTGATGCGATCTATAGGTTTGGGCGCAAACAGAGGCGGCGGAAGCTCCAGAAAAAGTGGGGGGGGTCATACCAAAAAGTGGGGGAATAACACTTCTCTGGGTGCCGCTAGGCTGTAGGATGGAAAATAATGTTTCTTCGGGGGCGGGGGGGGGGAGGGGTATTTTCTAGGCAATTGGTGGTGGAGCGGTTCATTCGTGCAAAATATATAAATTTATATACGCTACCCCTCACCTTTGTTCCCACCTCATTTAAGACAGTAACCTCAGCGACCCCAATGCGATATTGGATATAGACCGGTCAATATTGAATCGTGTGGCATCAGCTGTCTTCCTATGTCATTGGCTGTCTTCGGGTGTTACCACAGATTAGGGTAGTGGTAGTGGATTTATTTTTTTCGTTTTTGATTAAGAGAAACATTCGTCTTTTTATATCTCACCATTTGGTACACACTACAACCTATATGGCGTCCACTCAATTCGGATACTTTGGGTTGAATTGAATTCAGCTAGTTCTTTGCCTTTTAATACAAATTTATATTTTGCAAAATCACAGGGTAAAAGTGAATGAGAAAAGAAATACGGTACATATGAATCGAATGAGAACTGATGAGAAAGAAATGTGTTGTGGCCATATGGGTTGTGTACGTAATGTCGAAAAATGCCGTTCGGGTACCTATAATTGGCGAAAAAAGTTGGGGTGCACGTGCCTCCTGTGCCCCCCCCCCCCCCCCCCCACCACCACCATCACCACCCTCGAACTCAGCCGCCCCTGGGCGCAAAGCTGGTAAATACAAAGGCAGTGATTGATATTATTTTCAAGGCAAACAAATTCTATTCGTGTAGGTAAGGTGTTTTCAAAAGTACTAACATCTGGGTCAGTCAGCTTTCACTGAAACCTGTTGTTGGTCATTTAATAGATGTAGAATCTTACAAATAAGATGATGAGATCTAATGTTTGACTATCACACTTAATTATACCCCACGTGACTCTCGCTTCCTCTAAACGCCGGAGAGGTACTATACTCTTTTCTAAAGTATTACCCATCGAGGGTTCTAAAAGTAATTGTACACTATTCACGTGCGTATACTTTACACTATCAACAAATAGCCTAAAATATTCTATTATATTAATCTGGCGGATGCGAGTAGTAGGAGATGAGGTAAACGTGCCCCAAACACTTGGGGTTATTCATCCAATCAAACTTGGGCAGGGAAGCGCATATTGACGACATTTGTAAAAAAGCCTATGTTAGACTTTCACAGTGAAGAAAACTAAAGCATATTTTCAAGTCAATTTTTAAAGATATAAGAAATGTTATATATAAGCTGTTTTTGTTATCAACTGCCCAAAAGAAGTACACGGATATAAGGTTTCTACAACAGGTATCCTCCAACAATACCAGGCCATAGGTATCCTCAAATTAGTATCCTATAAAAGGTATCCCCCAAGATACCAATTGTACAATACAATAGGTATCCTCAAATACCCGTATGTGCCTATGTGCCAGGGCACATTGTGTCACATTGTGCCTTTTCACATAAGCACATATGACAAAAAGGAATTCTCTAGTAGGTATCCTCGATTAAAACAATACCAGGTCATAGGTATCCTCAAATACCCGTATGTGTCTATGTGCTAGGGCACATTGTGTCCCATTGTGCCTTTTCACATAAGCACATGTAAGCACATATCGGCACATAACGCATGTGCCTATGTGCTAGGGCACATTGTGTCACATTGTGCCTTTTCACATAAGCACATATGACAAAAAAGGGATTCCATAGGATATGGCCATTGGATATAGAGGCGATGAGAATCGGATACAACTTCGTTGTAATAAAGGGAGATAACTCTGTACGATTAAGTATAGGTTATGGGAAATCAAGCAATCTGATTGGTTGGTTATAATTTATATAAATGATCTAGATAAATGAAACAACAAGAGTACCTGGAATAGGATCAGAACTAACAACAATAGACCAGAATAGCTAAATATAGTAATAATAAGGTAAGCTGTTCCAACTAATAGGCTATTCTACGCTACTGGAGTATACTCTAGAACAAGGAACATGGCCAGATAGACGAAACCTATTGCATAGATAGACAGAAGCAGAGAATTCTGAAAGAATTAGAAATAGTAAAACTTGTCGGGTTGTTTGTGGTAATTAAACGAGGATTCTGGGGGAAAAATGTAAGTCGAAAAAATACTCATATTCAATCGAACACACCACCGGTACCTCCTTGGAACTATAACACTACGTGCTACACCGATAAAATGGGGAAATAAAGTCAATTTCGGTGATTTGGAGGGATTGTCGGGTTGTTTGTGGTAATTCTGCGAATCGGGAATTTACTCCTGTACAAAGGAACATACCCTCCGAATATACCCCCGTCTTGTTGTAAGTCTTTGGGACACATAGCAACCACGTGCTACCATAGAAACCAAGATGGCGGCCTCCAGTATACAAAATGGACGACGGAAACACGTATCATCCTAACAACACGCGCAGCGCATGCGCACTCACACCACGTAGCACTATAGAGATGACGTCACAAGATGGCCGCTCACACGGGTTACCATGACAACACAACATGGCGCCACTGGGTCACGTGACTATGACGTCACATGAGATCCTGCATGAGATCCTGCCAATGGGGAACTTCTACCTCATCTTCTACTACTGATGCGCCCTTTAAAGAGAATGTTCCGAAATTCTGTTTCGTTATTTCTAAGTTTAACCCTTTACCGTACGTTACAGCCAAAACGGCCACCGCTATTCACAAAAATCACCATTCAATTTTCATTATTTTTTCTCTTTTTTGTCTCAAAAACATAGCTTATGACCCTCATTGGAACGAGCTCGTTCCAATGTGGATCATAAGCTATGTTTTTGACGTAAACATTTTTTTTAATTATTGATTCAATAGTTTTGTTTACAAGTGGCGTTTTCCTTTAGTGTTAGGTAAAGGATTAAGAATGAAGATACTTGTCTTGGACAATGTTCTTGACAATAAGCAGTGTACTGAAGATTGTAATCCAGGCGGATAGCAAGGTTCTTCATCGGTTTGTTGATATATATACAGAACCGCACATATGTTTGAATGGGTTAAGAATTATCGCAGGAAATTTGTTTGGCCTAGGATATCATGAGATCCGAAGGCTCGAGTGATATCCTATTCGGCTCTCGTGATATCCTGGGCCAAAGCTATCTCGTGCGATAGTTCTTAACCCATTCAAACGTATATGCGGTTCTGTATTTATCACACACCACCCACGTAACAACCAGTCCGCACGAAAATTGAACTAAAAGCCCTTTTTAACTGGACAATTGCTGCGTTTCCTTCGTTGACAACAAGACATCAATGTTATTTGGGAAGGGTACCAAACCGAATTTGCTTTTTAATTCCTACAAGCATTCAACTGGTCGAAACCTATTGACACCAATCAGTATCACAATTACGATGGTCGAACTTCCGGCAAATATTGACTAAACTGCGGAGAATAACACAACAAAAACTTTTTAAATAGCTAATAGGTTTAGCACACTCCATCAGTATATGACCAGTTATGGAAGGTATTTGTCAAGGAACAAGCAGTCAGAGTGTTATTTTTATTTTGTAAATTTTTGACTCGAATCTGATTGTTTAAATATCTCGGGTAAACAAATCTAATTGCGGAACTTGGAATTTCCAAGTGATCTCGGCTCCGGTACATTTGACCAATGATTGACGTGATTTATTTAGACTGGTTCCTTCTCTGTTTACGTTTGAAACGAAATCGAACGCGTTTTGTATCATCACATGTGCGATACAACTTTATTTTTATGGTACAGACAGAACAGATGAAATCCCGTATTTTACTTTAATAGGTGTGTGATAAAATATTATAATGATTGTATAACATGTCGTTGCCTATGCCAAAATAGTGATATTAGAGGAAGAACAGTCTATCGCCTCCGGCTATTTGGCCTCGAGAACCACTATTTTGGCATGATCAACTCCAAGCCGTGCAATATTTTCAAAAAAAAAACAATCGTTGTACTACTGGAATAATTTTTCACCATATTTAACAATTTTACCGTCATCTCTTGCCAAAGGCGCCCACCTACTCAAACACACACATATATACCACACTGTCAAGGTGATAGCTAAAAGTGACGATTTTCTTGTTTAAAAGTGTAAATATTTTTGATAATCTTTCTGAATGGGTTAAACATAAAACGTAAAGATGGGTATACGGCGGACCCCGAAAGCAGATCGACAGTAATTCAAATTCTGCTAATTAGACATGAAAGTTTAATGTCCATTATGGCGCACTTGTTGAACGCCACATGGGCTATCTGATAACAGATCAATAGTAAGAGAGACAATATTCTCTCCTGTAATCGTTATCTGGGTAATTAAGCCCAGTTAAATTGTACTTGTTGGAAACCAGTGCACCACACATGTTCTAGACACACACCCATATTACGCATCTATCCTGTCTCCGAAATGTCAAAACAGTTTACCTGAAACAAAATTCATATTAATATCTCTATCCATACCGAATTACAAAGAACTCGTTAAATCAGAATTAATTCGTTTAAACTTTGCGCTCCGACTGTATAAAGAGTGAAGCAGAATTCTGAGGGGCAGTTGGCATGAGGGCACTCAGAGAAGGTCCGAGTTTAGCCTTGGCCGTCGAGGGTCATAGGCACCGCGATTGAAAGTCCGCGTATTGTCGTAATCCTGTGAGGGTTGTAAGGAACCGATAGTAGTTTGTTAACGGTTGCGAACCGCAGTGGCATAGTAGCCAAAGAAGTAAAAACTGTGCTGTATATGAAGATGGGTAGCCTGAGAAAATCACAACTGAATATTATTATTATAATAATGAGTTACGTGAGCGATATGAACTTTACTTTTCCGACTGGAGAAGATAGCGTGGTTTATGCCGTTGTGTTACACTCATCCACTTCGCCCATCGTTGTGTCTATTACCTTGACGTCACTGTTTGTAAATCTGTTCGTAATATTTGGTTCCGAGTTTATCGAAAATAATTCGAGTCAACAATCAATAATACGGGAACAATCACATTTATATTTATTTATTTATTTGGGTTTAACGGTACTTTAACAGCCAAAGTCATATCGTGTCAGTGACAGTTTTACGGGTGGAGGAAGGCGAAGTACCCGGAGAGAACCACCGAGCAACGACGAGCAGCTGCTAGCTCCCCAACATCGTAACTCCGCACTGCAGCACAGGCATGGTTAGATTGGTTGAAGACATTTGCACCATCGACGTGCAGTACGCCTTAGCATACGGCGTCATCGTGCCCCCATGTGGATAATCGGGGTTAAGTGCCTTGCCTAAGGACACAACGCGGGTGTCCGAATCGATCGCTCAGACGGTCACCCATCCAAGGACTATCCGGGCTCGACGTTGCTTAACTTCGGTGATCTGACGAGAACCGGTTACCGCAACGTCACCGCGCCCCCACATTTATATTGTTCGTATTTAATATACACCGAATTGCCATATTGAACAAGGTTTGGAAATGAAGGGAAGAACTTTGCCATCTATTTCCAAGTTATGCTTCAGAGCCATGATCCGTTTAGTGATAAGTATTTTGAAATGTCCGTTCCCCGAGTTTTTGAAATTCAAGCTCCATCAAATGATACCGTGACGGGTTCGAACAAATATACACAAGGACTGCCAAATGAAAACAGTTTCAAAACGGAGGCGAGAACTTCGTCATATACTTCCCTTACATGTTGCTGTTGGCTACCAAAATGTATTAATAGAGCTATTATTAATTGCCGTGGGTGTTAAAAGAAAAAACGCCTTTTGATGGAAGACTAATGGATTGTATGTCAATCCTAAATTGTTCTGTTGAGTGGTTTCTCCATTTTACCTACTACGAAGAAGATAAAATATTTCTTTAGCAACGAGTGAAGTATCATGCGGCAGACGCATAGAACATCCCTAAGGAGAAGCTGGTAGGTCATCTGATTTATGTCACTTTTGTTTTACAATATTTTTTTTAATTTTAGAACGTCCTTTTCAGGATAAGCTGAGTTTTACAAAAAAGGGAATAGTGAACACAGCATAAGATAACAACATCAGCTAAGGAAGATTCTTAAACGATATTATTCTTTTTCGCATTCTCTAACACCACCACGAGGCCATACGTGCGTGCAGCGTTCACGTGATATGTGTTCTCGAAAATTAAAAACGAAATTGAATATATATTTATTGCATTCGGTTTGACTAAATTGCATTTCATTGAATACAAACCATGCAACTTATCGGTAATTAACCCGATAGTCACTGCATTCCCATAGCTTCCTTGACCTGCATGAATGTGGTGTCCGTACGTACAATATATCCACGTGGTCTGCCCTGCCTTGTTTGACAAAGCTCCTCGAGCTGTGTCAAACAGGACATGGTAGACTCAATTGGCCCACAGAATATAGG
The DNA here is from genome assembly GCA_031216915.1 of Pictodentalium vernedei. Lineage (NCBI taxonomy): Eukaryota > Metazoa > Mollusca > Scaphopoda > Dentaliida > Dentaliidae > Pictodentalium > Pictodentalium vernedei. Next base: position 480,090,689 of record CM062294.1, on the reverse strand, counting down.
AAAGCGATCATTTTTTTGATAATCGTAATCGAATACTCATGTTAGCTGAATAATTCTCACTGGTCGAGTGGCTTTTCGAATGAAACAGGTCGCTGCTCCACAAGGTAACGTACAAAACACCAAACTGGATTAAAACATATTCCTCAGACCAAACCAGCAGAAAATCAAACCTGGCTTTCTTGAATAGAATGTCCAGATTTATGTTACTGTGTAATCTATTACAATTTCTTCACTTGTTTGTAAATATATTGTATGATAACACTCACCATCTCCATTAACCCTTTACCTAACGTGAAAAGCAGACGACACTTGCAAAAAAAATTCTTGAATAACTAATTTTTTTCATTTTTTGTCTCAAAAACATAGGTTATGACACCTCGTTGGAACGAGCTCGACGAGCTCGTTCCAACGAGGGGTCATAACCTATGTTTTTGAGACAAAAAATGAAAAAAATAGTGAAAATTAATTGGCGATTTTTGAGAATAGCGCTGGCCGGTTTTGGCCGTTACGTTGGGTAAAGGGTTAAACATTGTCATTATATTTTATTGTACATATTCTTGACAGCAAGATTATGAATTCTTATTTCGAAACTTTAAATTGCTCACTAGAACCTTATTTACCAGTACTTAACTTCGGAACTAACCTTGGAACTTGCCCTCGCCTCTCCATACAACACCATGGCTAACAAGATTACTCTGGATGAGATTCAAAGCAACGATTCTTTTGATTTCGTTGGTAAGTTCAATACAACTGTCACAGATAATACCAATGATGAGCCCCATCCAGCATTCGCTATTGATAGAAACTGTTGCGAGTACTATAGCCTGAAAGAATTTGAAACGACTGTAGTAAATGAAAATAAAACTCTGTCTTTACTCAACATGAATTGTCGAAGTCTGAACGCTAACTGGGACAACTTCCACAACCTAATTTGCGATCTCCAGCCATCATTCAACTTTCTAGACATTGTTGGAATAACAGAAGTTTTTGAAGTCGGAAATAATGAGTACACTCTTGAAGGCTATCATCCGCTAGAAACCCGCCTGCGTCCCGATCGAGACGACGGCCGAGGAGGAGTTGCCATGTTCGTAAAAGAGTGTATAGGCTATAAAATCCGTAATGATCTCTCAGTTTTTATCCTTCATGTTTTTGAATCCTTGTTTATAGAAATTACTTCCAAACATAAATGTATAGTTGGTATAATTTATAGACCTAACACAACCCAGAAAGCCGACCTTGACTTGTTTCTGGAAACGCTTACACAGTTGATCAGTGAGATAAATAATGAAAATAAAAAGGCCTTCTTGATGGGAGATTTTAATATTGATCTTCTTAGTTTTGGTAGCCATAACAAAACTAATCAATTTATTGATTTAATGTTTAGTGCAGGTTTCATGCCCGTCATCACAAAACCAACAAGAGTTACAGGTTATTCTGCGACACTAATTGACCATATATTTTGCAACAGAAATGAAAATAACAAAGCAGGAATAATCATCACAGACGTGAGCGATCACTTTGCGACATTTTATGTCGACGAGATTGTGCATCGTAGTTACACATGTAAAGAAAAATTTGAAAGATCATTTAAAGAGGAGAACTCAATGAGATTCAAAAACATTCTGTCTATTTGCGACTTCTCAAATATATATAATGTAACTTGTCCTAATGAAGCGTATGAAAATCTGATTGACAAACTCCACCAAGCCTTAAATGTCGCCTCCCCCTTGTTTCCCCCAAACGGATGGATGACTGCCGGTCTGTTACAATCCTCACTAAATAAGGAAAAGCTTCTTAGAAAAAAACTAAAAAATCCCTCAAACTACAATGTTGAACAATATAAAAACCACTGTTGTATTTTCAATCGCCTGAAACGTGGTTTGAAGACAGAATACTATAACTCTGTACTCCTGTAGAATAAACACAACGCCAGGAAGACTTGGGAAATTCTTCGTAAAGCCATAAACAGATCAAATCGCACCCCAAACCTACCTAGCACCTTCAAGGAAAAGAATATGGAAATAACTGACTCTGAAGAAATAGCAGAAAAATTCAACCTGTTCTTTGCTCACATCGGAAAAAAATGTAAGCAAACAAATTCATAGTGTTAATTCCGATTTCTCGGATTACATCAAATTTAATAACGCCGAGTCATTTTTTATCTCACCTACAAATATACAGGAAGTTGTTCTATGTGTAAATGATTTACGGCCAAAAATGAGTAAGGACTGTGACAACATCTCTACTTGTCTTTTAAAAAAGATAATACCAGAAATAGCAGAACCATTAACCCATATAATTAATCTCTCATTCTCAACTGGAAAACTCCCCGATAAAATGAAAGTAGCAAAAATCATACCAATTTTTAAGTCTGGCGATCATAATCTCTTTAACAACTACAGACCAATCAGTATCCTCCCTGCTCTCTCCAAAGTTCTGGAAAAGATTATGCACCGAAGACTGACCAATTTCCTAAACGAAAACAAGCTAATATACCGATATCAATTTGGATTCCGCAAGGGGCATACAACATTTCATCCAATACTGCATCTTATAAATAACTTGGCAGAAAGAAACGACAGACCAACCAAAGAGTGCACATTGTCAGTTTTCCTTGATTTCTCCAAGGCCTTCGACACAATAAATCACTCAATTCTGTTACAGAAACTGCAGTCATATGGGATAAGGGGTGTAGCCAATTCGTGGTTTAAAGACTACCTGTCTGGTCGCTCACAATTCGTCTCATATAGTAGTGAGTCCTCGGATTTCCACCCTGTAGTCATGGGTGTCCCTCAAGGTTCTGTTCTCGGTTCTATCCCATTCCTATTGTACATCAATGATATTAGTGAATCGACGCTACTGAAGATACTGTCATTCGCTGATGATACAACTGCATTCACCTCTGGTAACAACCTGGAAACTTTAATTGACACTACGAATAATGAAGTGTCAAAAATAAGTGATTGGTGTGCCGCTAACAAACTCCTACTGAACGCCAGTAAAACTAAATGCATCTTTCTCCACCCACAAGACTCAACTAATGTTGCGGGTAGGCATGTTACTGTAAATGGCACAAGCATACCTTTGGTTAGAAACAATAACAATGATAAATTCATAAAATTTCTTGGCATCAATATGGATGAACATTTGAGTTTCAAACACCACGTCTCAGCCGTTTGTTCCAAAATATCCAGGGCCATGTATACAATAAATAGAGCGAAAAAAATACTTCCCCTCAATGCCATGAAAACCCTGTATTATACCCTGATACATAGCCATGTATTGTACGGGATTCAGGTGTGGGGTCATATACCGGCTACTAAGAGAATCTTCAAACTCAAAAAAGGCAGTTCGTATTATAGGAAATAAAAGGTATAATGCGCACACCGACACAGTATTTCAAGAACTTCAAATTCTAAAATTTGAAGATCTGTACACACAGCAAGTTCTCCTCTTTATGCATGACTGGTACAATAGCAGATTACCGGATTGTTTCAATGAGACCTTCAAAATATATACAAATCCATCGGGTATGGATACAAGACAATCAGGGAAACTCCAAACTTCTAAACCAAGAACACAATTTTCTGGTAAAATCTCGCCACACACATTTCGAAACTTATGGAATCAAATCACGCCCCAAAAGCAAACTCTCTCTAGGCCCCAATTTAAGAGACCTCTTGTTGAAGAGTTCTTTGATTCGTACCAGTCAACAGTAAATTGTAATAACCCATGGTGTCCTGATTGCTAATCGTAACCCCCCCCCCAAAAAAAAAGGAACAAAAAAAAAAACAAAAAAAACTGCCACCAACGTATTTCTGTAACAGCAAACGCCTATAAAAGATCCTTTCGTTCTTAGCCTACGTGAGAATGAGAAACACTATAGCCCTCGCCGAATGGTTGATTAGTGTACTACTTATTGTTTTAATTATTGTTTTAATTATTGTACTAATTAACAAGTCATGTCCCTTGTCTACCTCGTTGTAGAGGTGGGGACGCTACAGAGGTACCAGTGGTTAATTCTCGACCCTACAAAGTTTTGATAACTCGCAGGAACTGGCGATGGATTTCTTCTTTTTTTTCGACCGTGGGGGTTGGTCTTATCCAACGGTTCACGGACTGGCGGCCCATCGACGCCATTTGTATTCTATGTTCGGGGGGTTGATATGCCCTCTCGTACATTGGTAGTGTTTCTCTCACAAACCGTTTACTATCCACCATAATATTATTCCAAAAGAGATTCTATCACTAAACCTAATGTGCCAATGATAGAAACTATAGCCCTTACCGAATTGTTGCTTAGTGTATTACTTATTGTATTAATTATCGTACTAAACAAAAAAGTCGTATCCCTTGTCTACATCCTTGTAGAGTGGTGAGGGAGGACGCTACAGAGGTATCAGTGGTGAATTCTCCACCCGACAAGTTTCTAATAACTGGCGAATATAGGACACATGAACTGGCGATGGGTTTTCGGTCGTGGGGGTTGGTCTTATCCATCGGCGCGTTTTGTATTCTATGTTCGAGGGGTTGATATGCCCGCACTTCCATTGGTAGCGTTTCTCTCACAAACTGTTTACTATACCCCATAGTATCTTTCCAAGAAGAGGTTCCATCACTAAACCTAATGAGTCATCAACACAAATCTTGCTGTCAAGAATATACTTTTCGTCAAAAGGGAATGGCAGGAAGACAGCCTCTCAGGCTATGCCATTTCCTTGCAGCGCATTCAACTACAACCTGTTTTATTGTTATCTTGTATATTCTTATGCTGCAAAATAAATCAAATCAATCAATCAATCAATCAAAAAACGTCGACAGGCCAAAAACTGGATGCACTTTTTTAAGTTGAAAAACTAAAAAAACACGAGTTTCAATGTAGCTTTCTCATGGGATCGATTTGTTGCCATGTCCCACATACAGTACGTGGAGAGTGGATTGTAACAAAATCACCCGCGGAGTGGAGTTAACACCCAAATTAGCACTTTCTAATTCTATACATGTGGACAAAAGACACAAGCAATGTTTCAGCCAATGGACCTCCGGGTTTAACTTTGCTTGTGTTTGTTATGCTTTGCAACAAATTTGCAATAATTGCCTGGGTGGAATCTCCACTCCGCGGATGATGTACTGATAATACACTCTACACGTACTGTATCATAACCTCATACCCGCAATCAATGTTTTTTTTCTCAACTTGAAGTCTCAACATATTAATTTGTGCATTTCAATTCAAGTTGCATCCCATCAGCCGATGGAAGCTGTGTAATGTCACGTGGGTGTCCAGTGAGCTGCTGGTGTATAAAAAGGAATGATGATCTCTGCAGAACAAGATATTTGGATACAACGGTTCAGTATTGCCGAAGTAAATATGTTTTACGAACATTGGAACCCTGTTAATTGAAGAGCTAATGTGCCAGTTAAAAATATTGAATCAGCACGAGTATTCAATTAAAAGAAATTTGGTATTTTTGAATTCCGATGAACGGAAATTTATTCTATTACATCTTGTCTGACAATGAGTTCTGTCATACATGATATAGAATAAATGCTTATATTTGATGTCCTAGGACGAAAATAATCAGGATCGGGGAGAGGGCGGGGTACCCAGGGTTTAAACCCCAGGGCCCGGAACTTTAGGGCCCGAGATTGGCCCAGGAGTCCAGGATTCATGGGTCAGGCCTGGGCCCCCAAAGTTTCGACCAAGTCCCCCCCCCCCCCCCGATCCCCGAGCAAGTACCATCAAGATAAGTTGCACGTCATATTGGAATACTAGTTGCCTACTCTTCAACTCTAAGACGTGTGGTCCGAATATCGAATGCTTCAAACGAAGCCAATTTTCCGCTGAGTGCCCTTTCCAAAGTTAGTACTATTGTAACCTTATCAACATTTTAATTCCACACAGCAGAACTAGTGGGTCTTACTATTAACCCATTACCTAACGCAGACGACATCAAAATTTATTATTTTAAAGATCATTTTTTTTTAATTTTTCAAACAATTTCAACAAAACCATATCATGTGACCCCTCGTTGGAACGAGCTCGTCGAGCTCGTTCCAACGAGGGGTCACATGATATGGTTTTGTTGAAATTTTTTTTAAAATAATATTTTTTCAAATGCGGGCGGATGCAGACGATTCGTTGGGTAAAGGGTTAATGCATTTCAACTAAGACTCTAGTTTTATAGTTCCGTTGATTTAAATGTTAAGAAGGAGGCTGTATCGCGAATGGAGCTCTGCACTTGGCCAATGGTTGTAATTTTGGACTGCATGATTCTTGAAGTGATAACTTAGTTAAATCAACTTGACATAATAAAGTTATCACTTCAAGAATTGTGCAGTCGGAAGCTATAACTCTTTGTCACTGAATACTCAATGATGTACTTACAAATTTGAAACAGACTGTTAAAAACGTCATATTGACGGCCAAAAATAACGTAATGTTTTTCATTCCAAAAGCCGCCAGAAGTCTCCACTTAATAACTGACTTCAAAATTTTCTTGGAGGGAGAACCCACACCCCCATCATCGCTCGTGCCTTCGGTACTCGCGGCATACGCCTTCTGCGTCAATATCCCGACACTTTCGAAAGGGAGCCCGAATTTCCTCTCCCCGGTCCTGGTCCAACTAGATCTATAAGCATAACATAATGTATAGATGCTATAGGGTGTGTGAGTAAACGATATTAGTATGCAAGGGTAATACGAAACTAAAATCAATCCATGTGCAGCAACTCAAAACAAAACTTCTTTGTACCACTTCACTCAGATTATTCAGTACCTGGACGTCCGATTACGTTTTTTCAGGATTATCTCTGGTTAATTTTGTGGTTTATAAGGACAATCATATCATCTTCTTTAGAATGAGGGCCAGTCTCAGTGCCACAGATTTCCGTAACTCGAGCTTAAAGTTTTTTCGTGACCCATCCAAAGCTATGAATACTTTTTGGTGACTCACAAAATACCCCAATCGACGCCCTGTCAAGATATGATCAGGAGTATCTTTTGTTAAGCTAGCGGCTTCCAAGCTTCGTCTCAGGATCTACTTTACTGTTAAAGTCAATCTGGGAAGTCAGATTACCACAGCTCAAGTTTCGAGTTTTTTTTTTACATTTTCAAAATTGTATAAATCAGTTTTGCGTAAAGGATATATTGGCACTCAATGAACCGAGACGACAAAAGGAGGAACAAATACCTACAGGGGATAAGTGTTAATTACGCCTTACAGCCCTACAGGGCTGCAAAATTAAATCTTCACTGACCCTATCTATATATAGAAAACAGAACTGCCCATTTGTAATGGATGAAATTGTGGAAAAACGAAGGTTATTAATTAACAGGAATACCCAGTTAACTAGTATTTATTCATTTTTTCTATATTATTGTGATAAACTGAGCATTTATTGTCTTTCAAATTCATCTTATTTGAAGAAGAAATTCGTTGATTGATTACAGGATTCTTCATTTAAATTAACTGGTTGAGTACTGGAGGCCACTATCAGTGCTTGCGGAAAAATGAGGGTACCAGAGAAAATTCCAACATTTTCCTTGCTTGTGTTTCAAATTCAGTCAAACGCAAATAATATGTTGTTTTTATCAATTTGTTTTATTACAAATTATTGGAGAGTGCCTGTGGGCACACTCCAATAATTTGTGATAAAACAAATTTTGAATAACAAATTCAGACCACCAAAAATAATCTTGCCCTCATCCAGTTAACAGAAGTTTACTCAAAAATTCAATTTTTATTACTTTCTCATTTTTGTCACAAAAACATAGCTTAGTATCCTCATTGGAACGAGCTCATTCCAATGAGGGATCATAAGCTATGTTTTTGACGCAAAAAAATAAAACAATTAGTGCTTCAAGAGTTTATTTGCATGTGTTGTCTGCTTTTCGTGTTAGATAAAGGGTTAAGAAACTCTGGATTGAACGCTGTTATGTATTTATGTCATATATTATGGAAGGAATAAACATTTTGTCAGCAAAAACAGTCAAAACGTTTAGAAAAGTTGTCAAAAATCATAGTACTTTCCAGAGTCGTAGGTTTCTTCCAGATCCTGATTTTTAAAATATCCCTGAAAGGTACAGGATCCTGTATGGTTTCACATGGAGGGTGGTGTGAACAAATCTTCATTGGCCAATCGTAATGCATATTTTTCTAGTATTTTTGTTGAAATCGACCAATCGGTTGTTTAATGAAGTTGAAAACAGTCATAAATTTCAGGAGATATATAGAACATACCCATAGTAGCTTGGTGTACCAAATGTTCACCACGAGCGGGGAAGTGGTGTTAACCGCGAGCCTTTGGCGCGCGGTTAACACCACTTCACCAAGAGTAGTGAACATTTGGTACACCAAGCTACTTTGGGTATATTTTATTTATACCATGATCGTCAAATTATTAATTTTGGGGAGCTGGCAGCTGTCCATCGTTGCCCGGTGTGGTTCTCTCCACCTATAAAACTGTCGCGGTCATGATTAGCCATTGTGCATAAGATGTGACCTTAAACACCAATAAATAAATAAATAAACAAATAAATGGACAGAGCTCTTTACTATATCCATTCTCTGTGGGTGAGGAAGAAACCCACAAAGGAAGCACCTTAATTAAGAAAAAAAATGCCAAAACATATAGCATGAGAGTGAACAGAATGTGAAATTACCTCGCGTACCCAATCAATCAAAATAACAGAAGTTAAAAGCACGCCACTTTTCGAGGGCACATGCTACTTCCAAAGGTGAGACGCAAATGTACCTAAATTCGTTGCTAGTGGAGAATCTTGTTTTGAATATTATATTTCAAAATATTGAAATGCTTTAAAATATCCTTAGTTTTATTGCATACCCAAATATTTAATAAAACAATGCTTTATTGAAGTTTAAGGATTTTTCTAAGAATTGTCAGACATTCACATGTTTTCAGAAATTCAAGTTTTTTAGCATCGAAGTGCCTGTCTTGGTCAATTTGATGAACAAATTGGGACAATTTGAAACCCAAATGTGTACAGCAACTTTTCTAAAACTCTGATTGCTAAGAACGTTGATTTATTAGGAATGGTAGCAAAATTGAAGAGCAGTTGTCACTCCTCTGTACACCGATGTAAAAAATAAAAGAAATTCAAACAACAATTTTTCCCATAAGGCAACTAGAAATTTAACCAATTCAGTCTTGTTTTGACAGAGCTCAATGAGCTCTGTCAAAAAAGATTGAATGGTAAAATTCCTAGTTACACTGGGCGAACATTTTCTGCTTAAAATTAAAGTATTTCGACATCAGTGTGCAGAGGTTTAAAGAGTTTTTGTAAGTAAAAATGCCTTTAGCTGTTTCCATTTTGATCTAATTGATTTGATTGAACAAGTCGGTTGAAAAGATTAAAGCGCAGTTTTGTCTTTGCTTTCAAGCTAGCTGTTTGACAGCCATACTTGAGGGAAAATTGAAAAGCACGTTGCGACCCGATTAAGGCATTATATCACATGAAACGTCGTTAATTTCGACGTTAAAACCCTTGTCTTATTTCCTGATTATCAGCTAGTGTCTAATCGGCGCGTGGTCCCATAGCAGCAGCATTGTATTCTTGTGCGTAATTCACATGACGTCAATTACGACAACAGGTGCAAGTAAAGCGCATTCATGACGTCATGGTGTGAAGCGTCTGAGCCAACGAACTGATTGTCGGTTGTTTTGGGAGAATTTCGCGACAATGAATTAAATAAAAAGTGTAAAAAACATTCCAAAATTCATGTGATATACAAAATCTTTAACTCATGATGTTTGGATATAAGATTTTTTGAAACTCGTTTGATGAATTCGATTCCCAACTCGCCTAAAGGCTCGTTGTGAATCAAATTCATCAAACTCGTTTCACAAAATGTTATATCCAAACATCACTCGTTTGAGATCCTCTATATATATCACTGAAAACCTAAACTTAGTCAATTTGACTAATTTGGGTTCGTCACACCTTTGTTATTTTGACTAACATATATATTAGTGAAACTGACTAAGGTGGATTAGTCAAAACCTTTCATAATATTACTCAGAATTAATGAAACTCAGTCTTTCTGACTGAGATATAACCAATATATCAAAACAGAATTAGTCAAATCCTTTCAAAATATTGGGCAAATTTATTTATTTATTTATTGGTGTTTAAGGTCACATATTTCTGCACAATGGCTAATCATGACCACGACAGTTTTACGGGTGGAGGAAGCCGGAGTACCCGGAGAGAACCACCGAGCAACGGCGAGCAATTGTTAGCTCCCCAACATACTAACTCCACACGAGCAGGGTTAGCATTGGTTGAAGACAGGTGCACCATCGACGTGCAGTGCGCCTTAGTACACAGCGTCACCGTGCCCCCACGTGGGCAATGGGGGTGAAGTGTCTTGCCCAAGGACACAACGCGGTTGCCGCAGGTGGGATTCGAACCGAGGACCCCTCGGCTTGCAGCCTGCACCTCTACCAACTGAGCCACCGCGCCCCCTTGGGCAAATTAACCCACCTGTATGGACCAATATAGTCATTATGACTAGGTAACAGACATTAGTCATACACGTGGTTTTAAATTGATATTTATACCGAGTAATGTACAAAAAACACTTTTTAAATCGAGCAAAAGCCTCTTCAGTCTAACCTAAGCCTAACAGCTTATCGACAAAATCAAATAGCTTCAAAGTCAAGTGGAAATTGTAAATCTAAATGTAAATGTGAGTCATGTCATTTTCTGTGATATACTGATTTTACTGGTTTTCTCAGGGGGAGGCCACTAAAAATTTGCAAGACGTGACGTGGGGGTGGGTGGGTCTCTTGAGTGCGCCAAAAATGTGCATTTCCAACTTGTGCAATTTTTTTAATTTTTTTTTAAAAATATATCAATATATCAGCTAATGTATACCATCATTTGTGATTGAAACCTTAAAGATGATGTTGCACATCAAAGTCTTAACATAAATACAACATCAGGAGGCTTTATATGTGAGAATATTGGGCTTAAACTGGGAAAATGTCACACGTTAGTAGGGGGTGGGTGTCTTGTTCGAAATGTAGAAAATGTGCATACAATATTTTGGGAACAATTCAAATGAAAATTTGTTCCCGTATATGTACACCTGCTCTGGCCAAGCCTGATAATGAACAGCTTGTCATTTGTAGATTGGGGCCAACAGCAGCCCAGAGAGGTTTAAATTGGTGGTACCAGTTTAACCCTTTACCTAACATGAAAAGCAGACGACACTTGCCAAAAAATGATTGAATAACTAATTTTGTTCATTTTTGTCTCAAAAACATAGGTTATGACCCCTCATTGGAACGTGCTCGACGAGCTCGTTCCAATGAGGGGTCATAACCTATGTTTTTGAGACAAAAAATGAAAAAATAATAAAAATTAATTGGCGATTTTTGAGAACAGCGCTGGCCGGTTTTGGCCGTTACGTTGGTGAAGGGTTAAGAACATTATGAAAACCCCCTAAAGACAGCTGTGCCTACTAAGTTTATAAGCTTATTTTGTATTTTAATGGGAGAGTGGAGGGTGGGTGTCTGAGAACGGTAGTAGAAAATTTGCACGTAGTGGGTGGGTGGGTGTAAAAAGGAGCCGAATAAAAAATAGGACGTCACGTCTTGCAAATTTTTAGTTCCCCCCCCCCCCCCCCCACACCCCTGGTTTTCTTTCCATTTTCGCATTTTGTTCACCTTCCAACTTCGAGTGGTATAATAGTGCTCAAGACAATAGCTTTAAAATGTAACCGGGATGATGTTCAAATATTTATTCAGATCTTTGACCATGTAGATCTTCTACTCTGCCAATTGACCAAATTAAAAATGGCGCATTGCGAAAGCGTCGTTTCCCAGAATCCTTCGTTTTTCAGGAATGATAACTCTGTGGTTCCAAAGATCATGGTTTGGGAAGGAAGCGTAATTATTATACTCGTTGACAACCAAAGTCAATAGAAGATATTTATATAAACTAACAGGCCAAAATATTTGATGACGTGTATTTTAAAAACTAGCAAATTATAAATTACAGATCATCTGCCCATGAAAGACTCACTTTAGTTTTATTTGGTATCTTTTTCTAAAAATAAATTAGGTTGATCATTCTGACTAACTACAATTTTGCAACTTCGTGGATAATGTTAGTCACAATGACTAATAAAGCCTCTGTCTAACTCTGTGTTAGTTAATTGACTAAGAAAGGTTTTCTGTATACTTAGATACTTTCTTAACCCTTTACCTAACATGAAAAGCAGACGACACTTGCAAAAAAATCCTTGAATAACTCATTTTTTTCACTTTTTGTCTCAAAAACATAGATTATGACCCTCGTTGCAACGTTCCAACGAGGGGTCATATTCTATGTTTTTGAGACAAAAAAATTTTAAAAATAATGAAAATTAATCGGCGATTTTTTAGAATAGCGCTGGCCGGTTTTGGCCGTTACGTTGGGTAAAGGGTTAAATGATTTTGTGTAAACATATTCCAGATGGCTACCAGTCGGCTATCTTGGTGTGAATATTGTATCACTTTCATACCCAAAGCTTCTAATCAGCAAGGGAAGTACCGGTCACGTGCACATATTTTTCAGGGATTTCCCTATAAAAACAAACCAAATGGAAATTGTATTTTCTAGGTCCTTTTAATGTTGGAAAAATGACCTACTGTATCTTTAAAAGGTCATCGTCATACTAATAGCAGAGTAAAAGAAAAATAAAAATCATGTCATTCAAAAAAATTATGCCGTGTAAAATATTCAGCTAATCATTAAATTGGGGGGGGGGGGGGTATCGTGGGTAAATAAAGCCAGAGAGGGGGAAATTTTGGAAAAATGATAAATTTAAGTGGATACAGTGCAAGTCGTCCTAAGATGGAGGATAAATGCAAGAAAAATCTGACAATTTGGAGTTCAAGTAAAGTTTATGGAAGAAATATTAGCTTTGATAGAATGCGACACGTGAAACTTTTTCAGGTTTTCTAACCTCGAAAATCTTAAAGTGATCATGCCCAAATCTTTATTAATATCGTAGATATTTCAACGTTTGTCAACGAAGACACAACAAAAAGATACACGCTAGATGGGTGAACGGTAGTGGTGGGGCTAATGAAACCCGACGTTTCCTAATTTATTTATTCATTTTATTTATTGGGGTTTAACGACAGCCAGGGTCGCCTCGTTTTGGATAGTCTTACTGGTTGAGGAAGCCGAATCACATAACAGCGACGAGCAACTGTCAGACTCCTGAACGCACTAAGCAGGGTTAGCAATGATTACACGCAAGTGTACCATCGACGCACAGTACGCCTCAGTACACAGCGCCGCGGTTCCCCCACGTGAGCATTCGGGATTAAGTGCCTTGTCCAGGGACACAACGCAGTTATCGCTGGTCAGGATCGAAACGTGCACCTTTCAGTTTGAGGTTCACTGCTCCAACCACTGAGCCACCTCCTTCCCCTACGTTTGCTAAAGCTGACAAATTAAATCATGCCATAAACTATTGAGAATGAATCTAGTTATCGTCATCAAATTAACCCTCTTCGGACCTGGTGGTATTTTCCATGTCAGTTCAATGGAAGCAATTGGAGGAGTCCATATTTATTATTTGGGGGTTGACCAAATTCCTGCGCGCTGAAAATATTGATTCGTCTACACTGGCACTAATACGCTTCCATAAAATCGTTCAACGGGTTACATAAAGTTCCCTTAAGATATCACGGAACTAAATATTTTCCCATAGGCGACCATTATAACGTTCAGGCAAAAACAAATATGATCGCATCACTTTAATTTTCGCATTCCAATATCTTTGTCAAGTATAGCCCTTAAGACAACTTTTTCTGTTCAGTGATACCTTAACCCTTTGAACCCTAAAAACCGGTTTTCCGGTCAGGGATCATTATAAGTCATACTTATAAAGTGGGATGGCTCCTAAGTTAAAATGTTGGGTAGACCAATCAATATTTTCAACGTGCAGCCCCGAGGCTGCACGTTGAAAATATTAATTGCTCTACCCACAAATAATGAATATGGACTCTCCCAATTGCTAACATTGAACTGACATGGAAGATACCACCAGTAGGGTTAATGTGTCAACTTCTCAAGGATTGGTTAGTGCAAGAAAAATAATATTTACTGCACATACGGCAAGGTGGAGAACTGCCCAAGTAAAAAGCTGTGTCAGTACGATCTGTGGTGATTACTATGTAAAATTTATTATGTAAAACTTTATGTTGAATATAGCATTGAGGAAGGCGAGGAGCCGAAAGCTTTGTGTCGAATATGCTTTATTATTAGAATTATAATTCCGACTATTCTGTCCCAAATATGGACCATGAATTGTGATGGACAAACAGAGGCGGTTGAACTGGAGAAGAACAAAGGGGACACTGACCTCCATACAACTGGATTGCTGGAACGCTCATTGGTCACATATAGAAGAGAGTCTCTCGGGGGTTGGGGGCGGGGGGGGGGGGGGCAATTGTTGTTGTAAATAAACAATGTTCAACAACAACAAACATTCTCGAAGGTTTTCACTTTCCAACGATTCGCTCCGGTCGTTTTTAAAAGATTATACTTTGATGTCTATGATGTCTATGAAAAATGAATATGTTGATGATAAACACATTTTCGCAACAGTACAACTGAATATTTATTACACGCCTGTTCTATGTAATCCCCATCTGCAGCAACACTAAACCAGGCGGAAATTGAAAATCTGTTCCCCACATATGTGCGGAACGGAAATCGTTGACGGTCTATTTTATAAAGAAGCGAAATTTCACTGGAAGTTTCTACAAATCGTGCACCGCAATTACAGTTTGAATCGCTAGTGATAGCTAAAAATCGTTCCCTGAGAGTTCCAATGTGTTATATGTGCCAGTAGGCTGCCAGTAGGCACATAGAACACATTGGAACTCAGGGGACGAAATAGTAACACGGATTCCCCTCACAAATTTGGTTGGCGATAAAATGTGTGGGGGGGGGGGGGGGCGGGGTTGTTGTTGATAGTTGTCAAATGAAGTGCCGAGTGTCCTTCTAATAATTGTTTTTACAGACGTGAAGGCGTGTAATAAACACAGAAAGACACGCGTGTGTGAATGAGTAAATCGATATGGCACTTGTGCCATCGCGTAAGGATAAAACTCGAGGCCTGCGACCTCTCGCTCTATCCTTCCGCGCTGACACTCGTGCCATATCGATTAACCCATTCACATACGCGTGTCTTTCTGTGTATTTTCGACATATTTTAGTTGTTATTCACAAAAAAACAAGTACTGAGATTGGAATGTTGATATAGAGGATATGGAATGAGTGTTTTGGTCACACGATATTTATGAAACGAGTTTCAGAATGTTCCGTTTTGCCTATAGCCTCTGGCTCAACAATAAAGGAAAATTCGTAGATGAGTTTCACACATCGTGTGAGCATGCAAACACGAATTTCATATTCTGTTTATCATATGACACCACAGTTACCAAAAACACATCTTTTAGACAGTAAAGAAGGGTTAAAGAATGGAATTTCGCTTCGAACGTCATGCACGCAGTCATATGTCATAACGCATTAATTTGACACGGGCAAAGAAAGGTTACGAGGGAATGCACGGGAGGGGAGGGGGTAGAGCCGGAGAAAATTTTGATTTTGCGAACTGAACGAACACGGCTTCCTTGCATATGAGGGATCAGTAGCAGTCCACATAGAAGACATTTCGATGGTATCATCTCCCTCGATCATGCGACAAAAATGGTTCTACCGGAGGGAGGGAGGACTCATCGGGAAGACCACAGTTCGGCCCAATCGGAGAAAATTTTGACTTTTGAAACTGAAGAAACGCTGTTTCCTGTAATCAGAGCGATAAATGGCAGACAATGCTGCTGGCATATCGAAATGCCCTCTTTGTGGACTGCCAATGGCAGTCCACAAAGAGAACATTTCGATATACCGGCAGTCTTTACAACCAGATCCATTTCGTCTTTTGGTGATTTTCATGAAATTTCGCGTACCAACAAGTGTTAGGCTGCGTCACTTTTGGGGGCCTCGATGGAACCCAATAGGGGGCCCACAGGGAATTTTTCCGATGGACCATACGGCCAGTCCGCCTCTGAAAGGCTGAGAGCATACATAGGTATCAATATAAGGCAGTCTTGAAATATAATTTCTGAAAATTCTGCCATTGAACGAATGAAATATGGTTGAGCTAGATGAAATAAAACAAAACCATACAATATACACCAAAAAAGTGGATTGTATAATATACTATTCCAAAAAGTAGGTGATATCCAAACTGATGTTGATATTTTCGGAAAATGGTATTGGATATGCGTGATTGGACACATCAATATGTTACCAAGTTTAGTGTGGATCATGAATGTCACCGGCCCACGAAAACTTCGTGCAGGTTTTTCGCACGAGCGCCGCGTTAATGTCTGTGGGGAACGTTTTGAAATTTTCATTTGTACTGGACGGTCTTTTTCGGAGGTCTCATCGTTCTTTTCTTGGTATGAACTAGTTCATCAATAGTTTCTGGTCGAAACGTAACTTTTGAGGTATGCTAAGACTGATGCGTGACGAACGTTTACGTGCCGTTGGCGTGTTGAAAGCTGCCAACAGACAGACTGCAGTGGCTCAAATTCTCAACGTTACTCAATCCCTGATTATCAGGTTATGGTCACGCTACCGTCAGACAGGCAATGTTGATGACAGAAGTCGGTCAGGTCGTCCATTGGCGACAACTGTTGACCAGGATCGTTTCATCCGAACCACATCATTACCTAACCGCCATCAAAGTGCCTTATAAATTGGTCAGCAGCTGCAGCGAGCAACAGACGTGCGAGTCGGCGGTCAGACTATCCGAAATCGCCTTTACACCTGGAATTTGTACGCCCGACGACCTTGAATAATTCCACGTTCGACTGAACGTCACATCGCAGAATGGCATAATTGGTGTGGTCACGACAGGGCTGGGACAATCGTCGGTGAAGCAACGTTATGTTTTCCGATGAATCGAGGTTCACTCTCGACCTCCAAGACCGGCGAAACAGAGTGTGGCGGCGGCGGAACGAAAGATACCATGACGTAACCGTTAGGCAGCACGATTGTTTTGGTGGTGGATCGGTTATGGTGCGGGGAGGCATGATCATGACAAGGAGAACAGCATTACATGTCATCCAAGGGCATGTGACAGGGCAGTACTACCGTGACAACATGTTAGCAGATCATATATTTCTTCATATATCTCACTTTTATCAAATATCCCCTACTTTTTTTTTAATAGTATATATAGTGTAAAACGAAAGGACACTGTTATCTGTTTGGAAAGAGCAGTATATTTATCGCCCACCTCCGTAAACACACACTCTTTTTTAATAAGTTTCGACAAAACTTAACAAAATGGCATCTCTGTGAATTCATTTCTCAATTTTTTTGCTGCTGGGCCGAACCACCATCTTGGTCCAGTACGTCTTGGACATTCAAAAAGGAGGCAAATATAACAAGTGTAAAGCACAAACTGAGCACTGTAGTTTTACTGATGAATTGTGACGTAGGTACTCTACCCTGATAAATCATTGATAGCAGTATTAAAATATTGTATCTATATTACACCCACACCCACATAACACACTCTCCCAGACTATTAAGCAGCAATGTTCACAAGCAAACAGGACGATGACACAGATAAATAACGCAGAACGGAAATTAGTATTTCATACTCTTCCAAGCTTCCCCGTTATTGGGAATAATCGCATGCTTGTTCTCGGTATATTTCAGGATTAATCGGCGTAGACTGGTATACAGACTAAGTAAAATGCGCCAACACGGTGCACGTAATGTAGACTCACGGGTACGTAAATTAATACATGGTATATATCTTTGACACGAGTTGAAAAGTTCCTTTCACCTATTTTATTATTTTATTGTTGTTTAACGACAGCCAGGGTAACCTCGTGTCGGATAATTTCACGGGTTGGGGAACGTGGGGTACCTGGAGAGAAGCACGGGGGCAGCGGCCGGCACCTGTTAGCCCCCCCCCCCCCCCCACCCCCAACGTACTTACTCCGCACAAGCAGAGTTAGCATTGGTTGAAGACAAGTACACCATCGACGTTCAGTACACAGCGCGACCGTGCCACCACGTGGGCAATCGGGATTAACCCTTTACCCAACACAGGCGATATCAAAATTTATTATTTTAAATATCATTTTTTTAAATTTTTCAAAATATTTCGACAAAACCATATCATGTGACCCCCTCATTGGAACGAGGTCAGTGAAATATTTTGAAAAATTTTATTTTTTCAACTGCTCAATTTGCATATTACGGAGACGATTCGTTAGGTAAAGGGTTAAGCCTTGCCCAAGGACATAATGCACGTACCCCTGTTGGGGGACCTTTCGGTTTGAAGTCCAATGCCGTAACCACTCAGCCACCGTGCTCCCTCACTTTCACCAGTTGGACATTCATAAATGAAAATGATTCTTCCAGTCAGCAACAATCCACACAAAGTGATTTTGAAATATCTAGAATTTATTTTCATCAATTACCTCTTCTTTCAGGTGCCCTGATCACGGTCTTTCCATAATTCGTATGGTGTTCAGTACATGGAGAGTGAATAGCCACTAAAATAATAGTAAATTAGTGGAGTTTCCGCCCAGACAAAAACTTCCATTCTCTGAAAATCATAAGAAGGACAAAAGCTGAGTTTCAGGTTGAACCCGGAGGTCCATTGGCTAAAACTGAAATTGCCCTTCTTATGTGTTATAAATGGAATCAACAGTTATTGTATGGTGGAATTAGGGTTTAATATATTCCCTGGTTTTCTATGAACCGGGAACGGGAATGAAATTACTCTCAGAACCGGGAACCGGGAAATTTCCCGGGTAACATCAAGCAAATTTACGAGGGTAACATGATGCATTTATTTTAATGATAATGGGCATATTGCATTGGCAATCTCCCATCTCCAAACGGAAAAGTTATTTTCCTGAGTTAAGTTTGAAAACCCAAACCCGCTTCAATCTCGGCTTTATTTTCAGAACCACTCGCATTATCACTTCTACCTTCTCCAACATCAACACCCTCTTCACTGTCGTCACCTGTCTCCTTCGCTTCAAGCAGAGGAGACTGGTGACGGCTGTGAAGAGGATGCTGATGTTGGAGGAGGTAGTGAATAGTGATACTTGTAATTCTGAAAATGTAGACCAGTTTGAACTTTGAATCGAGTGAAGAAGATCTTGCTGTTGAAAGAGATGGGGATGGCGGTCCTCCAGAACTGGTTGAGAGTTACAGTGATTTGTTGAAAATGGTTCGTCAGGAATCAGGATTGTAAAAATTTCAGGCGTGGAAGGGCTGACGAAATCCTACAAAATTTCAATTCTGAAAACTTCAGTTCAATACACAAACAGTGTCATGCTTCATTCCCGGTTCCGTGCTGTAGATTTCCCGGGAATTCCCGTTCCCGGGATTAAACCCTGTGTGGAATCTCCATTCCACAATTAGATGTAATCCGCTCTCCATGTACTGCAAAACGGAAATTCATTCATTCCCTGAAGTGGGAACATGATTTTGTGTGACACGTTGTTAGAAAGCGTTCAGACGACCATTGTCTCGGTGTTTCAAATAACAGCTATTCATCAGCATTAGCAAAAACACGAATGTCTTCATACCAGAGTAGAACAAAGCACAAAAACAAATGAGCAGCTGTCATCAGAAATGCTACTCGGCTTTAGTTCAGAACGTGCTATTAAAACACCATACCTATTTTTCAGTACAACGAAGCTCACTTAATTGGATATCCCTTAATTGAATAACCCTGTTAATTGAAAACGGCTTCCAAACACAAAACTATTTACCATACCGCCAGTACAAATTTAACCCGTTAATTGCATATAGGTTACAGAATAAACTCCTGTTAATTGAAAAAAAATAATCGAGAAATTATCCTGACAATCACGAAATTCCCCTTGTTAATAGACCTGTTCGGCATCAGTACATTCCATACCGGCAGTTACTCCATTATATCTTGTTTGACAGAGCTCCACGAGCTCTGTCAAACAATATATAATAGAATAAATGCTAATTTTATTTCTTGGATACAGATGATTGACCAAATCCCAGTTAATTGAATAATCCTGTTAATTGAATAATTATCATTGGCAAAGTGGCTGTTCAATTAACAGGATTCTACTGTATTAGCATTTTCCTGTCGGCTTTGGTTTTAAATGTGATTTTTTTATTCAGAATAAATAAGAACCGGAATAGTATTTATTTTGAAACGGCAAATACGAGGTTTTATTTTTTTATAAAAGGCAATAACGAGGGAGGAAATCATCGCTGTAGAGTTCCGGCGTATCAACCCCCACCCCACACCCCCATTTCAACACAAAAATGTAATATCAGGTTATAATTAGAGAGTATTAGATCAAGATGGATACTCATCCCTATAAGTTAACTTTTAACTCTATAGCCTCGACTTTTGACCTAAAAACACAGTAGGTGTACAAACTTACAATACCCATACGAGTTTGGTAATCGAAAATGCGGGAGCGCGGTGGCTCAGCAGGTAGAGGTGCAGGCTGCAAACCGAGAGGTCCTCTGTTCGAATCCCACCTGCGACAACCGCGTTGTGTCTTTGGGCAAGACACTTTACCCCCATTGCCCATGTGGGGGCACGGTGACGCCGTGCACTAAGGCGTACTGCACGTCGATGGTGCACCTGTCTTCAACCAATGATAACCCTGCTTGTGTGGAGTTAGTATGTTGGGGAGTTGACAGTTGCTCGCCGTTGCTCGGTGGTTCTCTCCGGGTACTCCGGCTTCCTCCACCCGTAAAACTGTCGTGGTCATGATTAGCCATTGTGCAGAAATATGTGACCTTAAACACCAATAAATAAATAAATAAATAAATAAATAAATAAATAAATAAATAATACATCCCTGTAAGTTAACTTTTTAACTCTGTAGCCTCGACTTTTGACCTATAAAACAGTATGTGTACAAACTTACAATACCTGTACGAGTTTGGTAATCGAAAATGCGGACTTCTGGAGTGTATACAAACACACAGTCAAGTATCGTGTGTCGGGATACTTAATGTACCATTCTATCAAACTGGTCTACACTTTCTCCTTTCTTTATCCCGAGACCGTTCATATACTGCAGGTGTTTCAGCCAGTAATGTGAGCTCATCCGTTCTTGAGTAAGGGCGATCAAAACGCTTCGTAAATCCATATATAGTTATCCCACTTCGATAAGGAAATCACCCAGTCAAGTAGTACTTGATGAAAATACTTCCCATTACGTAATATGATGGCCGCTGAAACTTTTTTATGGTTGATCAGTATTCAGGAAGTGAGTGCACTCTCGGAAAAAATATAAAAACAGCCAATTTATTTATTTATTTATTGGTGTTTAAGGTCATATACTTATGCACAATGACTAATCACGACCGCGACAGTTTTACGGGTGGAGAAAGCCGGAGTACCCGGAGAGAACCACCGAGCAACGACGAGCAGCTGCCAGCTCCCCAACATTGCAACTCCGCACTGCAGCACAGGCAGGGTTAGATTGATTGAAGACATGCGCACCATCGACGTGCAGTACGCATTTGTACACGGCGTCATCGTGCCCCCATGTGGACAATCTCGAAACAGCCAAAATGAAAAGAAAAAAGAACCTGATCGAATTATACGAAATCATGAAAACACTTAAACTGACACGTTTGATGTGATGGTGTGACCAGGGAAGGTGATAATAGGGGTAATGTGACCCCCACCGCAGGAAAAAATCGAAAAGGTCATGTGATGGTAGACAGCATGGGTTAACCCTTTACCCAAAGTAACGGCCAAAAACGACCAGCGCTTTTCTCAAAAATCGCCAGTTAATTTTCATTATTTTTTCATTTTTTGTCTCAAAAACATAGGTTATGACCCCTCATTGGAACGAGCTCGTCGAGCTCGTTCCAATGAGGGGTCATAACCTATGTTTTTGAGACAAAAAATGAAAAAAATTAGTTGTTCAAGAATTTTTTTTTGCAAGTGTCTTCTGCTTTTCGTGTTAGGTAAAGGGTTAAGGTTCCCAAGTAATACTGTAGAAAACCAGATGGCGTTTATTCCAATCAATAACACTTTCTCAATTTACATTTCTCCAAAAAACATTGTTTCTGCAGATTCACTCTCCTGGGATCTCATTTTCAAAACTTTTCCTGGATGATTCCCTCGGACCCCACCAACCACAGGAGACACCTATCTCGTTGTCTCCCCAGCTCTTGCTTGCGGCAGACGTGGGTGACCTTCGGTCATCGATGATCCATAAAACCAAACTTAATACCCCAGTTTGTGCTTGGCCGTAACGTCCAGGGGATTGTTCACTGTTTTGTCTTGTTAGAGAACTCCAACCTTCTCTACTGAATGTTATTTCTGTCTGAGACTTGGTGTTGAGTTGTTGGTACGGTTCTTTAATCAATATTAGTTTTTCGCGTTTCGGTAGAATAACGTAAAACTGTTGTCTGGACGGCAGGTAAAAAGCATTAACGGCAGGTAACAGCGTTCAGGTATGAGTTTCCTGAATGATCTTTAATCAATCGTGCACGAATGGCAAGCGTGCGTAAGGAGGTGTCCTGTATTGAAGCGTCACTTTAGCCAGAGCTTTCAACCGGTTCACACATTTAATTCTTTTTTACATATCAAGGATCGGAATGTCCAATATTTTCAGTTTCTTCAATTTTGTACATGCAAATTTCCAACTATTTCATGCTGGCAAATATCAGGTTTTTTTTTTTTTGTTTGTTGTTCGTTACAAGCATAGCCTCAAATGCTTTCCCTGTAGTTGGTATTAGCACGGCCTTTGAGGGAAGGTTTCCCAAAGTGTTTTTCTAAAAAATAATAATAATAATAATACAAAAAAAAATAAAATAAAATAAAGGTTTTATCTATGGTTTTTTCCTGACCGGCTGTTATCAACGCAACTGGGGCTTTTATTGTGAGCAGAGTAGTTGTAATGTATCAGAAATTGTTTATGTTCAATAAACCGGCTTAGCAGCCTCTGCCTTAATGTAAAAAGTGGTAAGTGACTTTTTATTGAAGCAAAGACTCTTAATTTCGCTCACATTTCATGGAAGTGTGGAGGATGGGATGATCGATCAAAGTTACCCGACCTCTTTGGCGCTTTTTAGGCAGTGACTTTTTTTTAGTTTTAACCCTTTACCTAACATAACGGCCAAAAACGGCCAGCGCTATTCTCAAAAATCGCCAATTAATTTTCATTATTTTCTCCTTTTTTGTCTCTAAAACATAGGTTATGACCCCCTCATTGGAACGAGTTCGTTGAGCTCGTTCCAATGAGGTGTCATAACCTATGTTTTTGAGACAAAAAATGAAAATAATAGTTATTCAAGAATTTTTTTTTGCAAGTGTCGTCTGCTTTTCATGTTAGGTAATTATTCGAGTTTTTAAATCCATCAAAGATTCTCTTTCAATAAAATCCGACTCTCTGTTACTCCCCAAAAGGCATTGCCGCTTGGAAGAGGAGAACATGACCTGACGTCATCAAAAAATAAAAAACTCTTTAATTTAGAATTTCACTTAACACTTGTAAATAATAACACATTGGTCGGCAGCTAGTTGCAAACTATAGACAGCATTTCTTTTCTAATTTCTCAAAAATTCATTTGTTTGCTTCTAAACCAAAATTGAAGCCCCTATTATAACGTGCTGGGGAAGCTTTTTTGAATGATAATCTGTGTTTTATGTATTTTCGGAATTAAAAGTTCATTGACTATGCAGTTAGTTCTTTACATAAACAACTAGATGGCGATTCTTGCAAAAATATTTCGTCAATATCTAAACATTTTCGACAATACATGATCATAAGCTATGTTTTGAGGGGAAAATAATAAAATTTGCACGGAGATTGCTGTGAATCGCCCAGACCAGTTACGTTGGGAAAAGAGTTACTATTATACAATGCTTGCCTATGTTATTACCTGTGAAAAGCCTGTTTTGTTAAATTTTGGCTTTTAACCCCACTACGGGGTCGGAAAAAGTTTTGCAGTACAGGACGTTGGGGTAGGTGGGTCGGTGGTCAAACGGCTCAAAAACACAATTTTTCCAACCCTTGCAATTTTTTTCCTGGTGCCATTTTATGCCAAACTAAACACTTTAAAACGATTTAGACTATAATACACACGCATTATAGCCCTATTAGCGGGTTGTATTGATGGGTATGTTAAGCTATCTGGCCTATCTGGGTCCAGTGCTGGGCCCATGGTGTTTTGATCCAGCAGTCTGTTCGGCCTAGAGTGTCTCTATTTCTTTAATTGCATATCCCATTTGTGTATTTAACCCTTTGGACGGCAGAGGCCGTTTTTCCGCCGAGTCACAAGCTACGTCATAATGTCATTAAGGGGGATGACTGAAGGTCAATGTGTGGTGGTGTAGACCAATCAATATTTTCAACGTGCAGCCCTAAGGCTGCACGTTAAAAATATTAATTGGTCTACCCCCAAATAATAAATATGGACCCTTCCTACAGCTACCATGCAACTGTTATGGAAGGTACCACCAGGGTTCAAAGGGTTAAACATTCTAAAAATCAAAGAT
The DNA here is from genome assembly GCA_031216915.1 of Pictodentalium vernedei. NCBI lineage: Eukaryota > Metazoa > Mollusca > Scaphopoda > Dentaliida > Dentaliidae > Pictodentalium > Pictodentalium vernedei. The sequence continues at coordinate 480,066,099 of CM062294.1, read as the reverse complement.
AATCAAAAGCCTTTTAGGTCCCTCGTGTCTCTTAAGAATGAAGACTTTAAGAATATGTAAACTATTTTCAACATACATTAAGAATGAAGACACAACTAACAGTAAAAGAATTGGTTCATATAACAATTGCACTAACCAGTGTTAAAATAAAAAAAAATAAATTAACAAAAAATTAAAACAAAGCTCTCATGTCCCATTTGGATAAAATAGTCACAACTTAAAGGACCCACGCAGGTTCATGTGTCAAAAAGTGGCTTTCCATAAAACCGATCGCATGACATTCCCTGTGTCAAAATACCTTTGAAAAATCTCGGGGTTACATAAGAAATGCCCAGTAACGTTAGAAAATGGTCCTCGACACAGGGGGGGGGGGGGGGGGTGGAGGGGGTGGGGCACTAAAAATTTGCAAGACGTGACGTCCTATTTTTTATTCGGCTCCTTTTTACACCCACCCACCCACCCACTATACGTGCAAATTTTCTACTACCGTTCTCAGGCACCCACCCCACTCTCCCATTAAAATCCAAAATAAACTTACCCCAATTGCCCACGTGGGGGCACGATGACGCTGTGTGCTGAGACATACTGCACGCCGAGGTGCACATGTCTTCAGCCAATCTAACCCTGTCAGTACCGCTGTGCAGTGTGTAGTACAGTCGTGGGTTATGATGTTGAAGAGCTGACAGCTGCTCGTCGTTGCTCGGTGGTTCTCTCCGGGTACTCTGGCTTCCTCCACCCGTAAACCTGTCACCGACACGATATGACCCTGGTTGTTAAAGTGTCGTTAAACACCAATAAATAAATAAATAAATTAATTAATTAATAAATAACTTGGGTTGAATTTAGTGCATCAGAGAGAATTTTCCCAAAATATTGTCTGCACATTTTCTACATTTCGAACAAGACACCCACCCCCTACTAACGTGTGACATTTTCCCAGATTAAGCCCAATATTCTCACATATAAAGCCTCCTGATGTTGTATTTATGTTAAGAGTGTGATGTACAACATCATCTTTAAGGTTTGAAACACAAATGATGGTATATATTAGATGATATATTGATATATTTTTTTTAAAATTGCACAAGTTGGAAATGCTCATTTTTGGCGCACTCAAGAGACCCCCTCAAATAGTTTTTTGGTCCCACGTAAAAACTATTTGAGCTTATTTATATAGTAAACAGACTTTGCTTTATGTCACTTCAGCAACTTGGCTCTACCATGACATGCCAGTTTTAATGCCGGAGCAAAGACGTTGCATGTGGTTAGTTTACTGGAAAAAATCAGGAATAATGCCTGATAATACAGGATAGTCCAGTTAAATACGCCATAATTTATGTATTATATTATCACGTATTGATAAGGCATAAGGCATATTGTATTGTAAAAATATTGTAAATATATATTGTATTGTAAGAATTCTTCACTTCAACAGTGTCACTGATACACCATATAACCCATATGGCCACCCTTGCTCATATTATAGCCCTGACCAATTCAAACTTGATTCATCAAAAAATACATCTTTCTCGTTATTTAGTATTAACTGTAGGAGTCTGAGTGCGAATTGGGATTCTCTAGTAAATCTACTACATGAGTTACATAATGGAGAAAATGACTTTGATGTAATTGGACTATCAGAGGTTTTCACAGTCCACGAAGATTTACAGTACAGCCTCAATGGTTATCACCCACTCCAATTAAGAACACGACCCGGTAACGATGATGGGAGGGGAGGTGTGGGTCTTTTTATCAGAGAAAACATTCCATTTCGAATACACCCTGAACTTACGGTGTTTATTCCACATGTATTCGAATCGTTGTTTGTAGAACTTTACCCCAATGATAAAAAGTCAACAATTATTGGCATTATATACAGACCCAACACTGCATCCAAGGCTAATCTTGACAGTTTTATTTCTACCTTAAATGAGATTTTCGTAGGCATAAATAGCAGAAGAGCTCATATAATGGGTGACTTTAACATCGATCTCTTAAAATTCTGTGAACATATTAAAACAACCGATTATATTGATATGGTTTTCAGTCACGGATATATTCCTTTAATCACAAAACCAACACGCGTTACTGAATATTCGGCAACCCTTATAGACCACATTTACTCCAATAGTTACTCCAGTGGTGGTAAATGTGGTATCATAATTACTGACGTTTCAGATCATTTCGGAACTTTTTATACTGAGGAAGCAACAACGTTGACTCAAAAGATATCCCCAAAACCCAAACGCTCATTTACGAAAAAAAAGTTTCTTCTTTCAAAAATAAATTACGTGATACGAACTTTAGCTCAGTAATTGAATCTACATGTCCTAATGAATCTTTCAACATATTCTTAAATATGTTCATGGAAAATTTTGAAAATTCGTTTCCTATAGAAAATAACAATGTACCCAAAAAGTATGTTAAAAAGCAGCCATGGATGACTAGCGGTATCCTAAAATCTTCTATAAACAAAAACAAACTACATGTAAATAAACTAAAGCGCCCAACAAACACTAACATCGATAACTACAAGCAATACTGCAGAGTATACAACGCAGTTAAAAAACGCGCAAAGGCCCAATACTATACAGATATCTTGAACGAAAATAAGTACAATTTAAAAAAGAGTTGGCAAATCCTTCGTTGTGCCCTCAACAAATCTGTCTGCAAAGAACAATTGCCAACTGAATTCCTTATTGATGGTAGAAAAATCTCTGAACCTGACTCAATTGCCCATCATTTTAATAATTTTTTCGCAACAATTGGACAAAAAATAAACGATAACATCCCTCCCACTAACATAGAATTCGACACTTATATTCGGCACAACTCAAGCGATAACTTCTTTATCACACCGACCACTAAAGAAGAAATTATCGCCATCACAAATAATCTGAAAGGAAAACAAAGCACGGACTGCTACAGCATTTCTACAAAAATACTAAAAGAAACTATTAATGAAATCGCGGAACCCTTGACCCACGTCTTCAACTTATCATTCACGCGAGGCCTCTTCCCTAATAAAATGAAAATGGCAAAAGTTATACCTATCTTTAAATCTGGAGACCCGTGTTCGTTAAATAACTATAGACCAATAAGTATATTGCCAGCGTTTTCTGAAATATTAGAAAAATTAATGTATAGACGACTTTATTCTTATCTATCCACATTCGAAATCTTATATGAACACCAATATGGCTTCAGACCCAAACACTCAACCTTCCACCCAATGTTGCATTTCCTACACGAAGTAGCCGACAGTAATGACCTATCTCCAAATCATAACACTATCGCACTTTTTCTAGATTTCTCAAAGGCCTTTGATACCATTAACCACAGTATTCTTTTGAAAAAACTCGAAACATATGGTATCAGAGGTATAACAAATGATTGGTTTCGAAGTTATCTTCGTGATCGTAGGCAGTTCGTTCAATATAAAGATTCATCTTCAGATAGTGAAGTACTTACTTGTGGAGTGCCTCGGGGATCGGTTTTAGGGCCCATACTTTTTTTGATCTATATTAATGATATTAGAAATTCAACCTCCTCGAACGTTCTGTCATTTGCAGACGACACGACTATGTACAAATCCGATGGAAACATTGACACGTTATTTAACACTCTAAATGTCGAAATCTCAAAAGTAAGTGAGTGGTGCAAGGCAAATAAATTATCCCTAAATGCCCAAAAAACCAAGTACATAATCATTCACCCACCTCATACAAAGTATGTCCAAACCCAGCGTCGCCTTCTCCTTAATAACTCAGAATTAACCCAGATATCAAATAGATCGGACACGAAGACAATAAAATTCTTAGGAGTATGGTTTGATGAAAATATCAAATTCGATAGCCATGTTTCATATATAGCATCGAAGATTTCCAGAGCGATATACACAATAAATAGGGCAAAAAGAATTCTCCCTCATCAAGCCCTTAAAACACTCTACTTCACTTTGGTTCAGAGTCACTTGCTGTATGCAATTCAAGTCTGGGGTCATGCAACAGCCACAAAAAAGCTCTTTACATTACAAAAGAGAGCTCTGCGTGCAATAAATATAAAAAAATACAATTCCCACACGAACCCCTTATTCCTTAAAGATGAAATTCTCAAGTTTGATGATCTTTACAGGCTACACACTTTACTGTTCATTCGTGATTGGCACTCTGGAAACTTGCCAAAAAGTTTTGAAAATTTCCTCCAAATCTATAATCACCCAACCGGAATGCTAACCAGACATAGTGGACAATTAAAGAGAAATACACCTCGAACATGCTTCTCTGCAAATTTACCAAAACACTCATTCCCTAAACTATGGAATGACCTAAGCAATGACATTCAATCTGAACCGAGTCGCTCTATATTCAAACGCTCCATAATGTTAAACGCCTTGGGAACTTATAATACACCCCGACATGTTTCAATCCACAGTGTCCCGATTGTAACACTAGAGTCGGTGATCTCTTGCGTGACTAGGCCATTACTAACAGCAGCTCAGATAAACATAGTAAGATAAGAACACGGTGTAGACCTCCTTTAAGGCGTGACCAGATCTGTAATGCTTTCCTTGTCTGAATCTCCCCCAAACATTTAATAAAGAATATCGGTCTTTGTTACGTATTGCATCTTTTGAAAAGAAATTGAAACTTATTTACCACCTGTACTGCCTCATCCTCGCACTTCCAAATAGGAGATGGCAGGAAGACAGCCATTGGGCTATGCCGTCTCCTTACAATATGCATGTTTTTTTACAACTTGTCACTGTTCTAGTTACACAATATTCATTTTTTTTTTTTTTTGGAAAACATCTAAATACATTTATATTTGTAACTACACTATATGTACATGTATATTGTGAATAAAAATATTGTATTGTAAATATTGTAAGGCAGAAAAGTCTAGAAAAGTGCTAAAAAATTGATATATAATGCTGAGAGGGGTGGGTGTACAAAAAGTGTTGGAATACGTGCAGAATACATTGGTGTTCAAAATGACGGGAAAAAAATATACGGAAAATGAGAAAAATGTTGCGATTTGGGAGTGGGTGGGAGTCTGGGAAGGCCGAACGCAAAAAAAACCACGGTATCGTGTACTGCAATCCCCCCTCACCCCCCCCCCCCCCCCCCCCCACCCCACCCCCGCGCTACTGCGGTTAAAAAATTTACACCTATAGTACTGTAGTAGGAGTACATCCAGCTTGACCTTTCACATGAGCCAATTTGCCGACTCCAATACATTCACACTTCGCGACGTTTCATTCAAACATATCACAGGGTATAAACCGTATAAACCTTTAGCCGGAAGTGGAGATAAGCGAGGCGAGAGATTTCTATTTTTATCTCAAAGTTTCAGTCGCAGCGTACCCAAGATCACCGAAAACAAGAATTTTTTAATAAAAGGAATGGCCGAAGAATGCAAAATCAGTAAGTATGTTATATAAAACAATATTTAACAATGAAACGACACAACTTGATGGAAAAGTCGACTCTTGTAGTATGAAAAAACACCTGCTGATCATCTCAGAAAATGAATTTCTCGGGCAAATTTCTCCTTCAAAATCGTTTTACACATGTTTGCACAAATGTAACATCATAGATCGACAGATTCGGCGTTCAATTCCACACCAGAAACTATCAACCATAACAACGAAGGAGGTTCGGTGCTACTAAAACTGTTCAAAATATAATGTCACCTTATCGATTTTTTTATACGCCCAGTTGGTAAAATCGTTAATCGGGAGTTGGTGATAATTATACGTCCAGTTGAGATTATTCGATTTCCCATATGATCGTTCCAATGCCCATATTTGTGCATGTACGAAGGTCTAATCAGTTAACAAACCATATGAACAGACTCGTCACACCTTTCAACTGAAACACTACTGACTGAACCACCGAACCTGCAACCACGGGGGAGGGGGCGAGAGGAGCGCTCCCCCCCCCCCCGAAGTACTTTCACCCCCACCCGAAAGATTTCAGACCATGTTTTTCAATCGGCATTCATTTTTTTAATTTACCTATGCATTAGGGTAAAATAGTTCAGTTACAACTGTAACACTTCATTTTGCCTTGGCTCTAATTCCTTCACACCTGTCATTAACATATCCATAATCACTTGTCTATGAAGGTAATCCCATTGTTATTTGTGAGCTGTTTATTCATTACACATACATTCACACAGCTTTGTCGGGGAATTATTTTTTCCCATTGGGGGTATTTGGAGTTTGTTTCATTCTTTTTAATGATTAAAAAACTTTTGTTTAGTGTTTTTGACCGTGGTCGTTTTTACTTCATAACGATCATTTAGTGTCTATGTTTTGCGGTTTTGCCTGGCTGTTTTTAATTATTTTTTTCTATTTATTTTATTTTATGTTGTTGAAGTGTGTGTTTGTAGGGAGGGGGGGGGGGACGACAGTCGAAGGGGAAGAAAATGTTTTCACTTCAGATAACGGCGTGTTATAACAATACGCCAATCCTCTGTTAATTGAAACCAGTTTGCCTGACAGCATGCTGAGCTAGCAGTTTATTCGACAATAATCCCTAACCCGACCCCCACCTCACCCTCTCGCGCTCTCTCATTTTCACTCTCATTTTGGCAACAGTCTTTTGTGTCCAATAACTGTCAAACAAACATCAAATGGGCTATTTCTTAGTATTTTCTTCGAAGCAACTGCATCAATAAGTATCTGGCTTTTAACGATTCCATTTTTAGAGAAATTAGCGAAACACTATGGCATCCTCCATGAAGTATACCATACCTATACTTTTGTAAATATTCAATGTTGTTCTTTGAGAACTTATTTTATCTGAAATAAATACTGTTCAAACTAAACTAAAGTATTTTTAGATAAGGCGTGACGTCACATGGGATTCCCTCGATATCTCGCCAATGTCGTGTTTAAACCAAACAGATCCAGGGTCGAAAACAAGCTTTATACTCACCAAGCGAACCCTACCGTGTGACAAAGGCAAAAAGATGAAATAAATAGAATAATTCGCGCCTTACATAAGTATTTTATAAATTTTCATCTTATTTTCACTTAATTTACATACGACTTCACGGAAACAGTTTCGAAACAAGACTTCGGTTACCAGTTTTCTTTTTGAAACTTGAATGCCAAACAACATTCTACATGATGTAGAATAAGCACAGTTAGGTCAACAGTAGCTGAAATTAAATTACGTTGTTGTCAATAGCAGGTCAGAGCAGGGTCAAATTGTCAAAAATACAAAGCGATCATTTCTTTCAAATTAATCGATCACGTTTGTCCGACGATAGCCTTCAATACTATTCACATTCTCATTTCCATTTCACTCCTGCTGAAGAACAAAACACCTCTCGGATCCAAATGCTCCCAGGGACGTTTCTGGGTAGTTCAGACTCGGTGTGTGTCACAGTGAGCTCCTCAAATTTCCAAACTTTCATTTCAAATTGATACCATAAAAAAGTTTCCGACATTTGATGATCGGTTTTGAGAAATAATTTTCTTTATAGATTTATGTACAAATTACATTATATTCGCTTGATATTTGGCCTTTTCTCCATAATTATGAGTAGACTTTGTAATTGGCCTAACAAAAGACTTCTTGTGGTACATGATACTGCTATATTGTGCGGGGCTGTCGAGAGGGAGGGGGGGGTAGTAACCCCGGGGCTCGGCGTTATTGGGGGCCCGCCGATTCCCGTAATTTCCAGAAGCGGGATACTAGTGCGTGCGGCCCCTTCACTGCACGTCACATTTAGACGAGCAGTGAAGGACTCTCACGTAAGAGAATCCTGCCTTAAGGCAATTAGAGAAAATCGGCGGGCCCCGGTGTTCCAAATTGACACTATTTGTGTGCATTTACGAAAGCGCAATCTCGATGTATTGCTAGCTTACGCAGTTACAAACTTGGAACATTATCAACATTTTAGTTCTGCGCGAAAAAGAACTAGTGGGTCATACTATAAAGAATAAATGTATTTCAACCAAGAATCACTAGTTCTATATTTGCTTAGAACTAAATGTTTCCAACTTTTGAAATTTGAACCATAAAATTTCCAACTTTCAAAAATCAGGGTCCTGATTGTGTGTGGGGGGGGGGGGGTAAGCCCCCCCCCCCCCCCCCCGTCGGAACGTCCCTAAGTGCTCTTCGTCTTTGCTGGCGAAGAGTAGTCTCTTGCGCATCCCATTTGCTTTCATCTAGGTGAAAGGTAGTGGGATGCACAGGAGACTAGGCGAAGAGGTCATTCCGCACTTTAATAGCACAGCGAAACGGAACGCACACCTGACACGCGTCACTATAGCCAAATCGGCTTCAGAGTGACAAGAACCGATCTTGCCGGTTTCTGAGAATTTCACCCAAACAGGCCGCCAACAAAGTTATCCAAAACTGCTCTCCAGTTTCCTTCTTTACCCTTTTGGAAAAAATAATTTTGTACGCCATGTGTCCTGGTCAAATCTTGATACACCTAAACCAGCCTCTCGACTCAGCAATTTCATTCAAACCCAGACCGACCATTACAATATTCTATAAAATACACCTGCAACTAATATATTTTACTGATATATTTTTCCAGTTTGTCATGCCTGAAAACTGAAATTATTTACTATCATTCAAGAACGTAACCAGGGGGGTGAGGGGGGGGGGGGCGGGCACATCCCCCACCCCAAGTTGAAATGTGGGTGACAAGTTGAAAAGAGTGGTGGATAAGTTCGCTGGTCTCTCGTGCCAGAAGTCGCGGGATCGCGGATCCCCGGCTGAGAAAAGATATGGAGGTATCAGAACCCTCTCTGGCAGCATCAGTTGCGGGGTTGATGATGTCACGGCGTGTCGTCCTATTGGGTGGGGAAGTAAAATGGCTGTCCTCTGTACGGAGAGAGACAGACTCCACACAGGCTAAAGATCACGTAGATCGTAGAACACAACAAATTGGAATTCTCTGCCCCTTTCGTTATCAGACTCGCTTCTAAATTTATTCGTTTGGTTATTTTCTTCGTTTGCGTTGTGTTTTACACTGACCTCTAACATGCAATTTTAAAAATGTAGTTTACATGTATATCATATTTTTTCTTTGTTTATAGTAATACGATAACACACTGGAAAGGCGTTCATTTGAATCAGTTCCACATATTTATTTTTAAAATAGAGTATAGTTGATTATTCAGGAGCGAAGGAAGGTAAAAATATTGGGGGTGAGGTGGGGGTGGGGCTATCAGAGCTAATCCCAAGGGGGCCACTATGTATGCTCACTGTGTGCTGTGCAGCAGCATCCGAGCCGCACAGTGGTTAGGTGGTGTGTGTGTGGGGGGGGGGGGGGGGGGGGGGTAGGTGGAGGGGGTAGAACAAGAGGCGATATCGCCGTATCCCATTCTCGGTGGTGATGGTCTGCGGGCTTTCTCTGGGATATTTTGAAAAATGAGGGCCAAAACTCACATACTCAGTGATTCTGAGGCTGCTGTGACTGACTCCTCAGATGTGGACTGTTGAACGCTGCAAATTCGAATTCTCTGCTCCTTTCCTTATTAGGTTCACTTCTAAATTCATTCGATTGGTTTACCCATTCGTTTGTGTGTGTGTTTTTTTTTTCTTTGGGAGCATGTATTCCCTCTAGATCATACTAGCATGCCCAACACTCTGTAAAAGTGCGCACGCGCGCGCGTGTGTCTGGGTGGGTGTGTGTGTGTGTGGAAGGGGGGGGGGTATGCAGAAACCTTAGATACATTGCCCCCCCCCCCCCCCTTCCCCCACACACTTTCAAATGGCTCCCCGGCGCCTGCAAAAGCTCGGGGTTTTCAAGTTATATACAGTAGGTTTAATATATATTCCCATATATTTAGTATCCCGTTTGTATCTCATTCATAGTTTTGGGTTTTTTTTCTTTTTTTAAATATCTCGAAGCAAATTCTCAGTTCAATACTGAGTCTTATATTCGTCGTTCTGTCATTTATACTCCACGCCGGCATTTACCGGCTCTGGAAGTGTGAAATCTTACCAATATTTCTCCATTAAACACCTCAAAATATCCACTCAGGTGCAAGGAAACGAGGGTTTGGGGACCCTGAAATTCACAATTTTCCTACCCCGGGCCCAACTATGGTCAGCCATTAGTAGCGAAGGCCCTGCTTCACCCCATAATAGATCAATAGCCACCCTCTTTGCGAATTTGTGGGTCTGCTATTTAGCTACATGCCTGCCCCTTCCAGAGCGTATTTAGTTGCAAAAATGGGGGGGGGGGGGGGGTGTAACGTTTGCCTTTACGTGTGGAATTATGTGCGGGTTGTCCTCCCCCCCCCCCCCCCCCCCCCCACCCACACGGCTCTTCGCTGCCTTTCCAACTCCCACTCCGAAGATCGACCCTGGTTGCAGGCCTGTGGACCACGGCTTTATAGATTCATCTCTTACGAGAACCGCGACAAATCAGTGGCTGGCCAAAGAGTTATTATTATTACTATATATAAAAGAGTGTGTCTGACTGTTTGTCTGTTTATGTATGCAAGCAACCGCTGCATGAATTCAGATGAAATTCGTCATCAGTGTTCCTTGGATCACTGGGAAGGTTATTAGTGGGCTCGGAAATGCGCCGTTCTTAATGTTGTTTTTTTTTTCATTTTTTTATTCATTTTTTTCGGGTTTTTGTTTTTTTTGTTTTTGTTTTTCTATAGTAATAAATGAGGATCGAATGACCGGAGTGTCCCGCCTTCTAGGTGGGCTGGGTCGAAAAATGCGCCGTCCCAATGTTTTTTTGTTTCTGTATTTATTTTTTTATACCATCCCGTCTGCATGATTAACACTTTTCGTGTGAAGTGTGTGTGGGGGGGGGGGGGATGGGGGGGGGGGGGCTGAAGCTGGGTAACAAAGTTAATCTGGAACTGAGCCACATCATTCTTGTTGAACGAAAAATGGAATTGAATTAGGCCTCATCAGTTACTTATAATTATACTTACTTACTAAACATTTGCGGGAACACAGCTAAAAATTGGGTAAGTTAGCTATAGTTGCAGAAAGGTGCCCTTAAACTACAGTAAATAAGTTCAGCATGAATGTTTCTTTGGAGTCTGCTGGATATTTGGTCTGCATGTTGCAGTCCATTGAAATTTAGGGACCCACAAAAGTTAAGAACTCAACAAATTGTTATCATGTAAAGAAGCAAAGCACAAGAGGCTATTTAAATATATCCGTGAGTTTATGTTATACCTTTTGTAGTTCACTGAAATTTACAGACCCGATGATTTAAAAACTTAACAAATTGGTGCTTGAGCCTAAAAATTCATAAAATTATAATTACGTGCTATCTATACTGCCATATGCGTACGGGAATTTTTATTTTCTGGGTGGGGTGGGGGAGGATGTGGAGCTGAGGTCCACTTCATCCGAAAGAATCCTGAGTGCCCGAAAAAATCCTGACTGCCCCCCAAAAAATTATTTCACCCCCAAAACGTGTTTTGGAACAAATTGTGTCTGAAAGAGTCAACTTACAGTAAATAATGCGGTCCAACTTGATCTGACATTGTTACGCTATGCCATAAAACCAGTCTCATCTTCATATAGTTCACCGCCTATCGTTAGATTCTGTAATGCAGTAAAATGGGCTATTTCTCTGCGTTGAAAAAGGTAACCTGTGGTTCGCTTTTTCAACGCAATGCAATGTTGCATTCAACCCGGTTTGTGCGCATATAGGCCTATCTTGCTTTCGGAACTTACAGGCTCCAAATTTACCACATTCTCACATCGAAAGGGTCACCTGACAAGCATAAAAAATGTATACGACTCATCAACTGAAGATACGAGCGTATACAACTGGGCGTATAAAAAAATCGATAAGGTGACATTATATTTTGAACAGTTTCAGTAGCACCGAACCTCCTTCGTTGTTATGGTTGATAGTTTCTGGTGTGGAATTGAACGCCGAATCTGTCGATCTATGATTTTAACATGTTACATTTGTGCGAACATGTGAAAAACGATATTTGAAGGAGAAATTTGCCCGAGAAATTCATTTTCTGAGATGATCAGCAGGTGTTTTTTCATACTACAAGAGTCGATTTTTCCATTAAGGTGTGTCGTTTCATTGTTAAATATTGTTTTATATAACATACTTACTGATTTTGCATTCTTCGGCCATTCCTTTTATTAAAAAATTCTTGTTTTCGGTGATCTTGGGTACGCTGCGACTGAAACTTTGAGATAAAAATAGAAATCTCTCGCCTCGCTTATCTCCACTTCCGGCTAAAGGTTTATACGGTTTATACCCTGTGATATGACGTTTTGCAATACTATCTACTACGTGCAATGACTTATTAAGTTTAATATCCTACAATTAAATATTTAAAATAAAATTTAAGAATTGTTAATTATAATTTGACTGAAAAAGCAATGTAAATTCAATCAACTTTGACGATGTGTCCAGCTGTCAATCAAGCATTCACGTGCAGCCAGAGGTACTGCCCACAGGTGCAGATGTGAGCAAAACAAACCCATGTGTTTACGATAGAAAGCGTCGCTTTTTCTCCATTTTAAGTAACAAAGTCTATTATTCATTAAGACCATGGTATAAATGAAACAAATAGGTGCTAGGGCCGGTAATCAGATTTAAACCACTCGTAGAATAAGGGTTTTAACCATTCGGCAAGCCGAGTGGTTAAAACCCTTATTCTACGAGTGGTTTAAAACTGATTACCGACCCTAGTACCTATTTATCCTACATTTACATCGCGATGCAGGGCCGCAATAAATGTATATGATGTTGCCTGATTTTGTTACCGAAACCATTCAACAGTTGATTGCCGTAATCACCACAATAACTTTCTGTGAACGACCACAAGACAGGAATATGGTTACACCATTTAGCCTCTCTTATCTTCATTTGTAAAAAATATCGGTTTTAAATTCATTTTGTTGACCCTCCTATTTTAAAAAGGGTACACATAATTATTTGCATGAAAGAACAGCTTATAGTAAACGAGATGTCCGCTCAATAAAAAGCAAATGAGAGGAGAAAGTCAATTATCATTTAATTCTACAGCCCTAAAGGGCTGTAAAATTAAATCATCACAGAACCTGCCTAAAAGTTTACACAATTGATCATTCTGCAGACATTCTTGTGTAAAAAATGCCACCTACTTAGAAAAACAGTGTCGACAGTGCTAAAGCCAGGTATGAAAAATGAAGGAAATTTAAAACGGAAATGTCTGCCGCAGCTGATCATTTACCGATTACCCACTTCAACATTTTCCATTAACCGATCTGGGTGAGATACGCACGTGATCCACAAGAAACCACTACAATATCCTCATCCCAAGTGACCTTGCGATTCAGATATGTTTGTCAGCTAACATGAATGAATGAATGAATGAATGAATGAATGAATGGATGGACGGATGAATGAATGAATGAATGAATGAATGAATGAATGAATGTACCTCATTTTGCCGTAAAGGTACAAACGATAAAATTTTATTACATGCCTGTTCTATGTAATCCCCATCTACGGCAACACTAAACCATGCGGAAAATGAAAATCCGTTCCGCACATATGTGCGGAACAAAAATCATTGACGGACCATGTTTATAAAGAAGCGAAATTTCACTGGAATTTTCTACAAATCGTGCTAAAAATCGACCCCTGAGTACCAATGTGTTCTATGTGCCAATAGGCACCCAGAACACATTGGAACTCAGGGAACGAAATAGTAACACGGGTTCCCCTCGCAAATTCTGTTGTCGATAAAACGTATTCTTTTTGTTGATAGTTGTCAAATGAATTGCTGAGTGTCCTTCTAATAATTGTTCTAATAGACATGAAAGCGTGTAATAAACACAGAACGACAGGTGTGTGTGAATGGGTTAATCGATATGGCACTTGTGCCATCGCGGAAGGATATATCTCGAAGCCTGCAGCCTCTCGTTCTGTCCTTCCGCGCTGGCACTCTTGCCATGTCGATTAACCCATTCACACACACGTGTCGTTCTGTGTATATGTGTATCACGATCACTATTGCGGCGTCTGCAACTTATTCAGAATTGCGCAGCAAGGATAGTCACACGACGGAAAAAAATTCTGCTATATAACACCCGTGCTGCTTGAATTGCACTGGTTCCCTGTAGAAGAGAGGGTGGAATTCAAAATCCTTCTCGTCACATATAAAGCTCTTAACGGCACGGTACTGTCCTATGTAACAACTCTTATCACGAGATACACACCTGCAAGATCTTTAAGGTCATGTGCGTCCAACAACTTGACTCACACTTTTCGAAATGCCACGGCAGTAGGCAAACGGGCCTTCTCGGTTGCGGCACCATTTTTATGGAACCGTCTCCCTGATCACCCGAAGGCCCCTCAATCTCTTACGAAATTTAAATCGTCACTAAAGACCCACCTCTTTACGCGATCTCCTGTATATAACTAATCGACAGCTTACACAACACATTTGTTTATTTATCAGTGTAAAGCCTGAGAGCACCTAGGTGGATTCACGGCTATAAACTATATTATTACTATTATTATTATATTAGTATTCATTTTCCAGAGGTGCTAAAATAGTGCCCTGCGTTGCTTCGAAATTCGATTCTAAATCGTCCGGGTGATGATATTCGATTTCAGTCGCGCCGAATTGGACATTTTCGAATCGTCGAGATGTTCTCAAAATTCTATACAGAGTGTCTCCTCTTGAACTCTTCTGCTATCATTAGAACTCTTTCCTTAACCCTTTACCTAACATGAAAAGCAGACGACACTTGCAATAAAAATTCTTGAATAACTAGTTTTTTCATTTTTTGTCTCAAACCTATATTTTTGAGACAAAAAATGAAAAAATAATGAAAATTAATTGGCGAGTTTTGAGAATAGAGTTGGCCGGTTTTTGACGTTGCGTTGGGTAAAGGGTTGACAGGCGATCTGCTGAAAGAAGGAAGAAGAAGCAGATTCCGCTTCCGAAACAGCTTTGTTTCTGTTTTGAAATATTCAGCTTTTTTCGATTTGATTTGTACAAACAGATGAGTCGCCGTTGCATATAATTCTAAGTGGAGGCTGACAATATTTACGACTGTAATAAGCTGTCATATCTGCAACTTGGAAAGTAGTGAGATTCGATTCAAGATTGTCACAACACCTCTATCCACGTGGGAGGGGTGACATGGGGTTGTTTAGCCTCGCCATTAAAATACTGGGAGATGAGACAACAAGGAGGGTCGGAATCTGGACTCGGGCCAAACTCGACTCGCAGAGCTGAGTTGAGACCGCACTATGATTTCTTCCCTGCCGAGTGACCTCGAAATATAGGTTCGTTCTTCTTTGGGTGTGATTCCTAATCACTTCAGCCCCGGAAATGAAACAATGATTAAAGTAACAACGATTCTTGTGCTTTACATTAAAAAAAACTAATTCCATATTTAACACAGTTAACAATTTGATCAACGCAAATCAAAGACTTATCATAGGGGTTAAATAGTTTTTCATCAATTCAGTCTATCTATAGCCATGTACTGGCGCTATAGTACACTATCAAAATGTCATTGCCGCGGGCTCGCAACAGAAACTTGAAACACCGAGTCTTAATCTTTTGCGTTTGTGTCCGTCTGCAGCTCTGACTGCCGGGGGATCTAGGCTAGCAATGTTAATTACCTTGTGGCAACATAGTTCTGATTTGGATTCGGTTTATGCACTCTGTCGGCTAGTTTAGCAAGTCTACGTCACATACGTTATACATGTGTCCTTTGATAGAACTCTCCTTGAATGTTCCTGTCCATTGAAATACACACAGCTCATGCAGAACGCACAACTTCAAAATGCGCTTTCGAGCTTGCGCGAATTGTCACTGTTGACCTTGAGTCGATATTCACTGCACTCTGATACTGAAACAGGCTTCTACGCGACCAATCTCTGCGTCCCCAGGGGTGAATTCTACAATACAATAGCCTACACTTTGACACAGGTGCGTGTCGATCCTCGCTAATGACATCTAAACTTAGCTTTTACTTGGGTTCGTAATCTATTCTCTAAATTCGGGCTTGTAACCCACCTACGTCCACCTAATCTGGCAATAGCGGCGTACAACGGAGCTTCGTGGATTGCCCAGCAATTCCACTAGTACGAGACCCTACATGGCGTCTCCTATTCGGCCGAACCCAAGTCTCTCTCCTAAATGGTCGGAACCCAAGTCTCCCTGAACTAGTTTGTTCTCCACACTTTTATATCTTATCCTAACAACATTTCAAGATGCCTAAAAATGACACGCGACATTTCTGGAGATAGAATCACCGCGCGCCAATGCATATGCTGTCACGCGTATCCCGAGAAATAATATACATGATAGCCGTGACGATTGAAAGTGTCGGTCACTTCGATATTAATTGACTTTAGATAGCAAGGAACATTTTATGCTGACTAGTGATATTCCAGAGAAGTATCCCACTGTGAACCGCCTACGGCTAATTATCTATTGCTTACAACACAGAGAGATGAAATATATACATATACCTGAACTTGAAAGTAGAGGGAAGGGGCCTCCTTCCTTTTAGACTGGATTTGCACTGACAAAGATTCGATACGATTCGAAATCTTCTGCCTGATTCAATTCGGCATTCGATTCGATCCGAAATTTGAGATTAGCAGGTCTATGCTAAAGATACAAAATACAAACTTTGCATTCAAAACTAGCACAGAATGGGTAGACCTCGATGTTATTTTTTGTGATCAGAATTTGTCCATCCGTTACTGTATTGTTACAATTTATTGTGGTGTGCATACTGGTAATCCCCAAAGCATTGTAACAACACCAACTAGCAATGAATGACAGTTTCGTTTCGAAGTGAAGCTGAGGCAAAGGCTGAGACGTATATTTATCATATGACTCGTCCGTTTTGTTCACGTTAAAACATTGGATATTTTGTTTTCATATTAATCAGTGATAAATAAAGCCTTCCGTCATTTTCATTGGCCAGTTTCAAAACTAGACAATTTGATTGGCTGAACAAAATACTACTGGGCCACATTTTCATAATTTGCATAATTAGAGTTGGGAGCTTTCATTGGTCAATTTAAAAACTAGACAATTTGATTGGCTAAACAAAATACAACTAGGTCACATTTGCATAATTTCCGTAATGAGAATTTACGTTATCTGTCCTATTTAGGGTAGGTTATATTGTATTAATCTTTTACCTACAAGAAAAACGCCATTCATTTTTCTTTATATTTTCTCTTTTTGCTTCCAAAACATAGGTTATGACCCCTCATTGGAACGAGCTCGACGAGCTTGTTCCACTGAAGGGTCATAACCTATGTTTTGGAAGCAAAAAATGAAAAAATTTTGTTATACGAGGATGTTTTTTCCAAGTGCCGTCTGCAAACCAAGTTATGTGATGGGTTAAAAAGTCATACTAAGTGGCTAATTTGTGCGTGTGTGTGTCATATGATAAATAGAATATGAAATGAGTGTTTTTCTCATATAGTATTTATGAAACTTGTCCGAATTTTCCGTTTGAGCTCGCCAGAGGCTCGCCAAAACGGAAAATTCTTAGACTCGTTTTATAAATATTATATGAGAAAAACACTCATTCCATATCCTCTATTTATTGTACGCTAAACGAAAGATTATCGAAGAAATTGCGGAAAGATAGAAATCGAATCCCCCACTGTGAAGATATAGAAACTTTCACTTTCACGACGTCAATCACAATGGCGGCTTTCAAAGCATCACTTCAAGGCAAATACGAGCCAAGTTATCACTGAAAATGATCAATTTGTTCTAGAAACGTATAATGGAAAGAAAATCTATCATGGCACCAATACCATTTAATAAAATCAGAATATGGTCTTCCAATTGCGTTTGTCATTCAATGAACTGGAATAATTTTCCAGAATTCTGATACTCTAGACGTGATATACAAAGCCGACTGTATAAATCTACAACATTACATAAATATCAACGCAAACTGTAAACTCTCAAGACGTTAACTGGCTGAGGGCTAGATTATTTTTGGTGATTTGAATTTATTCATTAAAATTTGTTTTATTACAAATTATTGGAGTGCCCACAGGTTGGGCTACACGGTATTCGAAACTGAATACCGGTACTGGTGTTCAAAAAAAGACCACGGTATACTGGTATATCGAAAGACTGTTCAGATATCTGGACATGCGTACCACAATCGGGACTTCATCATTCACAATCAGAACAAATCAGCATGTCTTGATGATACAGTTCGAATAACTCTTTACCCGACGCAGACGATATCAAAATTTATATTTTTAAATATTTGTTTACCGATTTTTTTCAAAAAAATATTCAACAAAATCATATCAAGTGACCCCCTCATTGGAACGAGCTCGTCGAGCTCGTTCCAATGAGGGGTCACATGATATGGTTTTGCTGATTTTAAAAAAAATATATATCTGTTCAACTGCACAGTTTGTGTATTACTCGGGAGGATGTGGCCAATTCGTTAGGTACAGGGATAATATTATTCGTTCGGGCTACAGTTAAAAAACTCAGGACATCTTGAAAACTGAACTGTGGGTAAATAAATAATGACGATAAACCGATATTTTTGCAATTACACCGTTATTCAATCGATACTGGTATGCATACCGGTATGTATCGGTTTATCGAAATACCGTGCAGCTTTAACCCACGGGCACTCCAATAATTTGTATCAAAACAAATTTATATAAACAAAGTATTGTATTTGACTGAATATGAAACATGAACAAGGAAAATGTAGGCTTTTGATCTGGTACCCTCATCATTTTTTAAAGCCCTGATAGTAGCTTCTAGCACTGAGTCAGTTAATGATGTGCTAATGCCGTTAAGATCTAAATATGTTTATTGTTCGTTATCTTTGAGTAGACGCCCAATACAGTTTGCCTTTTTTACAAACATACGTATATAATTACTTCGGTTATCAGTGTCGAATTTTGTAATCATCTGATGTACAAACCTATCAACAGTGAAAGTTTGTTTGACAACCTCTGTCGTTGGCAAAGATGCTTCCGCAGCAATGAGAGAATTCTCATAATTCCGACTACTGAAAACAAATTGTAAATTCTCAGAAGTTTGTGTGTTCTCTAAATTGAAGGTAAACTTTTTTCATCTTATTCAGTCTCTGCAATTGAGAAAGGAAATGGTGTCGCATCCACAATTATGAATAACAATTTGTATCGTCTGACAAAAATCTATCCGGGAGTCGTAAGTTTTTGGTGTTTTGGAGCTCTGTTCTAGCAGGGATGGCGCTAGGGATTTCTCGACAGGGGGGCTGACCTCTCCAACAAGGGGGGGGGGGGGGGGGGGGGGCTATAACATTTGACCTCCCAAACGAAGGAAAATGAGTGAAAATTGGTAAATTGGAGAACCGAAATAGAAGCAAATTGAGTATGTTTGTTGATTATTTAACCCTTTACCTAACCTGAAAAGCAGACGACACTTGCAAAAATAACTTGAATAACTAATTTTTTTCATTTTTTGTCTTAAAAACATAGGTTATGACAAAAAATGAAAACAATAATGAAAATTAATTGGCGATTTTTGAGAATAGCGCTGGCCGGTTTTGGCCGTTACCTTAGGTAAAGGGTTAAAGTAAACATATTATAATAAGGTCGGGAAATATTTCATCTCTAAAGCCAGTCTGACGAACGACATTAAGGAATTTCGTGAGAATCGCTATTCTCTATCAAAGTTCCAGTGCTGCACGAGTTTGAGACTGACAAGATGAGATATCTGCGTTCGATTGTCGGAAATTTCTCGTGAAGTCGGGTTTACGAGACTCTCCGACGGACTGACTAAAAATCTCCGACGGGGGGGGGGGGGGGGGCTGGACCTCTCCGACAGGGTGGCTATAGCCCCCATAGCCACGAGACTCTCCGACGGACTGACTAAAAATCTCCGACGGGGGGGGGGGGGGGGGGGGGCTGGACCTCTCCGACAGGGTGGTTATAGCCCCCATGACCCCCCCCCCCCCTGGCGCCACCACTGTGTTCTAGTAAAATAAAAGCTGAAAAAAACTTGTAGAATGGATAAGCTTTGACCAATGATAAATGAATGTTTGGCGTTCAGAAAGAAACAGTCTCGTGAATTTCGGCGGATCTTACCCTTCAATACGTATTCAGCCCACGATTGCTATGAAAACATTCATATTTTTGCTTTTGTGGATGGAGTATCCAGTAATAATATTATAAAGATGTCTAAATATTGCTTCCATGAATATACGAAACGTGTGACTTTATTGGGAATTATGGGGCGAAAAACACAAAATTTTAAAGGAAAAACCCACATTGAGCGCAAATATTAATTATCAACGGTCTGTTTTCTGCATCAAAGTTTTCGGCATGTGAAGATCAACGGTACTCTTATTTTGCATCAAATAACAGGCTGAGAATGTTGCCAATCAAAAGGAATAAATAAGAGCTACGTTGAAGTCGAAAAAAGTTTGAAATGTCTTTACCAAGGTATATATTAAGTAATATTATTTTCAGGATCTGCTTCCAAATCCATCGGAAACTGGACCTATTTTCATAAATCGCCAAATATCATTACTAATGGCTGTCAAAGATTCGGATGTTTCTCAACTTGTTACCGACAAAGACATAGAAATGGATGTTTTATACGATGGTATTCATAATAACGGCTTCATACATTCCGACTGTAGTAGTGCTGCAGATGCAGCTGAGTCCGCCTCATCAAATGAATGCGGCATGAACAAAATTAATCCAATTCAGAACGACAATGCTCGCAGAGATGCATCTCCTCTTCACACCTATGAGCAGTTAGATGAAATAGCGCTTCGTATACCGCCTGGCCGTTTCGAAAATAGCCGCCTAAGGTAAGTGTTCTTCATATAACTATTTTTGTTAACTCTTTACCTGACATGAAAAGCAGACGACACTTGCAAACAAAATTCTTGAATAACTCATTTTTTCATTTTTGTCTCAAAAAACATGGGTTATGAGCCCTCATTGGAACGAGCTCGACGAGCTCGTTCCAAAGAAGGGTCATAACTTATGTTTTTGAGGCAAAAAATGAAAAATTAACTTTTTGGCGATTTTTGTGAATTTCGCAGACCGGTTTCGACCGTTACGTTGGTAAAGGGTTAACGCCACAATTGAAAGCCTTGACGCAAGTTTTAATAAATAAATAAATATATTTGATTAAACTTACAATGATATTAAAAGCAAATAATAAAGAATAACGTGGGATGCTTTTATGGATTATTTATTTATTTATTTATAATTATTTATTTATTTATTTATTTATTGGTGATAAGGTCACATACTTATGCGCAATGGCTAATCGTGACCGTGACAGTTTTACGGGTGGAGGAAGCCGGAGTACCCGAAGAGAACCACCGAGCAACGACGAGCAGCGGTCAGCTCTCCAACATCGTAACTTTGCACCGCGGCACAGGCAGGGTTAGATTGGTTGAAGATATGCGTACCATCGACGTGCAGTACGCCTTAGTACACAGCGTCATCGTACCCCCATGTAGGCAATCTGGGTTAAGTGCCTTGCCCAAGGACACAACGCGGGAGCGCGAATCAGTCGCTGAAATGGTCACCCATCCAACTGCTAACCGCGCTCGATGTTGCTTAATTTCGGTGATCTGACGAGAACCGGTTACCGCGACGCCACCACGCCCCCGTTTTATTGTTTTTTACATGAATAACCGTTTCGAATGATCTTGTATGCCTGGTCATCAGCATATTTATTTGAAGACGATGGATGCAAGATCTCCCAAAGCAGTTATCCAAAATAACCAGTTAAGAGTGAGCCACAGTATTATTAAATTTTGCATGGGGAAGATCTTCATGCGTTTCCACTTGATGAAGTTAAGAGGTTGGAATGTGCCCACTGATACTATTCCTGTACAATTTAAACGTTCTGTTCTTCATCTCTATAACAGTCTTAACCCATTCATTAGAACGAGGTTGTTACAGCGAGGGCCCACAAGCTGTATGTAACAAAGAGAAAAATATTGAGAACAGAAATATTTTTGACAATTTTCTGATGTAAATTGGAAGGAATTTGGCTGATTTGTTAGGTTAAATTCTTATGGGGGGGGGGGGGGGGGGGGGGTATGCATTATTATAAGAGGCATTGGTGCGAAACGCCTATGATAAGCAATATATCTTAACTCTTTACCTAACACAGTATTTATAAAAACCAAACTTAATTTCACATTTTTCGAAAACAAATTTTACAATTTTTCAATAAAACCATACAAATATGGATATCATTAGAACCAGCTCGGCGAGCTGGTTCTAATGATATCCATATTTGTATGGTTTTATTGAAAAACTTCCGAAATATTTTAGAGTGTGATAGGCTTATTCTAGTTAATTTTTTGGCCGTTTTTGGCCGCCATGTTAGGTAAAGGGTTAAGAAAACACGCAACAGTGAATCCTGTTCATGGGATGCTTTCTGGAGTTTCAACCTTCCATTGAACATGTGACTGCCTCAGCCAGATTCCTATAATTTTTAGCCACTTCTATCAAAACAACCCTTTAATATCATATACCAGACCTGTAATTTGATACCAAATTTGTCATTGGTTTCGTCATATCTTCAAAATTGTAGTTTACAACTTTTTACCGTTGTACCAGTTCTTCGCGAGTATTGTGCTATATCACAGAACACAGTATTTTCTCCATTTATAGAGGACGAATACTGTTACTTATTTCCATACACCATTCAGGAAATCTAAATGGTAACCCCTGACCTAAAAATATGAAAACCTAATTGAAACAAAGTAAATATACGTATATATATATAAACTCCTCTCTCTCTCTCTCTCTCTCTCTCTCTCTCTCTCTCTCTCTCTCTCTCTCTCTCTCTCTCTCTCTCTCTCTCGGTTTCATAAGCAAAGCGGTCTGCTCCCATGTTTTCGCGCACCACACTCTACAGTCCTACAACCTACCGACACATCATAATACATACGAAATCGGGGGAAGGTGGTTAGGATTTCTATGTGTTGGGCGTAAATTAAAAAAATAACAACATCTACGCACATATAAATATACATTATCATGACAATGTATATTCCCTGTAATTTGTATCAAATTCGAGGTCATGTTTACAATCGGATCGCAACGAGCCCGTTAGAGCGAGTTGCGATCCGACTGAAAACACGACCGAGAATCTGATACAAATTACAGAACACGCACATGGTCATGATAATACATTTATCGAACAATCCTGTTACACAAAACCCGTTTCCTCCATTTTTCAGTTTAAATGTGGTTGAAACTGGTCAGATTTTTTAATTTCAGGAACTATATTTTAATGCATGTAATAACAATGCATATATGTGATAGTGCGGTGTTTAACGGAAATTGAAACTGTCTGATACGGAATCGGGACGGTGGGGGGGGGGGGGGGGGGGTGATACAAGGTTTTTTCCGAGTTTAAATTATGTTGATTAATAGATAAGACGTAATATGAGTAGTGAAACATTTTGTTTTATACTTCAAATAATGAATAGAAGTTTGAATAGATACCCAGTATTATCTCTACAAAAATGCGAAGACTTTTTCTTGTCAGACCGATCCACTCTATCCCACTCACACGGGATAGAGTGAATCTGTGTATGGGGCAACGTGGATGGTGGTTAGAGTGGTTTTAGGATATATCGTAAGCACTCGAAAGATGGAACATATCTTCAGGAAAACTTGACGGAAATAAACATATACTATCACCATATCATAAATGATAAATAAATAGAGGATATCTAGTGTTTTTGAGTGGATACCGAAAATTATCTCACGGGTGAGCGAGACAAATGTTTATTTTTCGCGAGCGCTTTTGTGAGCGAAAATAACCATTTGTCTCGGCCACGAGTGAGCAACTTTTCAGTATCCACTCAAAAATACTAGATTTTCTTTTTATTATACGCTTTTTATAAGAATCTGATCATTCCTATCATTAATTCCACCCGTTTCAACCCTGAATTGATACAAGAAAGTAAACAGCTGATGCGCATTGATACGCGGAAGTGATTTGATTGATACTCGGAACAGGTAGCGTCTTGTGGTCTGATTCAGCTGGCGGGTTTCATGCATCATTTCAAGGTGAATGCGTATTGAATTATTGCTGGAAATGATCACTGTCCACTCAAAACACTAGATTTTCTTTTCATTATACGTTTTTAGAACAAATATGTCATTTCCAGCGATATTTTGACTCGTATTCACCTTGAAGTGATGCTTTGAAAGACGCCATTTTGATTGATACCGTGAAAGTGAAAATTTCTATATCTTCGCAGTGGGAGATACGATTTATCTTTCTGCAATTTTTTCGTTAATCTATCGTTTAGCGTATAATAAAATGTACCATTGTATGAAAGGAATAGAGAATGATCATTTGGTTAAAATGGTAATTCCGGTGTTTCATGCATTCAGTAAAAACTGTTTCAGCCGATGGATACAAACCTAATGGGTAGAAGCAACTTTGGCCAATTCACGGAAAAGCAGTCAATAATCTTCTAACAAGATATCTGTAAAAAGGCCATTTAATAATGTCACCCATTTACCTTTTTCTAAAGTAGAGAATTATTTTTTTCATTTTTCAGTATGGAGACCACAGACGGCAATTCCACAAAAAGAAAAACTTTTCGACATTGGGATGTTTTCCGAACACTTCCTAAAAATAAAGACAGCACCATCGACGACGCTTACGTTACGTTATTTAGGAAAATAGTGAAAGTCATTGTCAGCATATTTCTAACACTTCTGATTCTCATGTCAGCTCTCCTGAGCAAAGGCTGCTTGTTCCTAGTAACGTCAAATGTTTACACAAACGTTACGTTATATTGTCTACAGCCGACTGAAGACACCTTCACGTCGTGTACGAGGGTACCACCAGATCATAACGAGAAAATTGTGTATAGGTTATCGCAGAACATTCAGATTCGATGGATATGGGCATTGTTTTTAATTATAATTACTCCGTATGTGCTGACCTTTGTGAGAAGTTTGTGGAGAGCATGTTTTAAAAAGACCCGTCGTCCCACTCTCAAAGTTCTAATCGCAGTAAGTAGCCTATATGACTGTATGCATTCTCCCTAAAACTAACGCAGCCTTGCAGTCACCTTTTTATTGTTTAGAATCTCAATTTTTCTATAGCTGTATTATTAGTCTAAAAGTCACTAATGATGGAGTGTCTGTATGCTTATTAAAAGAATTTGTGAGAAAACTTTATACTTATCCCTTTGAGCTCGGCGGGTCGGCCTATGAGCACAATACGTCATAATTTAATTAAGCGGGATGGCTTCTAAGTAAATGTGCGGAATGGACCAAAGGCTGCACGTTGAAAATATTAATTGGTCTCCCCCGAAATACCTAATATGGACTCATCCAACTGCTATAATTGAACTGGCATGGGAGATACCACCAGTATTCAAAGAGTTAAATTTTGAGATAACAGAAGAGGAGGGCAATCAAGTATCGGGAACATAAGGTGCCTTGCGTACGAGGGATCAAGTGCAAACGATACTGGACATCCCTAACCCTTTCATACTGGTATGCATAAAGTTTTGCATGAAAACAAATTTGGAAGTGAAAGAGCAGAGGACACAAACAACAATACATCGGTTGTGAGGATCAGAGCTGTTGGGGTAAATCAATATTGAACGTCCCCGCAATTGCAAGGTAGATTCGTCCATTTTGTCGAAGATATTATTCTATGGGACGATACTACACTGAGCGCAAATGGAAAGGCTTAATGTGGCTCTCAAGTGAGGCGTCTTTGATGACTTGCTACATTTATGTGATGCATAGATTTATTTATCACATGACTAGTTCCTTAAACGGTGTGAAGTATTTGCTAATAAACAGCACTAATACACCGACAATAATGGTCAACATTGACAGCATATCAATTCAATATATCAACACTGGCTGTACATTAATTGTCACTGTCCGCCATTTTGTTTTTATCGAAAAATTCCCAATCTGAATTCTTCCAAGTGGTAGTTTACAAAGTTTGTGTTCAGTTCAAAGCACCGGAAAGCAGACAGGATGGCAAATACGCCTAAAATGTCTGAGGTAATAAATCAATACCTTTCTTGGCGATCAGTTAGATGTTGGTGTACTCTTCTTGTATTGCATTACTACTCGTCTGCTTTTGTAAACAAGTGAATGCCGATAGAAAAATTTAACGAAAACATGAAATGGTTTGCAAACACAACTGATGATGAAATTTCGGAGAAAAAAGGTTGGCATAACAAATACGTTGCGAGACGTTTAACGGGCAGATACGGTTTTACATGAGGCTCGCCTTATACTGTTGTAACTTCGTCTCATGTGACACCGTATTAGCCAACGAAACGTTCCGTAACCATTCTCAACTTTTATCGTCATAGATATTGACTCTTGGGAAAGTTATCTCCCCTTGTAAATACCGGAGTCTAGCTGCAATCCAATTAACATTGAACCTCTGAAAGGTGTGAATGGAATCTTGATCGCCAGGTAATATTTGTCCGAAGCGGAGAAATCAGCTGAGAATGAACCGGCCAGCGCTATACACGAAAATCGGCATTCAGTTTTTTTATATTTTAATTTTTTTGCTTCCAAAACATAGGTTATGACCCCTCATTGGAACGAGAGCGTCGCGCTCGTTCCAATGAGGGTTCATAACCTATGTTTTGGAAGCCAAAAAAATGAATTTTTAGTTATACGAGGATTTTTTTACGAGTTGACCAGAAAGTAATTAAGACGCTTAGGGGTTATCACACCTTTTCATTTGTACTCACGCGGTAACTAATCTGATATTGTGGACTGCGGTTTTAACTGTTTTTACTAATATAAAATTTTTCTTGGTTTTAACATTAAAGGGAAAAATGGGCAAATGTCAGCTTGTATATTTTTATTTGGTTAGAATGGACAATATCTATATTATATGTCGGTATGCGCACAACATTGCTAACATGAAGCAAAAAAATATAAAAAAAATTCCCCATTCATTTCGTGTTACTTTTTGCCAGCCAATTCTTAGCAATCAGGGGAGATAACCTTTTCGTAAGTCGATGTGAATGACGAGAAAAGTTGATCATGTTATATCATATATCCCAGAACCTGAAACTGGGTTTTCTCCGGCCATTATTTTTAGTTGCAGGAAAGAGGCACATGAAGCAGTAGAAACTTGTCAGCACATATACTAAGAACATTCCAGTACATTAAGTTTTAAGAGGGAGCTTGGCTGGAGTGGGTTAATCTTGTCAAATCCTAAAATTGATTGAAATCAAATGTTTCTACTGTCAACAGCCACGTGAGCCTTCTATGAGCCCATTTTATTGACGCTTCTTTCCACCTTTGCCAGATGAGTCTATCATAGGCCTACTCATAAACTTTGAATGAATGAAACTGTAAAACACATCTGACCCGCTAGAAGGTTGCGCTATGTAACATGACGGTAACCAAGAGGAATAAAGTGTTTTGATGCCTCTCTCTTCATTACAAGTACACCAACCATGTTGTTTACGTTATAGCAGAATTTCCGCTCAATAAATAGCAACAACTAACGCGCGATCTCGCTTTGGCGAGATCGCGCGTTAGTTGTTGCTATTTATTTTGCCGGATATTTAGATAAGATGCAAACAGCATGTCATTCTATTCATATGTGGACTCAATGCGTAACTTTTGAGTAGGGTAAGTCCAGACATATTGCCACAGGAGAGAGCCAAAACATGACGGATCAGGAGTTTCATTCATGTTGTATTATTTCGTCATCACCCGCAGCCCGTTCGCGTATATATTTTACTATTGAAATAATCCCTAAACAATCTTCCACGGGTTATTTCCAGCCTGGAACAATCGAGGTGTCGTTTGTGAAGCTTCTGATTCTTCTTTGGATTGAGATTTCTATGATATATGTGCAATCTTGGGTTAACTGGCATTTTTTTTCTCGTTTTCTGCATGGGTAGGCACTTGTAAAAAAAATACTGAATTAGTTTAAAATTTAAAAAAAAACTTATATAAATCTGCTACTTCTACCACGTGATATGAAATGAGAGATGGCACATTAACACATTGGTATACATTCTGAACAAGTGTGCTTTCACGCGAAGCTGTGACCATCGTGAGCGTTTTTTCACGAATACAGTTTTTATCACGAATAAAGAAACTAACTAACAGAAGTGGATCTTGAGCTGCTGATCTATCGGCCGCAACTAATGGCCTATTGGTCGCATCTAAAATGCGACAATCAGAAACGATTCAAACATTTGGCCACATACGGACAAACTAAATAACTAACTTATACTAGTATTTATAGAGCTACTGACCTTTTAGTCGAAGCTAAAAACAAATGCGATCAGTGTCAATCAAGATGGCTGATGATAGAACAAAAACTATCTTGTTTCGACCAAGTAAGAATTAAAATGCCATGGAAAATATTACTTCTCTTCCTACTGAAGATATATTTGAGTTCTATCTGTTGAGTCGTTTTCACGGTGTATTAATTTTCATGGTGAACGTAAAGTAGTCCAAACGAGGCCGCAAATTCCGGGTCTGTAGTATGTTAATATACGTATGAATTAGATCATACCACATTTATGTTACCACCAGTATTTTAGTTTTAGCCTCCTTATATCACCCAACTTATCATTGTCTGAGAACATGACTTTTAAAGAAGAGCGTCTTGTTTGTGAAATTCTAATAATTTAATAATGGTTTGAATTTTCTTTTAAGACTTAAAGATTAATACTCTTACGCGGCCAGGATGTCCTATCTGATTCCATATCACTACCACCCCTACCCCACAAACACCCTCTCTTACAATCACACACCTACACGCACACCCTACACTCTTGCTTATCACATGAAGTTACTGTGTTACGGACTATTATGAAATAATTTCGATAACCATTCAATGAAAAATATGCTTACCAAAGACAGGAGTGGGGGTGTGGGGGGGGGGGGTTAAGGAAGTTTTCAACAGCTGGAAGGCACGTGTACCGTCGTCGTTCCCTGTGTCTTAGAACACAACATGCTCTATTGTTCTCCAATAGAGGCAATTGGGATGAAGTGTCTTGCCTAAGGACACAACGCAGATGAAGCTGATCAGACTGTAACAGTCGACCTTTCGAGCTCGAGTCGAATGCTGAAACCAGTGAGGTACCGTGCTCCCATTTGGTATTTGGATGTACCACATTACGAGTTGTGGTATAGGTTGACAAAACGTCGGTCGCTTTATTGGTTATTTTTTAACTCTTTACCTTACACGAAAGACAGACGACATTTGCAAGCAAAATTCTAGAATAACTATTTTAAAAACATTGGTTATGCCCTCTCGTTCCAATGAGGTGCCATAAGCTATGTTTTTGAGACTAAAAAAATGAAAATAAATAAAGAAAAAGGAATGGTGATTTTTGTGAATTGAGCTGGCCGGTTTTGGCCGTTACGTTAGGTAAAGGGTTAAATATCCTTGATATGTAGCTATCTTTTTTTCAAATATCAATAAACCCTATTATTTTTTACTTAATTATAAAATGTATCAGTTGTTTGTTTGATAAATGTATCATCACCATTAAGTTCGTGCAGAGGCAGGGGGGGGGGGGGGGGGGGGGGTCTTCCAAAAAAGTCCGGACACAAGGCCGGGGTGGGTGGGCTGGAGTTGCAATTTTTTCCTGGTGGTTTTTTTTCGAATTATTTTCACATAACAAGGCTATATTGTTGTTTAGTAGTCTAATAGGCACCTGTTGTCAGGTAGGGTTAGTGAATAAGGCCCCTCTAGGCTGATTAGGGGATTTATTCTATTTTTTGTAAATTAAATTAGATGCATTAAAGAATTGTGTACTCCAATTTGACTAAAACAATCAGTGGAAATTTATGAATTTTAATTTGGGAATGGTTAACATAATTTTCATAGCTGCATCACCACGGCACAATTTGGATTTTACAATGAGTAGCAATGTGTTTAGCAGAACATCTAAAATAATGTAAAAAATTTACGGAAAATAATCTAAATGCCCAGTTTCTCTGAGTAGAGCTCTTGTAACCTGAAACTAATGAAAATTCTCACTGTGCATCTTTGATATAAAACCCCACTTACTTAATTCAAGCTCATAGTGATAGTACCAGGGTTTTCACAGAGGGTTTGTCTGGCTATCTCGTGAAAATATGAAACAAAAGTTACAGTTAATATTTGAATTGAAAACTGACCCTGATGGGACCAGAGTATATAGATGAGTAACTGAGCATAATACTATGCAGCAAAAGAAGATTATTTTAATCCTCTATTTGATGTTCACAAAAATAGTCTAATTCGTACATTATATGCTGTAATATGCAGAAATCAATGCTGACATTTTTTCGGAGACGGACCAGGACGGACAGTGAGATTTACAGTCGTGTTAGGTGACAGATTTTCAGCTTTCCTACGCTGTCTACTATCTTTTGAGTAATGACAATTGGCTGAAAACTCAAGCCTAGACACTTAGCCTGTAGTCAGGTCATTAAAATTAAAACTACTTCACTAAATTTAAACTGTTTCTTCAGTCTCGGAACTTAAAACATGAATGATAATTATTATGAGAGCATTGAGACCAGAACTTTCAGATCAGCATTTGTAATTCATGCACTTTAATAATATGCCAGTATACACTACGCCATAGTGTATATAGGCATATTATTGAAATGCATGAATTACAAATGCTCAACAGTCACAACGAAAAATAACAATGAAATTTTTCCCAGTAAAAATAAATGCATGCTTGATAACAAAGGAGTTAATAACAATTTTCTTTAGTGAAATCTAAATGCTTCTGTTGATGCTGGTTGATGTGTGCATAATTAGTTTAGACAGTAGATTAGGATTCAAATTAAGGCAAGGATTGACAACTGGAAGCTCAGTGCAATAATTTTTCATTACCCACTGTGGTGAAACACTGAAAAAATATAGGTGGTGGGGTGGGTGTCCAAGTTGTCAGAGGAAAAAAATATTTTTTTTGCACGTGGGTGGGTGGGTGGTGGTCAAAAGGTGGAAAAAAATATTTTAGGCCTTGTGTCCGGAATTTTTTGGAAGACCCCCCCCCCCCCCCCCCCCGGCAAAGGCTTTAAAAGGAGGGATGTAATCTTTCCAGTTGAAGCGTTTTCTCTGGATTAGAGTCGATTTGCTCTTGGCAGTAAACATGTACTTCGTTGTAAGGCTAGATTTGATACAAGGACCTAATGTCAAACAAAGTTGGCAATACAAAGAGACTCCAGGCAGGGGCGCTTGCGTCAAAAAAAAACGTTGCCGGGAAACGTATCATACCCGGACAAAATTTTGATTTTTCAAACCGAAATAATGCTGCTTCCTTGATTCTGAGCGTTCAATGGCAGTACACATACACTGTAAAAAATATAGGTTCTCTTTAGAACCAAAACTGGTTCTAATCTTGTCCCTGAGATGGAACCAGTTCTGTTTAAACAGTATTTATTTCAAATCAAATAAATTTATAAAGATTGACATTAAATATTAACAGAATTAAACATAAATTGAGGGGGTTTCAGCCGTAAGTTTAGAGCTTATACGAGGTTGTCTCAAATCATTATTAAGCAAAGGAGATATGAACAGTTGACATATCGAACCAGTTTGGGTTCTGTATAGAACCAATATACCAGGTATTTATATTCGCTTTGTTTCAAAATGTTTGGCGACTGCGTTGAATAAGCTCCAAGTTTACTGCTGAATCTACTTCAGTTCATGTATTATTCTGTTAAAACTGAATGCTAATATTGGTAAATTTATTTGATTTAAAATAAATACTGTTTAAACTAAATTGGTTCCATCTCAGGGACAAGATTAGAACCAGTTTTGGTTCTAAAGAGAACCTATATTTTTTGCAGTGTAGAGCGCATCTTCGATGGCATTTTTGTATCATATTTGTCGCTCATTTGGCAAAAAAGGTTGCACCAAAGGGAGCCCGAACTGATCAGGCCGACCACAATTCGGCCCAATGGGAGAAAACTTTGATTTTTCGAACCGAAAGAACGTTGTTTCCTTGTATTTGACCGGTCAGTGGCAGTATAGACTACTGGTATATCGAAATGCCCTCTATGTGGACTGCCAATGGCAGACTAGACTGGTAGGTAGTATGGTGCCAATGGCAGTCCACATAGAGAGCATTTCAATAAACCAACATTCTATGCAATCAAATTCATTTCGCCTTTTGTTCATTTTCACGAAATTGCATGCGCCAGCAGGTGTTGGGCCGCGTAAATTTTGGGGCCCCTGGGTGGCTCCAATAGGGGGGCCATCGGGAAATTTCCAGGTGGACCATACGGCCAGTCCGCCCCTGATTCTTGCAAGTGCAGTTTGGGGTATGATACGTGCTCATTAAATAATTAGTTTGGAAACCCGTGCATCAGGGAGCGCGGTGGCTCAGTAGGTAAAGGTACAGGCTGTAAGCCGAGATGTCCTCGGTTCGAATCCCACCTGCGGCAACCGCGTTGTGTCCTTGGACAAGACACTTCATCTCCATTGCCCGCGAGGGGGCACGCTGGCGTTGTGTACTAAGGCGTACTGCACGCCGATGGTGCACTTGTCTTCAACCAATGCTAACCCTGCTTGTGTGGAGTTCGTATGTTGGGGAGCTGACAGTTGCTCGCCGTTGCTCGGCGGTTCTCTCCGGGTACTCCGGCTTCCTCCACCCGTAACACTGTCGCGGTCATGATTAGCCGTTGTGCATAAGTATGTGACCTTAAAACACCAATAAATAAATAAATAGCCCGTGCATCAAGATTACAGTATGTTACTGTATGTTTGTGTACAAATAAATTCCCAAGAACTCTGAGCCTTGAACTATAATGTAGACTGACTGATATGTCGTAAAGCGTATACTGTGGGGAAATTAGCTCACTCAAAGCGCTTGTCAACTTTAAACATTTATTTACATTTAGCGGCGGAATAACCAACCGTACTTCTTTATCAGCCGGTATAGCCAGACTACTGGTAACAAGAAATTAACAACATTTTATACAAAACAATTACTCATAACAACGGTGGATAAACATAACTCCAAAACAGAAATTAAACCTTTTATAAATACAAGATTTGCCACGCAGCGTGGAGCAGTTATCTGAAGGGCTAATCAGCGATTATCAGCTTATGCAACACTGTAATTACTGCGTAAGCCAGCCTATAACAGCACACTCTGCCTGAAAAATCTTTGGTCCTCCAAAGAGAACAACAGAAAAAAACGAATCAGCATCCACTCTAGGTATAATGGGGTTAAGTCCTTCTTAACACGAAATTACGAAAGTATTTTTGCATTACGAAATTCATTCGAGCCCTAAGAAGAACTTGAGTAACTGACTGATCATACAATGTTTCAAAACAAAAACAGAGAGTTTTTTTATCGTTTTTTTTTTCTCTCTCAGTTTATGGCGTTTCAATTTGAAAATTCTAGCAAAGTTTTCAAGCTGAACCGGTAGTTAGTAATATGGATCATTCCGTCACGGCTCACTCGTACTCTTTGAAATTGTTCAATAGCGGTCTTTCTCCTGGAAAAACTCTGATATGAAAAACGGACCAATGTTTTCTTGTAGTTCCCATGTGTTTTGATGGTAATCTATCCATTTAACGAGATAGTGTCTGATCCCATTTATACACTTGGTTTTGAGGACCTTGTGAGGAATCGTTTTGCCTGTATTTTTGATTGAACTGTTTGTTTTGTCACTGCTCTCGATTGGTTTTTCTCCCTTAAAAGAATTCTGTGAACTGCGTTTTTCGAAACTGTCTTGGGCATTTTGAAAACGTTTCGAAACATTGTCTGAATTTCCATGTACGTTGATTTCTGCACAATTTAATGAAGGCATAGTCTGAGTAGAATTTTCGGTAAGATACTTTTGACACTGGGTTTGTCTGTCTGCTGTTTTGACAACGGCGTTTACACAGACGTCAGTCAATGACAGCAAGTTAGTTTGTGTGGCGGTACTCACATTAATATGCTTCTTTTCCCCAGCGACGTTAATTTCCACCGTGCGTTCACTTTCTCGATTCCTTGTGCCGTCGTCGCATGTGGCTGATTGTTTTTCCTTTCGTTCCAAGTATATCATTTTGCGTCTGTTGTCTCGTTCCATCTTAGCTCTTGACCTACGTTTGTTTATTCGCTCCTCTGACAATTTTTTCCATCTGAACGAGACATTCAGGGATGTTTCATCTTCTTGAATTCTCCAGGACAGCGACATATTTTTCACGTCGAGACGTCCGATGAGCTGTTTGACGTGTTCTGGAATCGTGTCCATCTTTTGGATCGTGACTAAGCTAAAAAGTTAGTCTGCCAGGATCTCTCCACCAAATGTCGTAAAGCGTATACTGTGGGGAAAATAGCTCACTCAAAGCGCTTGTCAACTTTAAACATTTATTTACATTTAGCGGCGGAATAACCAACCGTACTTCTTTCTCAGCCAGTATAGCCAGACTACTGGTAACAAGAAATTAACAACATTTTATACAAAACAATTACTCATAACAACGGTGGATAAACATAACTCCAAAACAGCAATTCAACCTTTTATAAATACAAGATTTGCCAAGCAGCATGTAGCAGTTATCTGAAGGACTAATCAGCGATTATCAGCCTATACAACACTGTAATTACTGCATAAGCCAGCCTATAACAGATATTCCAACTACATCGACAAGTATGTCTTGATGATGTAATTGGCATATTTTATTTTATCTATCGGGACTTGAGCCATGGCAGTCAGGACAAACCAGGTTTGCACCTTCCCTTCCTTCCACACAATGGGCCATCTTCGAGACGCAGCTTAGTTGTTGTTCGTTAACTTGTATCATATAGACGGTCATACTGCTTCTAACCAAAGGTTCGATTTTTATTCACATCTGTTGATATGATTTTGTTGTTTTGTTGCTTCTTTCCAGGTAATAGCGATAGAAACATTACATTCAGCTGGCATCTGCATATTTGCATTCGTTTTTCTACCCTCATCGGATCCAATAAGGGGAATGGTTATGATGTTTGGAGTAGCGTTTATCCCATCAATACTCAAGATTTTTGATGCTAGACGGAAATCGTTCTTTACTTACCTCATTGATACTCTGGCGTTTCTTTTCCAACTTTCCATTTTAGTTTTGTGGCCAATCCTTCACATAAAGGAGAAGAAAAACACAAAAGAAATATGGGCGATTCCTGTGTCTCTTTTGCTGATTTCAGTTGCATGGTGGGAGAATTTTATTAGCCGCAATTCAGTGATCGGGAAAATCGCACCTAAGCTGAGGGAACTGAGACGAAACATACGACGAATGCGAACAAAAATTTATATTGTTGTCAGTATATGGAAGATTATAGTGACGCTGTGCCTTATGACGATAATTATTAGCAACGGTGTATTCTACTGCCTCAAAACACTTTATTTCAACGGACGTGATGACGCCGAAAT
This sequence comes from Pictodentalium vernedei, assembly GCA_031216915.1. Taxonomy (NCBI): domain Eukaryota; kingdom Metazoa; phylum Mollusca; class Scaphopoda; order Dentaliida; family Dentaliidae; genus Pictodentalium; species Pictodentalium vernedei. Next base: position 480,030,741 of record CM062294.1, on the reverse strand, counting down.
GTGCCCTTATCTTACCAATCCTATCGATGTACGGAACGTCGAGTCAAAATCTTACATGGCAGATCCATTCTGGGTGGCCTTTATACAAATCTTATCATCACTTCTCTGTTATTACTTCGCGAAATCGGCCTGTAAAATTCTGTTACAGATCGTTAGTTTCTGTCTACCATTGGTGCTGGCAGCACCCGTAGGGCTAGGTTTACTTGTGGAAATGTGCGAAGCTTGGAGATCTAACATCATGCATCCTTTAATGCCTTCATACCTTTACTGGACATGTGACATAAGTGGAGTCGGTTATGGATATATGACGCTATTAATACAGGATTATTACTTGCCAGTGGCTCTCCTGTGGTGGTTATCTTTCGTATGGGTAACATATCATGTATGGTGTCCTGGAGTAGAACGTTTGGCTCAAACAGAAAAGTAAGTATAAATAGAGGATATGGAATGCGTGTTTTTCTCATATAATATTTATGAAACTCGTACGAATTTTCCGTTTGGGCTCGCCAGAGCGGGCTCGCCCAAACGGAGAATTCGGACGAGTTTCATAAATATTATATAAGAAAAACACTCATTTCATATTCTATTTATCATATGACACACACACGCACAAATTAGCCACTTATTATGACTTTTTAACCCATCACCTAACTTGAATTGCAGACGGCACTTGGAAAAAACATTCTCGTATAACTAATTTTTTTTCATTTTTTGCTTCCAAAACATAGGTTATGACCCCTCATTGGAACGAGCGCGACACGCTAGTTCCAATGAGGGGTCATAACCTATGTTTTGGAAGCAAAAAGTGAAAGTATAAAAAAAAATTAATGGAGTTTTTCTTGTGGGTAAAAGATTAATAGAATATAACCCACCCTAGATAGGCCAGATAACGTAAATTCTCCCTACTGAAATTATGCAAATGTGACCCAGTTGTAGTTTGTTTAGCCAATCAAATTGTCCAGTTTTGAAATTGACCAATGAAAGCTCCCAACTCTAATTATGCAAATTATGAAAATGTGGCCCAGTTGTATTTTGTTCAGCCAATCAAATTGTCTATTTTTGAAATTGACCAATGGAATTGACGGAAGGCTTCATTTATCGCCGATTAATATGAAAGCAAAATATCAAATGTTTTAAAGTGAACAAAATGGGCGAGCCATATGATAAAAACATTATTTAAGAGTTACCCTCATCAACACCGAAACTCTGGTTTTCAGAGAATGAATACTTTATATTCTTTCAATATTTGCAGGGTCAGTTAACAATTAACGCATAAAGGCAAACTACACTGTTTTGGACTTCATTGTCATAAGACTGCTATTATTACAATATTAGATTATGTGCTGTGGTGAAATTATCAGTGTAAGCCTTCTATCTTGTTGGAGGCTCTTTACATTTCAAAGTGACAGTGGCGTTTTGCCCCGGTTTCATTTTAACATTACCGATCAGATCAGCATTGATAAATATGGTCGTGTAACTTCCGATATTCGTAGCCATATTGTGGATTTAGTGCAAATTAAGCCAGTGTATAGCATACAATTTGTGGGTTTGTTAACTCTTTTGGCGCAACGGGCGACTAAAGTCGACAGACGGCAGACCGCAGAAAGGTACTGCAGTAGTCATTTTAGCCAACTGTGTGTGTCCATTTCCAAGTGCTTTTAACCCTTTACCCAATACAGACGATATCAAAATTTATTATATTAAATATCATGTTTTCAACAAAACAATATCATGAGACCTCTCGTTGGAACGAGCTCGACGGGCTCGTTCCAACGAAGAGTCACATGATATGGTTTTGTTGAATTTTTTTTAAAAATGATATTTTTTCAACTTCTGAAGCATATTACGCGGGGGGTGGGGGGATGCGGCCGATTCGTTGGGTAAATGGTTGAACAAACATACGTATTCCTATGGTTCATGCACCATTTATGTCCTATCCATGAACAACGATATCGTCCCTTGAAAGTATAAAGGTACCATTTAAATATATACAGAAAATCATTCGAAAAACTGTTAATGAGATCATTAGAACATCTTTTAAAACAATAACGCCTTAGTCTAAACAACCTATACTTTTTGTAAAATTCCTGATGAATATTAGGCTTCTGTTTCTCAGATTATTCCGCGCCAAAGGAGTTAAAGTAAAAAAGATCTATGCATAGTGCATTGGCGTCATAAATACTTTGGATGAATTTTACTCTATGCTACAGCACGGCCGCCGTATACTGGTCACTTTCCACAGGTGGGCAATATTTCCACGGAAGCCATAATATTGGATTCCAAACACTAATTATAGGTATAATCAACAAAAAAATTGATTAACCCTTTACCCAACGCAGACGATATCAAAATTTATTATTTAAAATATCATTTTTTGAAATTTTTAAAAAAATGTCAACAAAACCATATCATGTGCCCCCTCGTTGGAACGAGCTCGTCGAGCTCTTTCCAACCAGGGGTTGCATGATATGGTTTTGTTGAAATTTTCAGAAAAATAATATTTTTTCAACTGCTGAATTTGCATATTACGCGGGCGGATGCGACCGATTCGTTGGGTAAAGGGTTAATGATGCACCGGGTATATCCCGGTGCTTCATTAATTGAAATTTTGCTGATGATGATGTGTAGTACCTGGTAAGCGCATGCGTGGACATCACTGCCCATGTGTGGATTACCACCAGTCCACGGCGACGGCACTGTACTTCCGCCTGAACGCTGAAAATCAAACAACATGTTTCAGTTGTTGGTTCAAAAATAAGTAGGGCGATTTTCGCTATAAATAGGGCAAAGAGATTTCTTCCTCTAAAAGCCCTAAGAGCCGTTTCGCTTATCCACAGCCATATGACTTATGAGACACTAGTTTGGGGACGCTCGACGTCAACAAATAGAACTGTTAACATGCAAAAGAAAGCCATTCGCGTTATAACAAACATGTCCTATAAGTCACATAGTGACCCCCTTTTCAAAAGATCCGGTATCCTGAAATTCAAAGCCCTTTATACACTGCACTAGCTCCTGTTCATGCATGATTGGTTCAACAAAAAATTACCCGTGTCCTTCTCTAACACATTCAACATTTACAGGAACCCATCGGGCATGAACACTAGACAATCTGGGAAAATACACACATATAAACCAAGAACACGATTTTCAGCTGAACTTCCGTTCCATACTTTCCCACGGGAGTGGAATGAAATTGATCCAGAAATTCAGAATCTGAGTAGGCATCAATTTAAGAAAGCGATAATGGACAAGGCTCCAAATTCATACATTACAGATGTGTCTTGTAATAACCCTGGGTGCCCCGATTGTACTCCTGTCTCTTCTGGATCTCAATATACCTAACATCCACAACACAGATAATACATAGAGAGTAATCGCTTGACTGGACTGGTTACGTGAAATAATTAATGAGAGGTGAGGGACGTTGTACAAACACGAGTGCGCGAATGAGCACGAGTGTTTTACAATATAGTCCCTCGCCTCGAATGAATTATTTGACGTAACCAGTCCAGTCAAGCGATTACTCTGTTTATTACTTTTCATTATTAACGATAATTATATTATTTAACCCTTTACCTAACGTAACGGCCAGCGCTATTCTCAAAAATCGCCAATTAATTTTAATTATTTTTTCATTTTTTGTCTCTAAAACATAGGTTATGACCCCTCATTGGAACAAGCTCGTCGAGCTCGTACCAATGAGGGGTCATAACCTATGTTTTTGAGACAAAAAATGAAAATAATAGTTATTCTAGAATTTTTTTTTGCAAGTGTCGTCTGCTTTTCATGTTAGGTAAAGGGTTAAAAAAGCAAAAAAAAAAAAAAAAAAAACAACGAAGTCCCCATTACACCCACTGCGAACTCGTTCCAACGAGTGGTCATAACCTATGTTTTTGAGACAAAAAATGAAAAAATAATGAAAATTAATTGGCGATTTTTGAGAATAGCGCTGCCAGTTTTGGTCGTTACACGCTAAAAACTAAAGTGTTAAAAACTACACTTGAAGTGCTGTATTTTACACTTACTAAGTGCTGAACTAGCACTTTGTTCAAGTATAGATATCTCAGAACTTGACAGGTGTTACAATAATATCACTTGACAAGTGTAATGTCGCGACACTTAAAAGGAAACAACGCAGATGACGCGGATCAGGTTCGAACTCTCGAGCCTGATCCGCGTCATCTGCGTTGTGTCCTTTTAATTATATACCCACCAAGCGCAAATCAAATTATGGGCGATTCTGGAAGAACCACCAATGCTAGACACATGGGAAGTGCCATCCATTCAAGTTTCATATGTCTGACGATTGTAATGTCTAAGTGCTTAAAGCATTGCACTTTGAGCGTTAAAATCAAACCCTAAGAGTTAGAATGGGTTTAACACCTTGGAAGTGTCAGTTTTAACACTCTTAGTTTTTAGTGTGTACGTTGGGTAAAGGGTTAATGAAACTTTGAGAGCTTATTTCCATTATTATGATAAATGGCAACTAAGTATAAATTTTAGGAAAACAAAAGTCTTAATATTTGGAAAAGATCTTAATGAAAACATAAAGTTTACCTTTGATAATAATACAATAGAAACAGTAAAAGAAAATAAACATCTTTGGGTGATATTTACAGAAAACGGTTCATTTGTCTCTTACAGAAAGAAACGGTGTCAAGATACAAAGAGGCAATGTTCTCGCTTATTGCAAAAATGAGAAAATATAAGCTCCCTTTCAATAGTGTTATAGAGATGTACAAGAAAATGATCGTCCCAATGCGTCTGTATGGGTCTAAGGTATGGGGTATGACCAATAACAGAATAATAGAAACAACTGAATTGTGGTTTTTGAAGTTCGTAATGAATTTTTAAAAATCCACACCATCTGTATTTGTATACGGAGAACTTGGGAATTTCCCAATATCTCTGAAAATTAAACTTAGATTATTAAATTTTGGGGCCAAACTAATAAATCGTGAAAATACAAAAATAAGTTATCTCCTATACCAAACTCTGTTATTAGAAACTAATCAAAGAAATAGAAGATTTGAATGGATAGGGTATATTTAAAAAAAAACTTGGATGACGAGGAAATGTCAAATTTGTGGATAAGCCAAGATGTAAATACACACTGGTTCCATGAAGCAATTAAGAGAAGATTACAGGACCAGTATATCCAAAATTGGTATTCGGTCTCAAATATTTTACAAGGCAACTAAAAGTATTTTTAAGATGGAGCCTCACATAAGTAAAATAACATTTGAACAATCTTCGTTATTAATAAAATTTAGAACACGTAACCATCATTTGCCTGTTGAAGTTGGTGACTGGGAAAATATGCCATACGATGAGAGAAAATGTGATTTCTGTAAAGAAGGATTAGGAGATGAGTATCATGTGCTGCTAGTCTGCGACGAATTACAATCACTTAGGAAACGATATATGGATAAGTACTATTATAAAAAACCTAGTATGTTCAAACTGACAGAACTATTTGCAAATAAATCTATAGAGAAGTTTTTCTTATGTAGATTTATTCGTGAAAGAAGTAGAATGTGTTTAGCCCGTTTCCCGCCACCTGATAAGCCCTCTCAGGAAAGGTCAAGCCGCAACGTAAACCTGGCAGTCATTAATCATTCCCGAATGGGGCATCGCCTCTGATCCCTCATTGGGGAGAGCTAGACGAACTCACTCCGTGGGGGGGGGGGGGGGGGGGGGGTCATGGGCTAGGCTTCAGGCGGAAATACCAAGAAAAACCATAACCTTGCGCTTCTATGAGTGCTCATTAGACTATTTATTGGAAAAGCTAAATACCCACCCCGCCCCTGTTTGTAAGTGAGGTGCGAATACACTCGAGATGCAGGCTCACGCGGCTATTAAATAGCGGCGAGTCCTTGCAAGCGGCGAGCATTGATGGAGTTCGCACGATACTGTTAACAATAAATACTCAACCACACTTTAAATTCAAAGAACCTCTGAAAAATATTAATTTATTTTCCGCAGTAGAATATTTGCGCACGTGTTATTTGTATTTGTGTATGATTAACCCTTTACCCAACGTAACGGCCCAAACCGACCAGCGCTATTCTTAAAAATCGCCAATTAATTTTCATTATTTTTTCCCATTTTTTTCTCAAAAACAAAGGTTATGACCCCTTGTTGGAACGAGCTCGTCGAGCTCGTTCCAACGATGGGTATAACCAATGTTTTTGAGACAAAAAATGAAAAAAAATAGCTATTCAAGAATTTCTTTTGCAAGTGTCGTCTGCTTTTCATTTCAGGTAAAGGGTTAAATATCGTCTTACGCCATGGAAAAAGACAAATAAACGAATTGAATTGATCGGCACAGCGCAATTTTAGTTAGCGGAAACCAGGAAAATTTGTGAGTCAAAGGTCATTGTGACCTTGACCTTCGGCACAATGACCTCAAAATAAACAGAGTTCTTCCTTTCGTCATACCCAACTCACATGTTGAGTTGAATTTTAATCGGCCCAACGAAATTTTCATTAGTTAGTGGACACCCGCAAAATTTTTAGTTAAAGGTCACTTTGGCACAATGGCCCCTTAATAAATAAGGTTCTTCCTTTTATCATACCCAACAACTGTCAGGTTTGGTTTCGATAGCTCGAACGGAATTTCAACCAGAGAGCGGAAATCAACTCCCGGAAAATTTTCAAGTTCAAGCACACTGTGACATTGACCTTTGTCGCAATGACCTCAAAATAAACAAACTTCTTCCCTTCATCATATCCAACGCATATGTCAAGTTTGGTTTGATCGGGCAAACAAAATTTAAATTAGAGGGCGGAACCCAAACTCCGTCTACAGATGGACAGCTCCACGGCAATATACCCCGGAGAGTTTTTTTTTCGAGGATATATTATTAGTTACACAGTTTGTTGGTGGCCTAATATGGTATATTTGGTGTCAGTTAATTTCACATTGGACGAGAGCGAAGCTCGAGTCCAATATGGAATTAACTGACACCATATATACCATATTAGGCCACCAACAAACTGTGTAACGAATATATCTTACCGACTGCTGCATCGATGCACAGAACTAATAACAACAGCGATCAAAATTAAATGAGAGAATTCTCACAATGTGTTCACGTGTCTTTGCCTTGTTACAATTTATGGGAGAGTGCCAGCACTCTCCCATACATTGTAACAAGGCAAATTCATACACACTAAACAGTTTCATTTCGAAGGTAACATGACACACATCCACAGAATATGAAGCCTTTTAAGTTGCCTAACCTGCACTTCAGACCAAATATGGTCTTCCAACAATCAATCTTTCATTCTGAAGCGTTTATCGGCTGCCGCCATTTTGAATAATCAATGAACAAAGGGGAGATTACCCATAGCTGTCAGCGTATATTGATGTCGACAGGCAGTATATGGTTTGATATGCAGTCTGCATGTGACGTCTTTGAACCAATGAAAATCCCAGATACTTGTAGGAGGTAAGATATAAAAAAGTGTATCGTCATCGTACACACACGTGTTGTCGAAATAGTGTATGCAAATTTGAATTTATTATGTATGTATTTTTTTCATAGGTTGTTTGTAAAGCCTCTGTATTGCGGTCTTTTGCTAGAGCAGTCCATCTTATTGAATAGGAGAAGAGATGATACAGATAAAGAATTCAGAAAATCAGAGAAGGTGATTTTAAATCAGTGTTCTTTCAGACTGGGACAAAAGCAAAAATAAACAAAGAATGCGTTCCTGAAACTATCAAGTTTTGTAGCTGTTCCAAGGCCCAAACATAGAGAGTGTGGTGGCTCAGACGTAATGATATTGTACTTCAAACCGAAAGGTCCACAATTCGATCCCAACCAGGGGTAACCGCGTTATGTCATTGGACCAGGCACTTAATCTCGATTGCCCACTCGAGGGCACGGTGGTGCTGTGTACTAAGGCGTACTGCACGTCGATGGTGCACTTGTATTCCTATAAAGCTAACCCTGCTTGTGCGGAGTTAGTACGTTGTGGAGTCTGACAATTTCTCGCTGCTGCTCGGTGGTTCTCTCCGGGTACTGCGGCTTTCACTGCCCGTAAAACTGTCGACACGAGGTAACCCTGGCAGTCGAACGTGTCGTTAAACCCCAATAAAACATAAAACATAACCAAAGACCCAAGCACAACAATACACTGTTGTTCTTGCTTAATTACTAGGAGCATTTATAACTATTCAAAAGAAATATCTGTACCACGAGATTAGCAATAATTTTATCCATCAAACAGGGACTGCTGAAAATACGTATCCTATATGTGGGCTGTAATCAGACCACACAGCATGTGGTCGAAAACAACCACCACTCAATTCTCAAAAGATCAATTGAAAAAAACCACAAAAAACAAAAGAAAAAGATGAATCTTCGGTACATGATGTCATTCACGTCACTATAAATAAGCCCATTGTCTTTTCCAGGCGTTTTGGCCGATTATTAAAGTACAGAGTTAATCCACTGCTAAAACTAACTGACTAACCTCAATACTGTTATAAAAAACTATCAACTTTAATACAGTTCGTCCCCTGAGTGCTAGAATGTCCTATGTCCCCATATGGGGACATAGGACATTCTAGCACTCAGGCGACGAATTATAAGAATATCAAAACTGGAAAATTCCACAAACAAAGCGAAACGTACTGCCACGTCTGCAGCTCATAACAGTAATCAGTAAAAACATTCAGTTAAAACAAAGGCCAGATTTCCAGAAACAATGATTGGACCACACTAAAAACGGCAGCCGTACGTGATCATTATATGGTGTACAACCTCTGAAAGACTTGATATTATTGAATGAATACACTGGGAGGAGGTGCTGATTACAGACATGTAGTGCCGCCAGAACATCAGTTTCCTTAAAAGTTCAAGTATAACAGGGAATAAAACTTTTTAAACAAAATTGGTTCGAACCCAAATAGAACGGTGTAATCCACCATTACGTACAGTTCCTGGGAGTTTTGAGCGTGGTTGAATGAATTCTATTGGGGAAGTCGAGTCCACCAAAGCCACAATGTGTAAACTCGTTTTTTTTTAAAGGAAGTCCGTCAAAGACCACAACTCCATAAAATGATCAGATAGTAGACAAAATGGGAGGTGCTCATTGGCTTTATGCTCTTAACCCTTTACCCAACGCAACGAGAAAAACCGGCAAGCGCTGTTCACAAAATTCACCATTCAATTTTTATTACTTTTTCATTTTTGTCACAAAAATAGCTTATGACCCCTCACTGGAACGAGCTCAACGAGCTCGTTCCAATGAGGGGTCATAAGCTGTGTTTTAGACGCAAAAAATAAAAACAATTAGTGCTTGAAGAATTTTATTTGCATGTGTCGTCTGCTTTTCGTGTTAGGTAAAAGGTTAAACAAGCACTAAAAGTGTGTTAGTCATTGGATGAATATCCTCTGAAAATGTTGAGCATTATTTGAAAATTTAACAAAAAAAAAAGAAATCATAATATAAACAGAGTAATCGCTTGACTGGGCTGGTTACGTGAAATAATTCATGAGAGGTGAGGGACGTTCTACAAAACACGAGTGTGTGAATGCGCACGAGTGTTTTACAATATAGTCCCTCGCCTCGAGTGAATTATTTCACGTAACCAGTCCAGTCAAGCGATTACTCTGTTTATTACTTTCCATTATTAACGATAATTATATTATTTAACCCTTTACCTAATGTCACAGCAAAAAACGGCCAGCGCTATTCTAAAAAATCGCCAATTAATTTTCATCATTTTTTTTCATTGTTTGTCTCTAAAACATAGGTTATGACCCCTCATTGGAACGAGCTCGTCATAACCTATGTTTTTGAGACAAAAAATGAAAATAATAGTTATTCAAGAATTATTTTTTTTTGCAAGAGTCATCGGCTTTTCATGTTAGGTAAAGGGTTAAAAAAAAACAAAAAAACAATGAAGTCCCCATTTCATCCACGGCAAAGCGTCTTCGTTTGCGCGCACGGATACATGACCCAATTGTTGATTCCATAATTCACTTGTGAAGTTATCGTTTATAATCAATCCCGGAAATCCCAGTAAATCACCAGTGGCGTAGATAGCTTTTCGTTGGCGGAGGGGCAAGCCCAAATTTTTCCGACAGACCGAAAATTTTCCGACAGTGTAACAACAACAAAAACCCAAACAAACAGAAAGAATCTGTTGTTTACTGCAAATGTACTGAAAATTGGTCCTTTTACCCAAAATTTACCCCAAATGGCATGTTTTTACCCCCCAAAGCCAGCATTTTAATGTTATTAGGCATAAATTCGCCTAAAAATGATCCCAAAAATGTTCCGACAAAACTTCCGGGGGGGGGGGGGGGCCTCCGCACCCCCCCCCCAGGGTCCTGCGAATATTCGAGATTCGATTCGATATCGATAACATACGTATGCTTCGAGATCGATCCCGAATCAGGATTCGATTTTTTCGAATCTCTCGTACTAACTTCAATTTGTTACATTTCCAACAAAAATATGATAAAACTGTCATTAGAAAATTCATTCATGTAGGCTCGATTCCTATTTATTTGAGTAATTGACAATGTTTAATTGTTAGGTAAGGTGTGAATTTGGCCCAGAACATTATCCATAGTTTTGGTTTTTGAAGGCTTAACTTGTTACTATTCACGTTCTTAAGAACGTGAATAGTAACAAGTTAGGCCTTCAAAAACTAAAACCACGGACAATAGGCCTAGCTGTTTCGGTGCTACAGAGAATATTTAGTTATTGGTGTTTAAGGTGTTCACTCCGTCGCGTAAGGATCATCACAGTGTTCCGTAACTTCCGTTTGATGCAATATGAAATAACTTGTCTTTTAAGATTCGATTCGGGATTCGATTCGATGTCGATATCAGAGACACGATTCGATTCGAGATTCGATTTGTGATTCGCAGATCCCTAACCTCCCCCCCCCCCCCCCCCCCTTATCTACGCCTCTGTAAATCACACGTTGGAAAGTAATACAATATTATAAACTATTATAAACATCATTTATCTTACAATCAACATGTATTTTGTCTGTATTAACTCCGCAACTGTCGGGTATCCGACCCCCGATACAGATGTTTGTATCAGGGGGTCGGATACAAGCACGTTCCTTTCGCGTGAGTTCCATTTTTTTTTTCTTTTTGTTCATCCGTACGAATAAATAGTTCGTTATATATTCGTCTACATTCTTGACTTATCCCCAATACATTGAAAGATAAAATGATTATTACCATTATGTGGATGTACAAAATATGTATCCGAGTCTCGCTCCGTGTTCTAAGGGTAGATCACGACGAGTCGAAGAGCTTTGTACATCCACATAATGGTAATAATCTCTATATATCTAACAGTCATATAGATTTTGGCCTGAAAACCACGAGAAACTGTATGTATCACAATATGTTCCGATTCCGTATCATATGGACGACTCATTCTGATTCCGTATTATATAGACAACTCGTTTCCGGTAAAGCGATGGGCTATCATAACAGGCGCATACAGTCTACGTGCGTTTCAATGATCGACTCGGCTGGTCGGTTACAAAACAAAATCCCCCTTACAGTTAGCGACAGAACTATTAATAGACAATGACCCCTCCCCCAATAAATAGTAACTGCTCATTTCAATATGACACCTACCTGCCTAGTTCCTGAGAATGTGCCCATGTCGCACATTCGTAAATTCAAGCGGATCATCATAGGAAATGACACCGAGAGTGAATAATTTGACAAAACAACTTTGAAAATTTCGGTGACTGCGTTACTCATTGTTTGTTAGAGTGCACAACAGTATAATTCCCTAAAATATGTTTTTTTTAAAACTTTTTCGTGCCCAACATTATGTCCTAATACTATAATAATAATTTAGGATTTACTCTTTTTATGTGACTGAATTGTTAGATAAATGAATTATCATGTTTATGTGCATGTCCTGTGATTTGCATCAGATTCTCGGTGGTGTCCAAGAATGGGATCACAAAGAGTATGATCTCATGTCCTGTGCCATAACCAATGAGCCAGCACTCTCCCAATTTGACTTTGGATAAATTACTTGAAGCTTCGACCTTGGTGTTCGGCTTTAGTTGGTTGAGTGCTAAAAGCCCCTTTCGGGGCTTTTAAAAAATGAGGGTACCTGAGCAAAAGCCAACACTTCCTTGTTCATGTTTCATATTTATTCAAACACAAATAATATTTTGTTTACATAAATGTCATATTACAAATTAATAATATGTAATAAAACAAATTTTGAATAACAAATTCAACCACCAAACATTATCTAGCCCTCAACCAGTCAACTCCTCCAGAGCCTAGTTCAGCTATCTGAGCGTAGTGACTGCTCCGAGTGGGCACTACATGTATGTTCAGACAGCTGAACTACCTCAAAACCACGATCTACTTTACAATGATGCTGAAGCAGAGTTTTCTTTGACTTCGAAGATGAAATTCTGGGATCTATCACAGAAATACCTTACGAAAGTGTGTTACGTAGTATCATATCATTAACTTGACAGAGAAAAAACAGGGAATAAATATAGAATATACCCATCGCAGCTTGGTGTACCAAATGTTCACCACGAGTGGTGAAGTGGTGTTAACCGCGAGCCTTTGGCGCGCGGTTAACACCACTTCACCACGAGTGGTGAACATTTGGTACACCAAGCTGCTTTGGGTATATTCTATTTATACCATGATCGCCAGATTATTAAGAGTTGCTATTATTTTTTCTCGATTTTACTGAGCAGGAGCCGCACATACGTGCGGATTTGCTTTTGTTTACATCAGGATCGGTGGGCGGTACTTCCGCTGTCAGTTTTATCACCAAAACGAGATAGAAAAAGAAGCAGGGCCTCTTTCATTTTAATAACATACTGTTCCGAGTTATGGATGATTTATTAACACGAGACAATGCATGTTTGTTAATTTTTGGCGTTTTATGGGGTAAACACATTTAAAAACGTAATAAATAATTGCCAGTTTCGTTTCACTTTTCGCGAGGCGACGTGCGATAAATTTAGACAAGTTCGCATTCAGGTCGACGTCACTAAAGGTCAACTTGGATGTAGTTCCACTATATGTGTAAATTTTAACTATTGAAATCCCATTGCTGGCGTGTTCACCACGGTTGGTGTATAAAGCAAAACTTTATGTCATAGGCTTTCCATATATAGTAGAATAGGTAATCATGGTATTAGTTGCAATACCCTAGGTAATAGTTTTTTCAACGAACACCTGATTAAAGCAATTTTTCCCAGAGGTTTTAACTGGTTGAGTAATCTTTTCCCCTTTGTCTTAAGTTTATCTCTGTGCTTTCTGTATATGCCTCTACCCGAAACACATAGATTAGAACCCAAGTATTCATATTCGCCCGTTTCTCTCACTGTTATATCATTGCTTTCCTCTTCAGCAATAGATAGTTTATCCACCCTCCACCTTCGCGATTCATCTACTTTACGGCCCACATGTACTATCTTGCTTTTGTTTTCGTCAAGTTCAAGACGCCATTCATCCACGTACTTTCCTACTTTTGCTAGCAATTTTTTGTAGTCCCTCTTCACTCTCGGCTAATAAAAACATGACATCGGCAAAGAAAAGCCCTGGGATTTTTGTCTCTCCGACTTTTACCCCTCTGCGCTTGCAATCAACTCTTCTCCTAAGTCTTTTGCGCACAATGCAAACAGAATCGATGACAAGATGCACCACAGCTTAAGGCTTTTTCCCATTGGGACCCTCTTTGTTGTGATGTTTCCCAGGTTAAGTACTCTCCGCACATCTTTGTACTGTGCTTCCATGATTCCAACAAAACTTCCTCCGAATCCAAGGCCCTCTGGTTTCTGCCACATTCCTGCCCTCCATACTCTGCCGTATACTTTTTTAACATCAAGATGGGCCATAAACATCTCTTTCTTATTTCGTTGAGTCTAATGTTTTTTAACATCAAGATACATAAACATCTCTTTCTTATTGACTTTCGTTGATTCTATCGGTTGTGATAGGGTAAACAAGTGGTCAGTGACTGGTCTCCCTGTCCGGAACCCATTCTGGAATTCCTCCTGGAATCCTCTTTTTCGACAATTTCCACAAGCCTTCAACAGAGAACCTAGCAGAATACCTTCCCAATATTGCCGCTAACAGATATCCCTCTGTAATTATCTAATACTTCCCAATTTCCTTTTTGTGTATGAATGTTACAATGCTTTTATTCCACTCTGGCACGACCTCTTGCTTTGTGATTGTCATGTTAAATAGTGCCGTAAGATACTCATATAATGGATCATCTTCTCTTTATAACAACCCGTTGAGAATTTTATCAGTGCCTGGTTCTTTCCTATTCTTTAACTTGGTGACTGCAATTCGTACTTCCCGCGTTACCGGTCATCAGTGCTTTTCCCATCGGCCTTAATACTGTGTGTGGTATTGCATTTGTTAGTTTCATTTATCCATTTCCAGAATATATTGGAATATAGTGGAGCCCGCGTCCCCCCCCCCCCCCCCCCCCCCACCACCAATTTTTTGTAATTTAAACAGCATTTCATGGACTGTTGCGCGTGTGAAAAATCTAGAAAAATGAAGCGGTTTGCAAGTCAGTCCGTTGTTGAAATAACTGCGAAACAGGTAACGTCATTTTAAATATTATCGCGTTGTGACGTCAAATGGTAGTATTTACTACTGGAGCTGTAAACACAGAAAAAACTGCATGAACTCTTGTCCAATCAGAGGGCGGAGATTTCAGTCTTACTGAAACATTGCATTATGTGCTTTCTTGTTTTATTATTTTAAGACGAATTATGGAATCGAGGTCAACAGTTTAGAAACACCCCATGATCCGACCTACTCGGCCATATTGGCTAGCCAGTCCAAGAAGAAAGATACAACACCAATGATATACGCCTGTGCCACCATGTGGCACGAGACAGAGAAAGAAATGATTCAAGTTTTGACGTCACTTTTTCGGTAAGTATATCCATATTGAGGCAATAACATTTGTATCCAGACCTGTTTTTCAATGGCAGTTGATGTCGCCATTTTTTTACAAGTGGAGTGATATGCTTCGAAACCTGGAATAAGTAAATTGTAAATCTTATATTTGTGGATTTCGAAAATTGTACTTTTCAAAATGTATAGGGTACTGAAAAGGAGTGATGTAGCTATGACTAGACACTCTAAGGAAGGAAGAGGATAAATCGCAGAGGCTGACTGCCATATGGTCCACCGGGAAATTTCCCGGTGCCCCCCCCCCCCCCCTTGGGAGCCACCAAGGGGCTCCCCAAATTTACGCAGCCCAACACCTGTTCGCGCATGAAATTTCGTGAAAATGACCAAAAGACGATATGGATCTGATTGCACGGACTGTCGGTTTATTTTATCATGTCGGAAATGCATTTCGGTACATCAACAGTCTAGTCTGCCATTCATCAGTGAGATGCAAGGAAACAGCCTTCTTTCGGTTAAAAAAAAATCGAAATTTTCTCTCGTTGACCTGCCTGACGAGTCCTGGGCCCCCTTCGGTGCAACCATTTTTGCCAAATGAGGTACAAAGATGACACAAAAATGCCATCGAAAATGTCCTCTATGTGGACAGCCATTGATCGCTCAGATGCAAGGAAGCAGCATTTTTTCTGTTCGAAAAATCAAGATTTTGTCCGGGTTCGGGGCCTCCTTGGTACCTTTCCGGGCAATTGTTTTTTGGCCCAGTTCGCCCCTGATAAATCTTCAGTTTCCCGGATGAGTTGGCGAGTCGATCCGAGCGTCGTTCTAACGATTCTTGGAACCTTTCGATTAATTGAGAAACGAACGATTCAGATTGGGACACATACATGGGCCCAAAGGAGTAGGGATTCAGGTGGGTGAACACTTTGATTCAAACTGAATGATTGATAGTTTTTGGTTACTGAAATTTGATTGGTTGACCGAATCAGCTGAGAAAAGGCTTTATAATAATCGAAGTAGAGGCTACTTGTTTAGTAGAAGTCGCAGTGTGTTTTTCTAAGTTGAATGCTCCTCCGCGCTGCCAGAGGACAACCCGGAACAATCGAATTCCATGGTATGTAAAACTACCACCACACTGTTAAAGGTTCTATAGGCTTCGAGAGATGAATCGGTTTTTATCAAAAGGCGTTCCCTGAGCTGAAAATAAATCAACAGGTACAAGGTCTGTAAAAACAGGGATTCAAAAAAATCTGAGCCAGTAAACAACTCCCATTGAATTGAACGCACCCTTAGAATACACCTCACTCTTCTGAAGAAGATCCGTCCCTCACAGCAACCATACGCCCTCATAGAAATATAAGACTGTGGCCCAATCAAGCAAAATTAACTAAAACACTATCGAGTTGACAACACGTGCGTCTTGCTCCAGCAACACGAATCACCATGATGATTATGGTTACCATGACGAGACACCAACAAATCATGATCCTCGACGAGAAAGTGATGAAGAAAACACCATATGTGACAACAACGAAAATTGGCTTGATGAGTCGTCGGGTCAAATCGTTTTCCATTCGAATATCGAACAGACACGTTTTACAAACGATTTATGGATTAGAGAATTTCCACGCCATTTGGGTCCAACTCTCCCAAATGATTGTTTCATGTTGATAAATGCTTGACGTTGAGTGATTACAGTGCATCCGTCCTTAACACCACTGAGACGCGTCCTCGGTTAAAACGTAAGTGCTGTCCAAGTGCCTCTGAAGGCTGTATCCCTCACGGTTGCCGTTAATTTCAGCCACAAATCAGGTAGAACCTAACGTTTTGTTGAATTTATAACTGATGTAACACAAAACTGAACAAAAGTTTCTCTCAACAGGCTTGACGTAGATCAGTGTGCAAGAAGAAACGCTCAAACATATTTCGACGTCGTTGATCCAGATTACTATGAATTAGAAGGTACGTTTCACACTTTATAAACCTATACATACATTTGTTTTATCAGTTCCAACACATTAGGCTATATGAGAGAATATTTCACGATATCGGCCGGGGATACAACGACCACTGGATTGGAAAGACCTTGACAAAAAAATAATCGTATACAGCGATATGACTGAATATTTACTAAATACAAATTCCCTCATTTGATACTATATATAGAATATACCCATAGTAGCTTGGTGTACCAAATGTTCACCACGAGTGGTGAACATTTGGTACACCAAGCTAATTTGGGTATATTTTATTTATACCATGATCGTCAGATTAATAAGAGTTTAAATGGTAACTAAATCAATATTCAAACGTGGGAATCTGTTTTTGTTTACATGAGCACCGTTGGGCGGCACTTCGGCTGGCAATTTTATCGCCGAAATGAAACAGAAAACGAAATGCGCAAAGTACAGGGCCTTTTTCATTTTAATAACATAATAACATACTATTTCGAATTATGAATGCTTTATTAACATTAGACAACGTATGTTTGTTAATATTTGGTACCTTATGAGGTAAACTTATTTAAAAACGTATTAAATAATTGCGGGTTTCATTTAATTCTTCACGAGGCTACGAGTGATAAATTTCGACAAGTTTGCATTCATGGCGAGGTCACCAAAGGTCAACTTGGATGTAGTTCCACAGTAGGTGTACATTTTTACTACTGAAATCCCATTGCGGGCGTGTTCACCACGGTTGGTGTGTAAAGCTAAAATTTATGTCATACGCTTTTTATATATAGTAGAGTAGGTAATCATGGTATAAAAGAGAGTTCGCAATGCTGACCGTGAAACATATGGCGGTAAAACTTGGGGTGAACGTCGATTACTCGTTGGTAGCAAACATCGTGGCAAAGACACTTGCAATCAGGTTTTTATTTTGAGACATTCGTGAGGTTTAACATTAGCTAACAGATAAACGACCAAAACTGAATATCTGAAGTATCTCTCACTTTTCCCCAGGAATGTTATACAGTGCAATTATTACAGACCCACCAACCCCATCCATAAACACACGTGCCCGAAACCGTTGTTGATACCTCACGAAACAAAGTTAGTAGCATTTGGCCAATGGATTCCAACTTCATCGACTCTGTCTATTTCTGTCTATTTCTTCTACTGCAACCATATTTAAACACGAAGACTAGACCACACGATGACCAGATCATAACACACATATACCAAAACAAGAGTTGCCTGCAGGTACATACTCAGCTTTCCACTTCAGCTGACTGGTTCAAAGTGGACGGCTATCTCCCCTTATCGACTGTCCCTTATCGACTATGAGAAACCATCAGCCAATTACTTCACAGATAATTGGCAAAGGTGTGAGAAAAGTAATCAGATTACACAGAATTTTGTACATCAAAGGCGCAAAAGTCAAGACTCGTGACTTGTAGATTTTTTTACCAGGTAGCAGACAGTAGATCATATTTTCTGAATTAATACGCTTCCCAGTTATCTGTCCAACCAAAAAGCGTACATAGATGGCCAAAAGTCGATGGAAACACTGTTTTTAAACATTTTAACATAATTGCACTGGAGAAAACGATATATTTTATAAGTGATAGAGGAACAAAACTCAGATGATAACTGCCAACATTCAACAACCAATCACTATAAAGAAAATGCATTGAACTTACCGATGTCATGCGCTCCCATAATGTAACTTTTGAACATTTTATTTAATCTTAGGAACTATAAAACTTTCCCATCTCCGTAATGCTAATTTCCAATCCCCGATACGATAATTTCAGGGGAGTCAACCAGAGCGTTTTCCCACTAATTTGAAGTTAAAAGCTGGACATGTTTGTACAAATGCTAATATTTTCGTAACACGACAGGGTAATGTTATCTGTGTCGAAGGTACTAAGACAGAATACAACGAAGGGGGAGTAGGGTAACTAGAATCAACGATCCGAGGTGGAGTTTTTCTTGTATTTCATCTGCGCCGAAGGCGTCCGGGAAATACCGGAAATTATTTATACCACGATTGAACTTGAATTACGTGAATAAAGCTGGTATCTTAACCCTTCAATACTTTTGTAAGTGTTATTACGTACGAAATCAAACAGCACGTTGATACATAGTGGTCATTTGTTTTGTTATTATTTTTCGATTTTTTAAAGTTTTAACCTCAAATTCCTATTTTCTCCCGAATAGCGTTCAATGACAACCGTCGAGCCAAATGTTATCGCAGCTTAAAATACTAATATAATCCTGCTGTCGAGACTTCTTAACTGGTTGAGTGCTGGAAGCCACTATCGGGGCTTTCAGAAAATGAGGATACCAGAGCAAAAGCCAACAATCTCCATGCTTATATTTTATATTCAGTCAAACGCGAATAATATTTTGTTTATATAAATTTGTTTTTATTACATGATAATTTGTAATAAAGCGAGTTTTGAATAACAAATTCAGACCACCAGAAATAGTCCAGCCCTCAATCAGATAATCACTAATGTGAAAAATATCTTGTTGTTGGTACTTTCCGATGTTTGACGTCGCATTTTGAAAAAAAGTTTGAAGAAACTAAATTTCCAGTGACGTTTGAACGTCAGGATAATTATAGTCTCAAAGGGTTAAAAGACAAATATCACCTTCTACGGTGGTCCGATAACTTTCTTTCTCGACACTGTTTTGTGTCGAAACATTTCATTCACGTCACACCGTCACTCGGGCGCGTAACATTCAATCAGATGCGTTCTTAAATGGCGTTCTTATGCGGCTATCCAGATTCTACGCGTGGTGTATCAAGAATATTTCCCAGTGTTTGTAATGTATCGCGTAAAGTTGAATACGTACAGAAATCGTTGTATAATGTATACTATTATATACCTATCAATGATACGCCGTGTTTTTCACTCATCGAATCCCGATCGTCGGATCACACTGAGTGGTTTTCCGATGCAGATGGTTGGTCTCAGAACGAGGACGGCACTGAAGAACGTCAATCGAGCCCGCCCAGGTTACCAACCGTTTCTAGGTACGCTTCATTTGTATGAATAAACAATATCGAATAACGTGAATTTCTAATATTGTTCTAAACCAATTTTATATTGATTTCTCGAGTGAAAGGTGAATTTCCATAATGGCATATAATAAACAGATCATTATGACAGTAAAGTGATCTGGTTTGTCGCATTCACTCTCGTTGGCGGAATACGACAAACCAAATCACTTCACTGTTGTAATAATCTCTTTTTATCCACAGGGTCGGACCGGGGTAGTTTGAGTACGTTCTGAACATTTGTGTCTTCCCCCCACCCCCCTCCTCCTCGGCTTTTAGAATAGACTAAATTCAAGGCTGTAAAATCTTTACTCAAAATAGGAAGCATACTAAAATACTGATTTGTCACAGTTAAGGTATTTCAAATTTTCCAGCTGGATGGACACATGAAAAACCTTGACAAAAGATGTACCTGAAGTAAAGCAATCCCTTATAAAAAAAGTACCAGGGTATTTTGGGATTTACCATGGTTTACCATGGTACTTTTTATAAGGGATCTAAAGCACACGACGACCTCCCGCCCTCAACACACGCACGCACACACACACGCACGCACACACACACACACACACACACACATACTTTCATTGAGCTTTCGCTGTCCATGCATTCGAAACTTTGGACCGAAATAGTTAAAAAAAAACTTCGGTTGTTTTCATGCCAAGACTGTCACGTAGACGCCGAGTTCCACACAAACGGATATTCAGTGGGTGGTTGGACTGATGATGGTACCACCTTTTATTCCTTAAATTATATACAAACTATTTGTTAAAGATGAACATCTGGTCTTTTTACTTTTCAGCGAATATCTTCTTTGATGACGCTTACGATACCCACGATTCCGATAATCAAGAGTTCTGTGTAAATGGTTTTGTCAAGCAGCTGATCAGAGTAGTTAATATTGCTGCAAGGTAAATATCAAATTCAGCAAATCTACCCACATCAGCTACCATGAGATTAGGTAAAATATTAATGAGAGAAAAATCGTATTTTCACTAGTGGAAGATATTCCTTTCTGTCTTCACCAGTGGAGGATATATGCTACTTCAGAAATTGAAAGCCATGTTTATGTTTCTCCAATATGTATTTTTCAA
Source organism: Pictodentalium vernedei (assembly GCA_031216915.1). Lineage (NCBI taxonomy): Eukaryota > Metazoa > Mollusca > Scaphopoda > Dentaliida > Dentaliidae > Pictodentalium > Pictodentalium vernedei. The sequence goes on along the minus strand of CM062294.1, from coordinate 480,009,722 downwards.
TCGTCATGTTGACTGGTTGAGTGCTAGAAGCCACTATCAGGGCATTCAGAAAAATGAGGATACCAGAGCAAAAACCAACATTTTCCTTGATCATGTTTCATATTCCGTCAAACGCAAATAATATTTTGTTTATATATATTTGTTTCATGGCAAATTATTGGAGAGTGCTTGTGGGCACTCTCCAATAATTTGTAATAAAACAAATTCTGAATAACAAATTCAGACCACCAAAAATAATTTGACCCTCAACCACTTAAGCCCACGATCGACTTGTTGTTTATCAAATGGCACTCAGAATTGTGAGTTGATTATTGTTAAAAAATCAAGTTTTTCTCCAACATAGTCCACAGAACTGGCTTGTATAACATATCCAGCTGGCGAAGTGTAATGTACACTTTTCTGCAGTGGCTCAGTAGGTAGAGGTGCAGGCTGCAAGCCGAGAGGTCCTCGGTTCGAATTCCACCTGCGGCAACCGCGTTGTGTCCGTGAGCAAGACACTTCACCAACATTGCCCATGTGGGGGCGCGGTGACGCTGTGTACTGAGGCGTACTGCACGTCGATGATGCACCTGTCTTCAACCAATGCTAACGCTGTTTGTATGGAGTTAGTATTTTGGGGAGCTGGCAGTTGTTCGCCGTTGCTCGGTGGTTCTCTCCGGGTTCTCTGGCTTCCTCCACCCGTAAAATTGTCGTGGTCATGATTAGCCATGATTAATCTTAAACACCAATAAATAAATAAATAAATAAATAAATAAATAAATAAATAAATAAATACTTTTCTTCAAAAATGATGATGGTTTTGCTGGAATATTTGAAGTTCAAGAATGAAGTCTGAATACAAAGATTCTTTTTCGGCAGTGCCCCATTGGAAGGTCAGTTTAAAGAACCTACACATTCAGGAACGTTGTGAAGATGACCTAATGGGGAGGGGGCGTGTAAACCTAATTTGTCCAGACTGTGGTCCCAATTGATAAAGTACCACAGTTCAGAAACTCAAAACTTCTTGGACATTTATTTGTGGATAAATAAAAAAAATGCATGTAGTAGTCGTGGTGCAACTTTTTTATTTAATTAACACGTACAGTTCTCCAAATTGATCATGCTGGGCTCCCAACTGCTCGAATCAGAAACCACAGCCGTCCATGTGTATGACCACCTGTGTCTGTGACCAGGGCCGGGGAGAGGAAATTCGGGCCCAGGGTTAATACCGTGACGGGCCCCCTTTCGAAAGTGTATGCCGAAGTTCTTCAAGTGAAGAATTCTTGAAGTGATAACACCAGGTCTGCTCCATATGTATACATATGAAAGCCTATTAACCCTTTAACCAACATAACGGCCAAAAGCGGTCGTTTCTATTCACAAAACATGTGATGGGATTTTCATTTTTTTGTCTCAAAAACATAGCATATGACGCCTCATTTGAACGAGCTCGTTCCAATGAGGGTTCATAAGCTATGTTTTTGACGCAAAAATATGAAAACAATTGATATTCAATAATTTTATTTGCAAGTGTCGTCTACTTTTCGTGTTCAGTAAAGGGTTAACAGATTAAAATCTCCACCGGGCACTCCCATTCCTTCTTTACATGAGTGGCAACTAATATTCCAATCCGACGGGCAACTTATCTTGCTGATTCTTGCTCGGGGATCGGGGAGCCAAAGGCTTGTCACGGGAATCAGAACTTTGGTGGACCCAGGCCTTATCCCCAAACTCCTGGGCCATGCCCGTCCCCAAAAGTTTCGGGCCGCGGGGTTACTACCCTCTCCCTGGCCCTGCATGTGGCATAATTCCAAGTACCAAGTCTAGTCTCGTGAGAAGGTATAGTTCATGATTATATAACCGTGGGGAATTACCGTCGGTATCTGTTGTATAATTCTGGTATTAAACTGATAAGTTGGAGATAAATTGAGATGATAAAAATTAATAGTGAATCTGTTATTCCAAATGTCTAACAGCAATAAACATTCAACAATTGTTAGGTATCCGAACAATATTACAGCACAAGCTCGTGGGATTTCCTAATAATATGAAGCAGAGTAACATTTGGAAAACCAAACTATAACTGAATTCTTACTTGTGATCGATGTTTATACATGTATACAATACAATAAATGAGTCATGTCATTACAAGTTTGCTAGATATAAGATTAACCATTTACCTAACATGAAAAGAAGACGACACTTGCAAAATTCTTGAATATCTAATTTTTTTCCATTTTTTGTCTCAAAAACATAGGTTATGACCCCTCATTGGAACGAGCTCGACGAGCTCGTTCCAATGAGGGGTCATAACCTATGTTTTTGAGACAAAAAATAAAAAAAATAATGAAAATTAATTGGCGATTTTCGAGTATAGCGCTGGCCGGTTTGGGACGTTACGTTGGGTAAAGGGTTAAAGTAAGTTTTCACTGCATGTTAATCAAATGCCTCATTAGCTTAATGAATAGAGCGTAGATAAACAATGGAGGGAAACTCTGAATAAATGCAGTGGCGTAGATAAAGGAGGGGGCCGGAGAGGGGGTCGCCCCCCCCCCCCCCCCCCCCACCAGAAGTTTTGTCGGAAATTTTTTGGGACCATTTTTAGGCGAATTTATACCTAATAACATTAAAATGCTGGCTTTGGGGATAAAAACATGCCATTTTGGGTAAATTTTGGGTAAAAAAAAACAATTTTCAGTACATTTGCAGTAAACAACAAATTCTTTCTGTTTGTTTGGGTTTTTGTTGTTGTTACACTGTCGGAAAATTTTCGGTCTGTCGGAAAATTTTGGGCTTGCCCCTCCGCCAGCGAAAAGCTATCTAAGCCACTAAATAAATGTAACAACAAACAAAGGAGGGAAACACCGAACAAAGTTAATTTGTCAATAAGTACTGCGGGAGAGGCTTACTGTTACAAGATGATTAAAAAACACGCAAAGTTTGAATTAAATGGGATATAAATAGTCTTTTGTTTCTAAAATCTATGTCCGCAACATGTCGTGCTGATAATTACTAGCAAGGGTGAATCAATATCTAATATTCCAATTCAGACAAAATTGTCTCGACTGAAAATATTGGTGAAGGGTGTCACCCCAACATCATCTCCAACTCCCTTCGTTACGTCGCTCCTGTGTATTTTATTTCCTGTAACATATGTTACACTGTGGTGTGATCCTCCAATTAATTGTGGTAATTACCATTCATAAACTGTAACGAGAATCCAATGCATTTGTTTCAGGAAGGTGCACAAAGTCCAGCTTAAAGATTTGATTGCTGAAAAATACGCAACCCCATATGGTGGTAGGCTCGAATGGACCTTGCCTGGAGGTAACAAACTGATTGTACACCTGAAGGACAGAATGAAAATTCGACACAAGAAGAGATGGTCACAGGTAACTTTAACTCTTAACGTGTTGAGTATTTTCAAGATAGTTTTCATCAAATCTAGTCTTGGCTGCTGTGATGCAGCCATGTCTAGATTTGATGAAAAATGAATCTAAATGCAACACAAGAAATCGCACAAGAAATCATTTGTGAAAAAGTCCATTCAATTTGCAGGGGTAAAATATGATAAATGTGCCCAAATTAAACATATTTCATTGACAAGAGAAACCCCGTGGTGGACAGGAATATCTGCCAGAAGCATGCAAAGTGTTAAGATTCAACTTTATGTGTGCCGCTTTATATTAAAATGGCGATGTTAACGGCCGATTTCGTTGCTAAATATTTTGTGGTCGATTGTCATAATATTTTCTTTTTTCACGAAGCGCCCAAAAACGGCGATATGGCAGTCGCAATACTGAACCAGCTGACCCTCAAGTCCCCATACAACCCCAAACTGCACCTTTTATATTGCTCTGAAAAAGTTCTTCCAAGAGTATTCCCCCTGGGGAACTCTACTTGTAGGATGTTTTTATCTTGTCCTGGCAGCCAACAATAATGTAGAAACGCTGTTAAGTCATCTGCAGCTGCGTAAATGTATATGAGGTAGTTATTAACGTAAAAAAATGTGGACTTAGGGTTAATGGTCAATTGGTCATGGGGATTCAATTAAAAAATCATTTGTAATTTGTAAAAATAGCTAACGGGACTGACTACAGAGACTGTCTAATGTCCGAAGAGAAGACAAGAAAACATTTGTCGAGACGGTTTACAATCAAACGTAATATAACCTTGATACAAGGAAGGAATGTATATTATCCACCGGGATTTGTAAAAATAGTGAAGCGTTTTACAGACGTCTTGGGGTAGTTTCTGTTCACTAAAGTCCTTTTTCCATATAGTTCTTGCATATTGTGCAAAACCTTACCATGAGTCGCTCAACGGCTCTCCGTCTTGCACTGTGTACAATGATGGATTGTGACGTGCACTTTCCTACTTATGTTCTGGGTATGCAAAAAAGTAGCCGGTAACCAATAAACAAAATGTAGTATTCGTTACTACTGAAAGTGGTACTGAATGACGAACAAAAAACGTGATTCCAGGAAGAGCTTCGATGTTTGCTTTTTGTTCGTTGTAAATCATTTGTTTTAATTCATTTGTTTTAACTGCAGTCGTCGAATAAAATTCTGTTCTGTTCTGTTTTGTTCTGTCATCACCAAATCGCCTTTTCACTGGGTTTTTAAATATTCACTGTTTATCATGATGTTCCACAATCTTTAAACCTTTACCTAACATGAAAAGCAGACGACACTTGCAAATAAAATTTTTGAATATCTAATTTTTTTCATTTTTTGTCTCTAAAACATAGGTTATGACCCCTCTTTGGAACCAGCTCAACCAGCTCGTTCCAAAGAGGGGACATTACCTATATTTTTGAGACAAAAAATGAAAAAAATATTGAAAATTAATTGGCGATTTTTGTGAATAGCGCTGGCCGTTTTTCCCCGTCACGTTGGGTAAAGGGTTAAAAACAAAAGAGCAACAACAACAAAACCAGAGAAAACAAAACGTCAAAGCAAAATGTCACATCGTTGTGTGTCAATGTAGAAGTAGGGGAAGGAAGCTTCTTGCAGTAATGGTCAACGGTATGCGTTGGTGGGGGGTAGCCCGAGAGGCGGTATCCCACTCTGAGTGTTGGGGCTGTGAGAAAATTTTGAAATTTATTGCTAAAAACCGACATTCTCGTAGATTTTCTGCAGTGGATTTCATAATTCTCATTGCCTGATAATTAGGATGCTTCACAATCCCCCTGTTTTATTGAGAAAAACGTAAACATACTCAGGTGAAAAATGATTGAGTTACAAACCAAAATAAACGCGGGTACAACTTACCAAGGATGACTCTTTGGTGACGCCATTCTGTGTATTTATATCTGACTGTATATTAATTTATAATTTGGACCGCAATTAACTTCCCGATACTGTAACTAAATGGGTTTTCTGCAGCCAGCAAGTCGAAGGAGTGCTCGCTGTGTTGAACACAGCGAGCATTCCTTCGTCTTGCTAGCAGCACAGTATGTTGGATATTCGTCAATATCAAGCCACTGCAGGTCTTGAAATTGTGGGGGAACGGCGCTCCACCTTAGAAAAAAATTGGGGAACGGCGTTCCCTCACATTCCCCGAGAAAGCGCCACTGTTTTGTGAGTTAATGTCACCACTGAGGAGACTTCAAATGTATTAAACGATTAAGAATATTGGTAGATGAGAATATCAAAATTCGAACATTATGCAGTATGTCTAGACACCCCATGCTGAAGACAAGGTTAAAATATTGCGCATAAACCCTGTACCATATATCAGTCTTCTTCAGCAAAAATTACTTGGCTATATCTGACATGCAGAAAAATTGCTTCAAGGCAAATAACTTTCATCTGGAATGAAACCTGTTGGACGTTGTGCCGGTTAGCATGGCTCTTGCTATGATGACATAAACACGTGACCATCTACCTTCTCTGGTGACTATAAAAAGGTACCTGAATGGTTTATGTTGAACTGTTTTTGTTGAGAATGGGTTAATCCATATGTCACGAGTGCCAGCGCGGAAGGATAGAACGAGAGGCCACAGGCCTCGAGTTTTATCCTTCCGCGATGGTAAAAATACAATATTGATTAACCCATTCACACACGCGTGTCGTTCTGTGCTTATTACACGCCTTCATGTCTATAAAAAAACACTCAGAAGGACACTCAGCAATTCATTTGACAACTATCAACAAAAAGAACACATTTTATCGCCAACCAAATTTGCGAGGGGAATCCGTGTTACTATTCATCCCCTGAGTTCTAATGTGTTCTATGTGCCTACTAGCACATAGAACACATTGGAAATCAGGGGACGACTTTTAGCTGTCGCTAGAGATTCAAATTAAAATTGCGAAGCACGATTTGTAGAAAATTGCAATGAAATTTCGCTTCCATTTAAAAATAGTCCGTCAACGATTCCCGTTCCGCACATATGTTCGGAACAGTTTTTCATTTTCCGCGTGGTTTAGTGTTGCTGTGGATGGGGATTACATCGAACAGGCATGTAATAAATGGACAGTAGCCATTGAGAGATTTCTATTGCCCATTCTGGACGACAGATAATGTCCATCTCAGGACCCAGTGAATACTCTTGTGTTCGGTCCGTTATTATACCTAATGCAACATAACTCGCCTTGACATTCTTTTAACGAATTTTGTTGTGTTCAAGGTTACTTCCCCAGAAACATGCCTGTATGAAATGAAGGTGATCAGAACACGCTTGCTCAACTGTGATGGATGCAGGCGTGGGTGACCCCAATGTTCGCCTTTCTATAATTTCCTAATTTTCAAAAAAACAAAAAAACATGTGCACACAGTTGAGTACTTTGTCTTTTTCCATGCTACATTTCTATGAGGGGTTTGCAAATCCCATGAGCTTTGCGATACATGAGAAACATTCGTTTATTTCAGGTGATGTACATGTATTATCTACTGGGCCACCGCCTTGTCGCCTTGCCAATTGATGCTAAACGCAAACAGACTATTGCTGACAACACTTTCATTTTGGCACTCGACGGAGATGTGGACTTCCAACCAGCAGCAGTACAACTACTGCTTGATAGAATGAATAAGAACGAAAAAGTCGCCGCAGCTTGTGGAAGGATTCATCCAATTGGCGGAGGTTTGTAGATTTTTGTATCCTCCGCCCACGAAGTCGGGGCTGGTAGGTTTTTTAAAATGCGTTCCGTCGGGACGTACGCTACAAACGTTTGTCCCCTCAACCCCTTGTAGAATGTTTATTAGAGTTCCACGGAAGTTGATGTGTAGTTTGAGTATGAAATTAGATGTGTATTTCGAAGCGAATTTTGTGTGCGAATTTTCTCAGAGTTATGACCCTCGTATAGTTAGATTTCTATTATAAAAGTCTGTCTGCTTAACTCTCCACAAATTGTTTGGGATTACGAAACTTTGTGTGAATTTGGAGTGTGAAGTGCAGATGCGTATGATTCTGCATGGGAATTTTTGATTTGACGAATTTTGCCAGAGTATGGTCTTCTTATGGCAGTATTTCTCGAGTTTTGTCTTCCTGTAATTTTAATGCATTATTACGCAATTTGGTGTGACGTATGAGTACGAATTGCAGATGCGAAACGTACAACGAATTTTTCGAATTGACAGATGTTTCTAGGGTTAACTCTTTCAACACGAGAGGCCGCTTTATCGGTCCAGCAACACGATACGTCATAATTTCATTAAGTAGGATGGCTACTAAGTGAACGATATGGACTCTTCCAATTTCTGCCATTTAACTGGCATGGAAGAAACCACCAGTGTTCAAAGGGTTAAGGCCCTTTTTATAGCTAGATTTGTTTCAAAACAGTTTATCTGCTTATCTCCTCTTAAACTTTTCATTTATTTTTTTAAGAACCTCAGTGTGTAACGTTTTTTAAACGTTAGCGCGTTAACGTATTAAATTATTTTAACAACGTTAAAAAAATTTAACCAAGTTAATAACGTTTAACTTTTAAGATTATAATTGTATAATATGTAGCATTGCGTCGTTATCTTGTGTTTACCCAAGCCGTCGAATTTTGCGCCATTTGACGAAATTGAAGAACACGAATTATTTAGATGTTCGTCAATTACAGACGACCCATTGATTTGGTGGGGAGACGATGAAGCCCTCCTACCAACGTTGGCGAAGTTGGTCCGCCGATATTTGGCGATACAACAATATCAGCTTCATCTGAACGCCTATTTGCCATGTAAGGACTTGTATTCGAGCAACGGCGGAGCAACGGCGGATGTCTCTTTCTAAGGATACGGCCGCAGCGATTGTATTCTTAAATGAAAACATCGCTAAATGTTAGAATTTACGATAACCTGAGAGAACTATATTAACTACTCGTGCCCTGAGTTCCAATGTGTTCTATGTGCCAGTAGGCTGCCAGTAGGCACACCAGTACAGTAGGCACGCCAGTAGGCTGCCAGTAGGCACATAGAACACATTGGAACTCAAGAAACGAACTGTACGTAAGTTCAATCATATTCAAATTCAAATAAATAAAAATGGCCGAAGTTATTAAAATTTTGTTCATTTTAACATTTAACGTCATTTAACTCGTTAACACAGAATTATTTAACACGTTGACGTGTTAAGGAAAATTTTAACTCCTCCAAACCCTGTCTGTCTGTCAGTTCTTCTGCTCTTCCATCCGTCTGTCTGACACAAAAGTTTGTTCGCTTGACTTCTCCTAAAGTTTTATTTGATTCACACAGAACAGGTGTGACAGGAATGGAAGTCCGTAGGAAAATTAGTCCCTCTGGACTATTATTCCGCGGAAGTATAGTCCTAGGTCTAACATTTCTAGGAATAGTAGTCCGCCGGACTACTATTCCTAGAAATGTTAGACCTAGGACTATAATTCCGCGGAAAAATAGTCCAGAGGGACTAACGTTCCTACGGACTTCCATTCCTTTTACACCGGTTTACGCATATTTTATTTTGACAAACAATGCATGCAAAGGGATTGGGGAAAGATTTATGTATCAACTTTTTAAAACTCCTCTCCAGAGGAAAGTCGGCGAGTATATGAATATAAAGTGTGCAGTGCGAGCGCGGTGGCTCGGTGGTTACGGAATTGAACTTCAAATTGAAAGGTCCACGGTTCGATCCCCGCCAGGGGTTACTGCATTGTGTCATTCGACATGACACTTGATCCCGATAGCCCATGTGGGGGCACGGTGGTGTTGTGTACTAAGGCGTGCTGCACATCGACGGTGCACTTGTCTTCAACCAATGCTAGCCCTGCTTGTGTCGAGTCAGAACGTTGGGAGTCTGACATGTTGCTCGCCGTTGCTCAGTATTCTCTCCGGGTACTCCGGCTTCCTCCACCCGTAAAACTATCCGAAAGGAGGTGACCCTGGCTGTCGAAAGTGTCGTTAAACCCCAATAAATAAATAAATAAATTTTAAAAAAAAATAAATACGGTGTACAGTACCGCGATCACAAAAGCAGAAAGAGACTTTCGACGGATCGCGACTGAGTCGAGATCCGATCTAAACTATCTTTCCGCCTATCAAACGACAGCATTGTAGAATGTTACACGTCGGAAAGAATATAGGAACATTTAAATCTGAGATGCTAATTTCATTTTAGGTTTTTTTCGTGATTCGGTTCTGATTTCGCAATATTTATTTATTAAGTCTCGACATGTTGGTGTATAAATGAATTGCGACCCAATCGCGATCTGATCGACGTCGAGAAAATCACACTTTGGTGCCCACAGTACTGTACATGCGCACGTTAAAAGGAATATTTAATTCAGTGAATTTTTTCATAGTTCTAGCGCTTAATTTCTGCATTTTTCTTTGGGTTTTACGCCTCTGATTCAGTGTTTTTCACAGTTTAAGCAAATGTTCAGTTTAAATTACACTTGCATGTAAGTGTACCAAGCCTGCAGTCAACCAGAAACATTTATTTCATGTTTGAGATATTAGTGATAGATAAGTTATAATTTTGACTTTGTTTCTTACTTCATTCCTCTCCTTATATGGATGTAAAAGTCAGAGAGGAATTTGGAAATCATCTGGCTTCATTGCTGTTCTTGGTCAACTCTTCCTCCTGTCTAACAGTTCTGTAAACATCACTGTTTAAAAGTCCACTTGACATAACATTCATTCAAGTAGTTCTATTCCTTTAGTTTAGCAACAAACTCTTGAACACCAAATATAATATAAATGGAAAATTCGGACGAGTTTCATAAATATTATATGAGAAAAACACTCATTTCATATTCTATTTATCATGTGGCAAACGCACGCACAAATTAGCCACTCAGTATGACTTTTTAACCCATCACCTAACTTGAGTTGCAGACGGCACTTGGAAAAAATATCCTCGTTTTACTAAAAATTTTCATTTTCTGCTTTCAGAACATAGGTTATGACCCCTCATTGGAACGAGCGCGACATGCTAGTTCCAATGAAGGGTCATGACCTATGTTTTGGAAGCAAAAAGTGAAAATATACAAAAATGAATGGCGTTTTTCTTGTCCTAAATAGGACAGATAACGTAAATTCTCCCTACTGAAATTATGCAAATATGACCCAGTTGTATTTTGTTTAACCAATCAAATTGTCCAGTTTTGAAATTGACCAATGGAAGCTCCCAATTCTAATTATGCAAATTATGAAAATGTGGCCCAGTTGTATTTTGTTCAGCCAATCAAATTTTCTAGTTTTGAAATTGGCCAATGAAATTGACGGAAGGCTTTATTTATCACTGATTAATATGAAAACAAAAAATCAAATGTTTTAAAGTGAACAAAACGGACAAGTCATATAATAAGATATAATATAATATATAATAATAATATAATATAAAATAATATAATATAATATAACAATAACATGAGTTTGGAGGGCGTTATGGTTTATTAACGGCTCGAGAGGAATGAATAACAGCACGAAGGTTTGTTAACTGATTGAGCGCCAGACAGAAGCCACTATCAGGGGGCGCGGTGGCGTCGCGGTAACCGGTTCTCGTCAGATCACCGAAGTTAAGCAACGTCGAGCGCGATTAGTATATAGTTGGATGGGTGACCATTTCAGCGACTGATTTGCACTCCCGCGTTGTGTCCTTGGGCAAGGCACTTAACCCCGATTGCCTACATGGGGCACGATGACGCTGTGTACTAAGGTGTACTGCACGTCGATGGTGCGCATGTCTTCAACCAATCTAACTCTGCCTGTGCCGCGATGCAGAGTTCAGAGTTACGATGTTGGAGAGCTGACGGCTGCTCGTCGTTGCTCGGTGGTTCTCTCCGGGTACTCCGGCCTCCTTCACCCGTAAAACTGTCACCGACATGATATGCTCATGGTTGTTAAAATGTCGTTAAACCCTAATAAATAAATAAATAAATAAATAAATAAATAAATAAATAAATAAATAAATAAATAAATACATAAGTCACTATCAGTGCTTTCAAAAATGAGTGTACCAGATCAAAAGCCAACATTTTTCATGTGCATGTTTCATATTCAGTCAAACGCAAATAATATTTTGTTTATATAAATTTGTTTTATTACAAATTATTGGAGAGTGCCTGTAGGCACTCTCCATTATTTTGTAATAAAATAAATTTTGATGAACAAATTCAGACTACCAAAAATAATGTAGCCCTCAACCAGTCAGCCCTCTAAAGTGGTAAAAATATAATATAATATAATAATTATTAATATAATATAATATAATATAATATAATATTATATTATAATATATAATATAGTATATAATATAATATAATAATAAACTTTGTATTTATTGCATTGTTTAGGTTTCGGCCTATAACTCTTGTCGAATCGATGTAATTCTTTTTCATCAGGAATATGATTCAAATTCACTTCTCAAGGGGAATTAAATGTGTACACCCAAAACAATTTCGCGCCATGGAAATTTGTGTGAATCACTTTCTATGAATTGAAAGGACATCGAGTCAATTAAGTTGCCCAAAAATAGATGTTCTGTCAGAAAGAACATTTTCGGTGAAAAATATTGAATTTATAACACAAAAACAGGGGCGACGGGGGCAAGAAATATAAAGGGGTCGCACCCGAGATCCCTTATAAAAGAGAATTATAGGCCACGTATATGGGGTACTTTCTGATCTCGCTCGTTCTCATAGACCAAGGGCGAGAGATGACGCCCTCGCCGGGAATGCGATTTCGGCTTCCATGTAGAAGAAGTAATTATTGTTAAGGAACGCCTAACTTTTTCTCATCATTAAGTATTGGGTTCGTATTCTCGCATAAAAACTGAACACCGTCATTTCCAAGGTAGAAGTATTTTTCGTGAAATGAACGCCGTAGACATATTCACAGAAGACCAGGTCTTCTCATGCGTCTGGTTGGATGTTACCCTTCATAATAATCTCGATTTACGCTGTGACTGATTTAGGCACGGGCTTTTTGGGCTATAGCCCAGGGGCCTCCGCTCGTTGAGGGCCTCCAGTGATTAAGTGAAATTAATTTACTGTGAAAAGTTACTTCATTTGTAAATGCAGAATGAAAGTATAAGTATGCTGAATTATCTCCTTAAAATGGACTCAATTAATATACTGTATAATATACTGGAATTTTTTTCTTGTCCATTATTCCAATTCGTTGGCACTGGCAATCCTAATTACAAGGAGACGATTTCATACTCGCTTAGGGCCTGTACAAAAAGATAGCTCATTCCATCGAAACTTTCTTTCTTCTTCTTTCGTCATTGCTTTGCGGATGTGCTTGCACCAAAGAAAAAAGGCAATATCTGACCAGAGCTATTTACAAAGCCCGCCATTCAACTTTGGTCATTTTTTTTCAAATTTTTACCTCCAAAGCATGGGTATGACCCCTCATTGGAACGTGCGTGTCAAACTGAGGGGTCGTGAGCGATACTTTGATGAAAGGTTAAAGAACAATCAGTACATAAGTATATCCTTCTTTTTGTAAGTGGGGCGCATACACCGAAAAGAACCAACGAAGTAAGTTATTTGACTTAGAAACTTCCAGAATGGCATTAGATAGACTAAAATACATAGGAAGTGAAACAGCTGTGTATTGTAGTACCCATCAAGATAATCCTTAGATGCCCATCAGCTTAAATGTTTGCTTGCGAGTACCTTGATGTTTTTCACAAAATTCGGATTCTTATTCGTGACGGAACTGCACTTGGTGTTTCAGTGGAAATTCACTATCAACGAACTATGTATCACCCCTTCCTTGCTCTGAGTGCACATATGCGCCATCTGCAATGCTAAAGCATTGCGGATGTCGCCTTGATGCACTCAAGGGAGGAAACATACCAGATTTAGGTCCATTTTGTTTCTGACGGAATAAACTTGCCATGCCAAAATGACATTCAGACATAGGAATCTCGTGAAATAGGCATGTCACAGTGTTTTTTCCCGTGTGATGGTCCTACTCAGCAGGGGAGTGGGATGGGTTGAAAGCTACTCTCATCTCACAGAATTCGCGCTAGGAAAGATTCTATGAAGTCAGCAGAGTTAATGATCGCCAGACTGATCACCTACCGCTGCAAGCTCCTCAACCAAACCCTCAACTTGACAGGCAGACTTTCGTGACAGTCATGGAAAGCATGTACCCCTTGATTTCCATGATGTTTTCGTGTACTGTCTACATGTACATGAGATGTGTAGGGTATTCAGTCTTCATTTCAACACAAACCCTTGTGATTTAATGATTGAATATGGCGAATACAAATGTAAGACGACATTTGTCTGAAGAAGAAATGTGGTGGGCTGTAGGGATGATGGAACAAGGGGCTACCCATCGTCAGGTTGGCGAAGCCCTTGGTGTGCACCATACGGTGATCACCAGAGCCTGGGCAAGATTTCAGCAGTATGGCACACCAGTCAGGCGACATGGTGGTGGACGAGACAGGGCAACATCTGCAGCTGAAGACCAGTTTTTGATCATTCAAGCCCGTAGGAATCGCTTTGACACAGCAACCCAGCTTCGCAGTGGCCTTCAGAATGCACCCGTGGTAAATGTTTCGACGCAGACTATCCAGGCAAGGTTGCACGAAGGTGGTCTCCGATCGAGAAGACCATGTATTCGCATTCAGCCGTCCCAGAACCACCTCAAGGCACGACATGAATGGGCCATGGATCACGGTGGATGGACCAGAGAAGATTGACGACCTGTCCTTTTTACAGATGAGTCCAGGTACTTCCTAAACAAACCAGATAGGCGTTCTATGGTATGGAGAAGACCGGGAGAGCGATTCCATGCAGCCAACATTGCTGAGCATGACCGTTATGGTGGAGGTTAATAATGGTCTGTGGCGGCATCAGCTGGGATGGATGTACAGAGCTTTGTGTCCTTGATTGTGGTACATTAACTGGACAGCGGTATATTGATAAGATCCTGGATGTCCACGTCAGATTGTATGCAGGTGCAGTGGGTGATAGATTCATTCTGATGGACGATAATGCCCATCCTCATTTTGCCCATGCTGTCCTGGTGTACCGACAGAGGGGGAGGGGGGTGAGCGTATGGACTGGCCAGCAAGATCCCCTGACCTCAATCCAATCGAACATGTCTGGAATGAGTTGCAGCTTGCAATTTTAATCCGTCCAGTCCAACCAAGAAGTGTCCAGGAGCTTGGTGCCATGCTGGTCCAAGAATGGAACAACATCCCACAAAGGACCATCTAGAACCTGATTGGAAGCATGAGAAGACGTTGTCAAGCTGTAATTAACAATAGTAGTATTGTATGTACCCGATCGTGCCTCATTACCCGGAGCTTTGGGGGTGCAGCTAGTGTTAAATTCCCATAGGAACCGGAGCCGTTTGGGGGTGCAACTGTGGGGGTGCAAAACTTCGGCTCCATCAGTTTGATCTGGTAAATGGTGTACGTACTGCATATATAGTATACTATAGTATGTTTAGTGATATATGTAAGCATGGGGCTATGGGTATATAGTATGGGTATGTGATGGAAAATTAATGGTGAAGATGGATTTTCTTGAAAGTTTTTCCCGCGAAACGGTTGACGTTGCTATTGACGTCGTGACGTCATGATACGCGCGCGACGTCATAGAGATGCTGACCATTGTGATTGTCCACTATACAATCTGACATAACGTTGTTCGGGTCAAGGGGTGTCGGACTTCTCGCATGGGGTGGCGGCGATATGGTAGTGGTGGTATATATCCATGTTGGTATACTATTAGCCCTTGGGTCTTCATATTATGATATGTCTGCTATAGCTAGGTCAAGCAGTATTGTGTGTGTGTGTGGGGGGGGGGGGGGGGGGGGGGGGTAATGCATGGTCGGCCAGTGCGGTATTGCGAGATACTCCTTGGTGGTTTAGATTAGCAGTATAGGATGAATGGTCTGTTAGCCTATTACTCCCTTCCTTAGTACTACTAACCTACCGAATCCTTTGTATTATCTTATGGCTGGTATTGGTAGTTTAGTGTTAGGTCGGGCAGTATTATAATCGTTTGTTTCTGAGTGTGTGTGTGTGTGGGGGGGGGGGGGGGGGGGGGGCTTAGGATGCATTGTATATACCCATGTAGGTCCAGTCCTCGATATTATTAACCAGCCGATTGCTTTGTACTATTCAGTGACTGGTATAGGGAGTACGTTATGGCAGGTCAAGTGGTATTGCGGAGTGGGGGTGGGGGGTAATGCATGGCAGTATAGAACAGCGGTATAGTATGGACGATATATACCTCTGTGTGCCCCTGCAGATCCCATGTTAGCCCTTAGTACTATTAATTCATCTGATGATTTATGTTATCCTATGACTGGTATAGGTAGTATGCAATGTTAGGCATAGGGGTATTTTGGGTAGGGGTACTGCCTGGTAGTTTAGAACGGTACTATAGTATGGGCGGTATATACACCTATAGGCCCCCTGTTAGTGCTTGGTACTATTAACCAACCGATTGCTTTGTTTTATTATATGGCTGGTATATGTAGTACGTTATGGTAGATCTAGTGATTTTGTGGAGGTGGGGGTAATGCCTGGCAGTATAAAAAGGTAGAATAGCATAGGCTGTACATATCCCTGTAGGTCTCTTGCTGGCCCTTGGTACTACTGATCCACCAAGTGCTTCATATTATTGAGCGGTATTCTGGGGTGGGGTAAATGCCTGATAATACAGAACGGCAGCAGAGTATGGTTGGTATATTCCCCTGTAGGTCCCATCCTAACCGTTGATAGTATTAACCTACGAAATGCTTTGTATAATCCTGTTACTGGTAAGTTGGTACGTAATACCAGTAGTTCCTACCCTATTCCGAGTACTCTTGTTGTTTCATTCATCAAGATCATTTATATAAATTATAATTAACCAATTAGATTGCTTGATTTCCCATAATCTGTATGCAGAGTTATCTCCCTTCTGTATAATAAAAGCCTATATCCAATGGCAATATTCCTGGGCACCCCAATTTCGGCACCCCTTTTCTGAAAAACATATGGCCTTCGGCACCCCGTTTTTCTGAAATGAGGAGAAGAGTCGTAGTAAATTATACCTCATTGAGGGATTTTTACTACGACTCTTATCCTCATTTCAGAAAAAAGGGGTGCCGAAGGCCATATGTTTTTTAATAAAGGGGTGCCGAAATTGGGGGTGCCTTCTGAAGAATCCCTTTTTTCTGAAATGAGGATAAGAGTCGTAGTAAATTATACCTCATTGAGGGATTTTTACTACGACTCTTATCCTCATTTCAGAAAAAAGGGATTCTCCAGTAGGTAGGAATCCTCAAATAATACAATATCAGGCCATACGTATCCTCCAATACTGAAATGAGGATAAGAGTCGTAGTAAAAATCCCTCAATGAGGTATAATTTACTACGACTCTTATCCTCATTTCAGAAAAAAGGGATTCTCCAGAAGGCACCCCAATTTCGGCACCCCTTTTTTGAAAAACATATGGCCTTCGGCACCCCTTTTTTCTGAAATGAGGATAAGAGTCGTAGTAAAAATCCCTCAATGAGGTATAATTTACTACGACTCTTCTCCTCATTTCAGAAAAAAGGGGTGCCTAAGACCATATGTTTTTCAAAAAAGGGGTGCCGAAATTGGGGTGCCCAGGAATATTGCCATTGGATATAGGCTTTTATTATACAGAAGGGAGATAACTCTGCATACAGATTATGGGAAATCAAGCAATCTAATTGGTTAATTATAATTTATATAAATGATCTCGATAAATGAAACAACAAGAGTACTCGGAATAGGGTAGGAACTACTGGTATTACGTACCACCTTACCAGTAACAGGATTATACAAAGCATTTCGTAGGTTAATACTATCAACGGTAAGGATGGGACCTACAGGGGAATATACCAACCATACTCTGCTGCCGTTCTGTATTATCAGGCATTTACCCCACCCCAGAATACCGCTCAATAATATGAAGCACCTGGTGGATCAGTAGTACCAAGGGCCAGCAAGAGACCTACAGGGATATGTACAGCCTATGCTATACTACCGTTCTATACTGCCAGGCATTACCCCCACTCCCACAAAATCACTAGATCTACCATAACGTACTACATATACCAGCCATATAATAAAACAAAGCAATCGGTTGGTTAATAGTACCAAGCACTAACAGGGGGCCTATAGGTGTATATACCGCCCATACTATAGTACCGTTCTAAACTACCAGGCAGTACCCCTACCCAAAATACCCCTATGCCTAACATTGCATACTACCTATACCAGTCATAGGATAACATAAATCATCAGATGAATTAATAGTACTAAGGGCTAACATGGGATCTGCAGGGGCACACAGAGGTATATATCGTCCATACTATACCGCTGTTCTATACTGCCATGCATTACCCCCACCCGCACTCCGCAATACCACTTGACCTGCCATAACGTACTCCCTATACCAGTCACTGAATAGTACAAAGCAATCGGCTGGTTAATAATATCGAGGACTGGACCTACATGGGTATATACAATGCATCCTAATCCCCCCCCCCCCCCCCCCCACACACACACACTCAGAAACAAACGATTATAATACTGCCCGACCTAACACTAAACTACCAATACCAGCCATAAGATAATACAAAGGATTCGGTAGGTTAGTAGTACTAAGGAAGGGAGTAATAGGCTAACAGACCATTCATCCTATACTGCTAATCTAAACCACCAAGGAGTATCTCGCAATACCGCACTGGCCGACCATGCATTACCCCCCCCCCCTCCCCTCCCCTCCCCCCCCCCCCCCCCCCCACACACACACAATACTGCTTGACCTAGCTATAGCAGACATATCATAATATGAAGACCCAAGGGCTAATAGTATACCAACATGGATATATACCACCACTACCATATCGCCGCCACCCCATGCGAGAAGTCCGACACCCCCTGACCCGAACAACGTTATGTCAGATTGTATAGTGGACAATAACAATGGTCAGCATCTCTATGACGTCGCGCGCGTATCATGACGTCACGACGTCAATAGCAACGTCAACCGTTTCGCGGGAAAAACTTTCAAGAAAATCCACCTTCACCATTAATTTTCCATCACATACCCATACTATATACCCATAGCCCCATGCTTACATATATCACTAAACATACCATAGTATACTATATATGCAGTACGTACACCATTTACCAGATCAAACTGATGGAGCCGAAGTTTTGCACCCCCACAGTTGCACCCCCAAACGGCTCCGGTTCCTATGGGAATTTAACACTAGCTGCACCCCCAAAGCTCCGGGTAATGAGGCACGATCGGGTACATACAATACTACTAACAATAATGGGTCTCATACTAGATATGGAACCCATATCAGTTCGCTCCGTCAACTTTCTGGCAAATTTGAAAAATTTCCTCTTTTACCAATAATATCCATTTTCCATGTTTATCGTATTCAAAAGCTAAAAAATAATGGCAAACACCAATAAAATCCTAATTTCTGTACTTAAATCATTAAAGATATAATTAAATATAAAATATATACACTTTTCATAACAATATCTCAACTAAAACGTAAAACAGGTAGTTGTATATACTTGGTGCTCAGCTAACTTTGAGTAGTATAGTAAAAACTTCCCGATGATAATGAATTGAACGAATTCTGTTGTGAATCGGTAAAGTATCAAGGTTTAGATTCAATTAAAGTGGTATATTAACTGTCTGGAAGTTCGAAATTGGAAATCACGAAAACTAATTAGTTTGGTCTAACCTCGAAGATATACTTTTTAAAAGTTGTTGATGGCTCAAATTGTGGTTCAAAACAATTTTATTTTACCCTTTCAACCTGGTGTGCATAAACTTTTGAGTGAAGAAAAAAATAATTGGTAGTGGACGAGCAGACGATATAAAGAGCAAAAAATCTGAAGCGAGGCTCGGTAGTGAATTTAATCAAACAGCTCGACAATTAAATTATTACTGAACCTCCAAACAAACCAGGATGGTTTCGCCCATTCCGCCGTTGGCAATATTAACCCTTTACCTAACATGAAAAGCAGACGACACTTGCAAACAAAAGTTTTGAATTACTGATTTTTTCATTTTTTTGTCTCAAAAACATAGGTTATGACCCCTCATTGGAGCGAGCTCGACGAGCTCGTTCCAAAGAGGGTCATAACCTATGTTTGTGAGACAAAAAATGAAAATATAATGAAAATTAATTGGCGATTTTTGAGAATAGCGCTGGCCGGTTTTGATCGTTACGTTGGGTAAAGGGTTAACTGAAATGAAACCTTCCGAGTGCCAGTGTTGAAAGGGTTAAGCTGGTATCTTGTCATTTTAAAATAAAAATTCAATTGAAATATTTTTATTGCGATGAAGGTTGTTCATACTGAAAATTTAATCACTGAAGGGCCAATGGTGTGGTATCAGAAGTTCGAGTATGCTGTAAGTCACTGGTTACAGAAAGCTACAGAACATATGATTGGTTGTGTATTGTGCAGTCCTGGATGTTTCAGCTTATTCAGAGCATCTTCCCTGATGGACGATAACGTTATAAACAAATATACGACATTATCAAACAAAGCGAAACATTTCGTGCAGTACGATCAAGGTAAGTAAAATAAAAATATCCAAGAGTCCAACAGAGTGAAAGAAATAATTTGCATAGAAAATAAAGCAAACGGCACGTCCTAAAACTAATGTATTTCAATACAACAGCTCTTTAGAAGTTCGGGAACAGCGACTGATCCCTCGTGGAAAAGAGGTTATAGCATTGTAGGGTAGTGACGGGAAGCTGGAGATAAATAGAACCGCTTAGAATTGGAGAAGGTTGCAGAGGATTCCAGGAAAGTGTCCAGTTGTGTTACGGGTATAGCGACAAGGGATGGTAATAGAACAGGCGTCAGAAGGAAAGTAGGTTTCGGGTTAGACAATTCTCCCGAGAACTTGGATAGAAGGTTGGATAGAAAGAGTAGGTTATGGTTATAGGATCGAGGAAATGAGGTTGTAGGGGTAGGGGAGTAGACTACTTGATTAGTATAGAAGGTACTGAGTTTTTGAAACTGGGAGAAGCACGGCAGAGGAAAGGAGGAGCAGCAGCGGTAACGTTGACAAAGGAATAATGGTAGAGGCCCAATGTTATTCAGAAGAAAGATGCCACAAGAAGGAACCAGGGAGTGGAACGAAAAGCATATTGGTGGTGTATAGTTAAGTGGTATAGTTGAGGGGTAGGATAGAGCAGCTGTAGATCAGTATGGATTGAATTAACCTGTCTAGCAGAGGGACGAAGGCATAAAGCTGGCGAAATCATTGGGTGTCATTGGGATAAGCACATAATGGAGCGTATAGGTCTGAAATGATGCTAGATATTTATGAGGATCTGAAGCTAGAAGATATATTTGTGAATACATGTAGTTGTGTCAGGATCAAACCCTAAAGTGAACGTGGTGACAGCGGCGTCGCTAAGATTGTGTTTTAAGCTTATTTGTTTTACAGGATTTGGTAAACAAGTTATACAACTTATATTAACGCCTCTCATTGAACCAATGGCGCAGGTGTGTGGGATGACCTTCGTAGCGGCAACTTCGTGGACTTGCTGTTCTCGAGCACTACAAAGGGATCTTTAACCTTCACGGAGGGTGTCTCTCTCCGCACAGAGGACAGCCATTTTACGTCCCCACCCGATAGGACGGCAAAGGAGGCGGAGCCAGGGGGCACAGGGGGCACGCGCCCTCCACTTTTTATCCACAGATATGTTTCGCAGTTACATGATGAGTTAAAATTGGCGCATGCAAACGTGTCAATGTACTGGCATTCCTGTAACATTATCTTCAAATCCAAACCATATTTAACCAAGGAATCCCACTTTCGGTCGCTCCGGTCCGATTCTTCAACTTAACTATCTTCCGACCCGAAAGCTGGCCTTCGGGCTGGAAGGTGGTTAAAGTAGCCATCCTTCGGGTTGGAAGATGGTTACTAGTAAAGTAGAAGAAACGGACAGGACAGTGAGCACACAGCGGCATATTCATCTTAACGAAAGACTATAGCGAGTCATGGTACATTTACTGATATACGATTGTAACCTTTCTCACACTGGTTCGAACCTTGGTAGCATTGTAAATTGGTGCCCCTTTACTTTTATCGAGTTTCCGCCGCCCCTGACGGACGGTAAGCTGTGATAGCATCGACCCCACAGTTGATGCCGACAGAGAGTGTTCGGAAACCTTGTGAACTTTCTCTGACCAAGGATCTCTAGCATGAGAGACAAGCACACTTATCACTCGGCCTCCTCGCTCGGTCACGAAGATGATCGATTTAGGGGAAGAGGTTTAAAACTTGATTTGCTCTCCCTGTGATAGCACAAGTCCCAACTGATAAAATATTCCAACTACATCATCAAGGCATGTTGATGTAGTTGGAATATAGTCAGTTGGGATTGCAGTTTTAAAAAAATCAAGAGTTGAGTTCTTCGAAATTTATCAGGGGATAGATACATGTATTTAGCTATCGTTAAGCACAGGCTTTCCACCTTTTTACTTAATCAGCACTACCGTACTCCAAATTTAAGATCCGGCGAATCACACATTTTCGATTCGAATCGAATCTCGAATGAAATCGGGACTATTATTCGAAATCGAATCGAATCTCGAATCGAATTCTGGACGTCTTGAAGATGGCCGATAGGGGGAGGGGGGACTGTAAACCTGATTGTTCAGACTGTGACGGCATAAGTCCCGACTGATAAAATATTCCAGCTACATCATCAAGGCATGCCTTCCTGGAAGGCATGCCTTGATGATGTCGTTGGAATATTACCCAGGAACGGGTGCGAAGAACTGCACATGGCTAGCTACTAGCAACAGCTCGTCGCCAATGTTATTTGGTAACTTTAACTTTGTTTTCAACAGTGGCAGAGACTAGTGAGACTGGAATTAGCATGGATGAGGGCTATTTATGTTAATAGATGAAATTACACTGCGTCTTTATTTTCAGCATTATTTACGTAGAAATTCCATCAGAATTATACGTTTTGTGAGACGACGACAATGACTAATACCAAGCTATATTCCTATGTAAAGATTCGAAAGGAAACGAATCGGGCAGTTAATTTCTAATCGAATCGAATATCAACTTAAGATTCGCAATCGAATCGAATCTCGGCCCTATCCATATTGGCTGTGCTGGGGTCCCAACAGCCCGAATCTGGTGTTACAGACCTCCATGTGTATGGCCGAATGTGTTTGTGGTATAAGTTCACGTATCAACTTTTGTTTCGTAAGACTAACAAAGGCTAATCTATATCTAAGACACAGGGACGTGGCGACAGGGGAGGGGGTACAGGGGGTGAGGGGTCCCCCCCCCCCCCAATTCTGGCCAAAATTTCCTATAATTGGAAATTCGGAGGGCAAGTCATGAGTAGTTGGAAATTCCATCCATCTGGATTTTAGATAGAGCTTCTTTTGGCGCGCCGTGGCATTGCGGTAACCGGTCAGATCATCGAAGTTAAGCAACGTCGAGCCCGGTTAGTTCTTAGATGGGTGACCGTCTAAGCGATCAATTCAGACTCCCACTTTGTGTCCTTGGGCAAGGCATTTAATCTCGATTGTCTACATGGGGGCACGATGACGCATGTCTTCAATCAGTCTGACCCTGCCTGCATGTGCTGCAGTGTGGAGTTACGATGCTGGGGAGCTGGCAGCTGCTCGTCATTGTTCAGTGGTTATCTCCGGGTACTCTAGCTTCCTCCACCCGTAAAACTGTTACTGACACGATATGACCAAGGCTGTTAAAGTGTCGTTAAACCTTAATAAATAAATAAATAAATAAATAGAGCTTCTTTGGCGATGCTGATGTCTCCTTTACATCCCAAAATTCCAACTCGGTTTCAAATCGGCACAAATTCTAACTGTTACTGTTTATAACTACATTGCACGCAATATCGAGCTTCAAAAGTGTGTGTGGTGTCAATCGGTACGAGATTTCAATAGTACGTTACTTATCGAAATAAAAAAATTCCTCGAAATGCACTTCAAGAAAATCACACCATGGAAACTCGATATCCCGAGTTAATTCCACCATAGACAGTTACAAAATGATGAAAACTGATCATTCCTGCAGAAGATCTGATTTAATGTTAGGACAGTGTGAATTGCTCAAAGTTCTAAGCTTGAGCCTTTGTTTAGCACATATTCAATTCTCAGAAGAATACCAAATAATAATAACCTGATTTATTTATTTATTTATTTATTTATTTATTTATTTATTTATTTATTTATTTATTTATTTATTTATTTAATGGTGTTTAAGGTCACATACTTATGCACAATGGCTAATCGTGACCGTGACAGTTTTAAGGGTGGAGGAAGCCGGAATACCCGGAGAGAACCACCGAGCATCGACGAGCAACTGCCAGCTCCTCAAAACGCTAACTCTGTCCAA
The DNA here is from genome assembly GCA_031216915.1 of Pictodentalium vernedei. NCBI lineage: Eukaryota > Metazoa > Mollusca > Scaphopoda > Dentaliida > Dentaliidae > Pictodentalium > Pictodentalium vernedei. Next base: position 479,985,925 of record CM062294.1, on the reverse strand, counting down.
ACTCCGCTCAAGCAGGGTTACAACGGTTGAAGACATGTGTACCATCGACGTGCAGTACGCCTTAGTACACGGCGTCATCGTGCCCTCATGTGGGCAACCGGGATAAAGTGCCTTGCCCAAGGACACAACGCCGGTCGTCCCGGACGGGGATCGAACTCGGGACCTCTATCATAGAAATCCAACAGTCTACCACTGAACCACCGCGCTCCCAATAATCTGATAATTCTATGATAAAAGTTTTGGCATTTCAGTCATATAATCAATTTTATGCCCCCTTTCATGGCTTCATTTTCAAAATCTCTCTCGGTAGTGAATTTCCAACTAGGGGGACGACCGGGAGGGGGGTCTCCACCTCCCGGTCTCTCCCCCAATTGGAAATTCACTACCCTACCCCCCCCCCCCATCCCTAATCGGAAACCTCTAGCCACCTCCCTGCTAAGACACAAAACCAGACGAAATGTCCCGACCTGAAAAATTATTGTGGGCACGCACCCTTTGTTACACCCCTGCGCGGTGATGGTGGATTTCTAGGATCTTTGCTGGAAACGAGCGGACAGAGGAACACTGTGGAGAGATTCTAGTTATGTTCAGTGATCAGCGGAGGTGTTTTGGAGAGAAGAGTAGGAGGTGTAGTGGAAGAGCGGCACAGCGACCTTAAGTGGAGTGAAAATAATCTTCCCAATTCTACGTGGAATGTTCTAGTGTCGTTAAAACCTTAATAAATAAATAAATAAATAAATAAATAAATAAATAAATAAATAAATAACAGGGAATGTACACGTAATGAGCACAATTTAAAATAGTCAGAAACTATTACAGGTTTAGCTGGGTTTTTGAATTCACGTTATTATTATTATTATTATTATTATTATTATTATTATTATTATTATTATTATTATTATTATTATTATTATTATTATTATTTATTGGGGTTTAACGACACTTTAACAGCCAAGGTCGTATCGTGTCGGTGACAGTTTTACTGGTAGAGGAAGCCGGAGTACCCGGAGAGAACTACCGAGCAGCTGCCAGCTCCCCTACATCACCGTAACTTCGCACTGCAGCACAGGCAGGGTTAGACTGGTTGAAGACATGCACCATCGACGTGCAGTACACCTAGGTACACGGCGTCATCGTGCTCCCATGTGGACAATCGGAGTTAAGTGCCTTGCCCAAGGATACAACGCGGAAGTCTGAATCGATCGATAAGACTGTCACCCATCCAAGGACTAATCGGCTCGTCGGTGATCTGTCGATAACCAGTTACAACAACGCCACCGCGCCTCCTATTCACGTTATTGAGCGGATCTTGAGCTGAACTTTGGCTGGTTGTAAACTTTGATTTATTTTTCCTTTGAGCTTTTCTTTCCTTACTTTCTGTACTCCTCATCCGAATCAGATGATGAATTGTCCTTTGAAAGAGTTTTCAACAGTTCTACTTTTCTCTTAAGAAACCCTCACCATCATGGGGAAAGACCAACAAATCTAAATATATAGAACACATCGTCTAAGTTAGGGGTACCAAAAGCACACATTTAGGCAGCGGGGTCAAGAAATATGAAAGGGTACAGGGTCGAGATACAGAACTGGCGCTTCTTTCGAGCATACCCTCCTCCCCAACAATCACGCACGCAAGCACGCACACACACCCTAATTTGGAAATGGAACTAAATATGGCGACTTTTGGGTATTTCTCTGCGGCTATTCTCCCCCCAACTTCCATGTAGACTTTCCATAATGGAGCGATTAAGCGCGTGCACATTTATGGCATCTGTGTAACCTCCTCTTAAACGATAATCTCAAACATATTCGTCGTTGGTCGACAAGTCGAAAGTTAATCACGATGACAGACTAGCTGTCCAACTCGTCAACGAATCGGAAAAGCGGGTCATTGCAAATCAAGGGAGATAATCAAAGAGATTTCAAAAAGCAAATTACGCTTTTGTCTACCAGTTTCATCCCATTCTACCACTTTGTGCCTTCCGTATAGACCTCCTTCAGGGCACTATTCAGACTGAGTACGTTGGGTGGACGTTCCAGGAAGGTCGAGGGAGCAAACACATAAGCTTTTCACAAATTATAGTTTGATATTTTCCTTGCGATAAACGGGCACAAATTGTAGCGTTCACGTCATGCAATCAGAATGGAGATAGGTGGTGCGAAACAAAAACAGTACCGGTATATAAATTAGTAAAATATACAGTGGCGTAGATAGCATTTCGCTGGCGGAGGTGCAAGCCTAAAAGTTTCCGACAGACCGAAAATTTTCCGACAGTGTAACAACAACAAAAACCCAAACAAACAGAAAAAAATCTGTTGTTTACTGCAAATGTACTGAAAATTGGTCTTTTTTACCCAAAATTTACCCAAAATGGCATGTTTTTATCCCCAAAGCCAGCATTTTAATATTATTAGGCATAAATTCGCCAAAAAATGGCCCCAAAAAATTTCCGACAAAACTTCTGACCATACCCTCCTTACCATCATAAAATATCTATACAATAAAAAAAACACGTGTTTTTTTATTGTATTGATATTTGATGATGGAAGCTGTATTTAAGAATATTAATCAAACTACGAAGGCCTTTGACTTCGAAGGCAAAATCATGCTTGTGTGCCAAATTTGGGTTCCACCTTTTCGAAATGCAGTTTGTGAAGGAGTGATAGGGAGAATGGTAAAAACGTATTCATGTACAGGAAAAGCTTATAAACAAATCATAGACACAAATTGGGACTTGTGATGCTCATTCGTGACACATACAGCTTGTATGGAAAATGATTTTTTACTCAACGTCATAATTCTTAGATTATAATTTGATATACTCAAACAACTTATGATGAATCTTCCTAATACCGATGATACGGGCGACATCGTTGATGCATACAAACAACCCGTCTACCGACACTCCTTCTGCTCGTACACTTTTGTTGCTCATATTGTTTGTGACAATGTGGTGTAGTACTTACATCAAATATATAGAATCGTTGTTGTAGCATTTGTAACTTTGTAGACTAAATTTGAATTTAGACATTATCAATCAATTACAGTGGGAAGCCAGTGTGGGGAGGGGAACCCAAAATTCAGCCCCCCCCCCCCCCCCCCACACACACACGTGATGTGGCCTAATTATTGATGCCTTTCACAACTTATAAATTATGGACACAAACGGACTCAGAGTAAAAGGAAACTGAGGGGGGTTGCCTAGAATTTCAAAATTTCTCCCCGGGGAAGTCCCCCTGCCCTCCAGCGAGAGAGAATGTCCGCCTCTTGTGCTCACCAACATCTCGCCGCTGCGTGGCTCGGATGATGCTGCGCATCCTATTCTGTGTGCCCCTTCGTATGTGTGTAGCCGCTACGTTCAGATCGCTGAACTACCCCCCCCCCCCCCAGATATTACTCTTGCCCCCCCCCCCCCCCTACCTATGATGTCCCAACCACGCGCCTGCGCCTAATCAATTATCAAAACCATATCATATAATTGCATCGCTCAATTTTACATACAGCATCTCATGGAAAACAGCGAAAACGTCTCTTCTTCAAATTCCCTGTGTGTCTTAGAATCACGAAAGGACGCTGTCTTTAATTACAATGGCATGGCGGGGGTTGGAACCCACGCCGAGACAGTTTTCGTCGGCACCAACCGCCTAGCGAACTACACTGAACCACGCAGCGAATCAATACTGAACCACGCATTCCACTCGGCCACCGACACTGGTGTGCGTGGTACAGAATAGTTTCGCTAGGCGGTTGGTGCCAAAGGAAACGCTCTCGGCGTGGGTTCGAACCCCCGCCATGCCATTATAAATTATCAAAACATTTGTCGTGGCACAGATTTGACAACCATTTATCACAAATTACTTTATTACCATAAGGTGATCGTGCACATTATAATTGGTCAATCTACTCACACTATTTACAGTTTATCTACAGTACATGGAGAGTGGATTGTAACAAAATCACCTACGGAGTGGAGTTATCACCCAAAGTACCACTTTCAAATTATGTACATATGGACAAAAAACACAAGCAATGTTCCAGCCAATGGACCTCCGGGTTTAACCCGGCGGTCCATTGGCTGGAACTTTGCCTGTGCTTGTTATGCTTTGCAACAAATTTGCAATTATTACTTGGGTGGAATCTCCACTGCGTGGGTGATTTGGTGATAATACACTCTACGCGTACTGCACACCAACATGAATATGAACTACACAAATTGCTGTTTTTCTCTTATTGATACTTACCTCTGAAAGATTGTTGAAAAGTTCTCGAGGCGCTCCAAGAATTATGCCAGAAGCTGCTTCAGCAGTGAAGGAAAAACAAGAGGTGCGCCCATCCTGCTGCTTTAATATTATAGTACTGAAAATTCATAAAAAAAAGTTTATGGTGCTATGTGGTGTGAAAGTTTCGTCCACGCGGCAGATGTGCGTGGTCAATATATATTCGTCGGAATAAATTTACTTGGAATGTTATTGTGAGACTGACGAGGAATTTATAATTACAGGCGAGGATAGATGGTTATGTACACTACTCTTACAGCAGGGTTACAGAGTTGAATATTGTGCCGCTGCGGATGCTTTGACCTACGCACCTGAAGGATTCAACGAGTTCTACAACCAGCGTCGACGTTGGTCACCCTCAACCATGGCCAACATTATAGACTTACTCAACAATTGGCGTCAAGTGATAAGTGTTAATGAGAACATTTCAGGATTGTACATCATTTATCAGCTGCTGTTATTCGTATCATCTCTCGTAACTCCTGGGACTATTTTCTTGCTAATTGTTGGTGCTATAAGTACAGCTTTTCCTGAGATTAACTTGTTGACATCTCTTATAGCCAATCTGGTACCCGTCGGAGGATTCATTGTGCTCTGTTTGAAAGCCACACCCAAGTTACAGGTATTTATTCTTTATTTAATGACGTTGCACCCCCTCCCATTACTATTGTTAGTAATGTCTTCAATATAACGATTAACTACTCTTACACGCAATTGATCCGATGACGATTACATTGTGGTGACAGAATCGCTCGTTCTTTACAGTAAGCTTTGCAACGGCTTGCATTTTACTCAAGACATTATGCACACCTCACTATGCGCCCTGTAAATAATATCAGGAGCAGGCTTGTAACTACTTTCGGATAATGGGGGATGTGACCCATGTTTGTCCGACCATGACCTGAATTTACCTAACGAGATTATGCACACATAACTTTTTTCTGTCTGGTGAGCAAATCAGACAAGGGGTTATAATCGCTGTAATTAGCCACAACTATCTGTAATGTTGTAATAACTGCCACAACGTTTACCATGACATTGCCGATTGCCGTGACCAATTTCTTTGGCTGCTTCACCAATTCACTAAATCACCAACTAGCAGCTACCTATGTGAGGGGGGTGGGGGGGGGGGTGGGTCTTTGTACGTGCCAGTTCTCGACCTGGAGTACTTTCTGACCTGTCTGTTGTCCCTTGGGTTGCTCTGGGGTTGTACAAATGGGCAAATTGCCATGTCGTTTTGGATCTTGTGAAAATTCAAAATTAGATTAGATTCAGTTCGATTCGCGTCGATTCGGAATTTTCGAATGGTCGAGGCGTTCGCAAAGATCTATTTCTCCTTGTGAACTCTTCTTCTGTCAACAGGTCTCCTGTACAGAAGACCTGATCAGGGGCGTGGCGACAGGGGGAGTGCCCCCCTCCCCCCATTCCTGGCCAAAGTTTCCTATAGCTGGAAATTGGGAGGGCAAGTCATGATTAGCTGGAAATTCCATCTATCTGGATTCTGGAGCTTCTTTGGTGATGCTGATGTCTCCTTTACTTCCCAAAATTCCAACTCGGTATCAAATCGGCCACTGTTACTATTTATAACTACAATGTACGCAATATCGAGCTTCATAAGTATGCATGATGTCAGCCTGTACGAGATTTCTATAGTACGTTTACATATCGTCATAAAAAAATCCTCGAACTGCACTTCAAGAAAATCACATCGTGTAAAATCGTTATCCTGAGTTAATTCTATCATTCGCAGTTACAAAATGATGAAACATCGAAAAGTGACCATTCCTGTATAAGATCTGATTTAATGTTAGGACAGTGTGAATTTCTCAAAGTTCTTAGCGTCAGCATTTGTTTAGCACATATTCAATTCCCAGAATAATACCAAATAATAATAACCTGATAATTCTATCATAAATGTGTTGGCATTTCAGTTACTAGAATCAATTTTATGCCCCCTTTCATGGCTTTATTTTCAAAATCTTTCTCGGTAGTGAATTTCCAACTAGGGGAGGGGCCGGGAGGGGATCCCCCCTCCCCCCAGGTTGGAAATGCACTACCCTACCCCCCCCCCCCCCCCCCCCAAAATCGGAAACCTCTAGCCACGTCCCCTCATCGGCTCAGTGATATAATATCGTGAAATAAGCTATAGTAGTGTGGGTAGTATCTCGGCTTTTGCATCAACACGACTCGTGTTAACATAACTGATTGAATTTCCCTTTCCCTCTCTAGAAAACAGAAAGGGGCTCGTCTAAAAAGGATTGCCTGAATTTTCCCAGAAGCAAATTAACGTAACGCTTTTCAGGCTGCCTTAATTTCCAAACTTTTATCTCTATGTATTTACTAACCAGCGACATAATTTTCTTTTCGAAAAAAAATGTATGCGTACTTTTTGGAAAGGTTAATGCACTGTTTATCAATAATGTCCATGGTGTGCCACCCATTAACGGGAAACAGTAGAGAGTATCTGATCCTTCATTTTAGTTTGTTCTATTTAGATTCAATTTGTGAAGACCTCTTCAAGAACTGAATATTTTTCGTTTGTATAAAATTCAATATTAAGTGAGTAACGAATACCACTATACTTAACATTTGTAGATTATTTTGGTGTAAGCATTATTTATTTATTTATTTATTTATTTATTTATTTATTTATTTATTTATTTATTTATTTATTTATTTTGTAGTTAGTTAGTTAGTTAGTTAGTTAGTTAGTTAGTTAGTTAGTTAGTTAGTTAGTTAGTTAGTTAGTTAGTTATGTGGTTGGTTGGTTGGTTGGTTGGTTGGTTGGTTGGTTGGTTGGTTGGTTGGTTGGTTGGTTGGCAGAGATTTTGTGGGGTGTCTACAAGGGTCGAATATGGGACCCCTTCCCAATGACAATTTGGCAGAACTTTTCCCAGTTTCCAACCCCAAATTTCCCAATCTCAGTCTCCACTCAAACAACATTTATTGCACGATTAGTGTCCGGAACTTGGTAATCATAAAGCCTCAGAAAACCACTGGTTTCTGAGGCCTTATGGCCACCCAGTTCAGGACACCATTTGTACTTAAAATTTAAATTGCTCACCCAACGAAGTTGAGAAAGTAAAATGTTTTAATCTTTGTATGTTTCTGCAAAACAAATTCCCAGTTGGTGTCCCCATGTCGCAAATTTTCCCAATGGTATGGACCCTGGACCCTTTCCCAAAATGGGTAGAAGACTTTCTGTTTAGTTAGTTAGTTAGTGAGCAAAGACCTTCTCTCGATGTTTGTAAGCCAAGTGGGACTTGGCTTACAAACATCGAGAGAAGGTCTTTGCTCACCAACTACTATATTCCTTCTATTCGTGATTGGTGCTTTCGTTCTATCTGGATTTCTGCACCCACAAGAGATCATGTGTTTACTCCATGGCGCATTTTACTTTAGTTAGTTAGTTAGTTAGTTAGTTAGTTAGTTAGTTAGTTAGTTAGTTAGTTAGTTAGTTAGTTAGTTAGTTAGTTAGTTAGTTAGTTAGTTAGTTAGTTAGTTGTGTTTAAGGTCACATGTTTCAGCACGATGGCTAATCGTGACCGGAACATGGACATAAAGTTAAGTTTAGCCAATTGTTTATACCTATGTTGCCCATTTTAGAGGTCTCCCGCCCTAAGCATTGGCTACTGGGTCCTATTATACCAGTAAAAAGGGAGCTTGTTTACCCCAGTAAACGAGCACTGCTTCGCTTCCTGGCGTTCCCATGGGGAACGTGGTGAAAGCATTGTAGATATTTTTATATAATGTTCCATATACTGTTATGTCCATGAATATTGGTCGAAGACACTAACTGACAAAAAACGATGACATTGGTAGAAGAAAAGGGTCTTCGTGACGTAAACTGATAGGAGAGAGTTTGAAATACGAAACGTTAATTCAGCTGACAATTAAAAGTTGAAACCTAAGCTCAAGTGACAATTCAGAGAAGCAAATTCGATTTCGTATTATTTTTCGAATTACGTAAGCACTTTTAAAACTAAAACCGGTTGCAAGACAACTTAAACCTTCAGGCAATGAATCGTTCGTTTTCTGACAGACGTTATGGAATGGTAAAATTTCCAAAAAATTAGTTTAATCATATGTTCATCAGCTTTGTTCATTTCGCATACCAATCATATATGAAATCCCACAGGAAATACCGAATAATTCTAGATCCGACTTCAAAAAAGCAATTATAGAGAAATTTCTTAAATTATATAGTACTTTATTGAATGCAATAATCCCGAGTGTCATGATTGTACTTAACGTGTTGCTCCGTATCTGTAGAGTTAGTTTAACGCATAAATATTTTAAATAACTTGATATCTCATCAACCCCATCTTAAGGTCATATCCATTCCCAGTTGTGCTTTATATTCCCGTTTAACAGACTTTACCGATATTGGTTTGATGGCGTCACAAAAATTGTTAATGCCTGTGAATTAATTGCTGTTGATGACGACACTTCCCATAGTGTAGTTGTCTTTTTCACAATTATAAAATTATTCATATCTATGTGTACTGTGCTACAAATTCATTCATTCATTCATTCATTCATTCATTCATTCATTCATTCATTCATTCATTCATTCATCCATTCATTCATTCATTCATTTAAGAATTGAATGCAATTTTTATAATCTTTATTGGAGTATGAACTCCAATAAACATACAATTTGTACCCATTCCCACACGTTCATACTCCAATAAAGATTTTAAAAATTGCATTCAATTCTTATAATTACATTCCGTAACTGTTTAAACTACTTTTTACCAAACAACAAAGCAGAAAGACGAAATAAAACATGTACGAACGAACGAGGCGAAAAACCACCCTCGCACAAAAGACAAAGCGCTCAACTCTAAATTGAGCGCCGGTTTTCGGCATTGACCCAAATTTGTCAAATTGCCGTCTTTCGCAACGAAACTTGGAATGTTCAAAACAATTTATTTAACATATCAGCAAACTATAATCACTGATCACTGCGACAGGCGCTAAAAGTTATAAACCCGCCTAAACGCCGCCCAAATTACATTCTGTCAACTGCACTCTACCGTAAATGCGGGTCAAAGTTCGACCAACTGTATTCATTGGAAAATGAATTACATTTGGTCATGACGTTTTCACCCAGCTGACCAATGGGAATTGAGTATTTGGACCCAAATCAATTGTATTCGCGAAATATCGAAAAACTTATCTTCAAATCGCTTCCTGTATTACACTGTTGGACGATTTTAATTCTTGAAATGTTCAGTGCCGTATACATTTAGACAGATCATCTACAATTCACGCATCAGTAGGGAAATTTGTGTTGAAAATGTAAATACAGCAGTTTTAATGGCCAAGTTCGATTTGGCAAGGATTATTAATGTCACGTATTAATAATCACGACGCAAAGCGGCCATGAAATAACACCACACATCCTACTGGAGAATAACAATTGTACCCAAGTCGAATCGGTAAATTTAAGGGTATACGTTTCTTTAGTAATGATTCATACACAAGCAATTAATACATTAAGATAACACAAAGTGTGATATTGTTTTGGTTTTTTTTTTTTTGCAGTTAACTGTAGCAGGTGTGATGTCGGTCATCTATGCCGTTGTTATGATGGTTGTCCTAGTGGGACTCGGCTTACAAACATCGAGAGAAGGTCTTTGCTCACCAACTAGTATATTCCTTCTGTTTGTCATTGGTGCTTTCGTTCTTTCTGGATTTCTGCACCCACAAGAGATCGTGTGTTTACTCCATGGCGCATTTTACTTCTTAGCTATCCCAAGTATGTCTATGCTACTGATGATATATTCAATATGCAATGTTCACGTTGTGTCATGGGGTACAAGGGAATCACAACAGGAGGCAGAAACCGCAAATACAGACACGAGAGATCGTGTAAGAGGCGGAAAGTTTGGAAAGATTGCGAATTCATTAGTATCCGGATACAGCGGAGAAGAGAGCAGCTATACATTCTCTTTTGGAAATCTTTTCAAATGCATCTGTTGTCCAAAACCAACAACTGACGTTCACAGAACAATCTTCGATACAGTTCTCAGCAAACTGGATGCCATTGAACAGACGATTGAAGGCATTCATGGTCCAGGGAACATGGGTTCTTTAGAAGGTGACACTCGTTTGAAAATAGATGCAGATGAACCCAATGTAAATTGCAACCCAGCTAATCAAATGGGAACAGAAGGCAACACACAGGATGCTATCGGTTTGTATTACATTACCGTACACGTCCTGAACATCACGAATCGGTCATCTCATCCTCAAATTTATTTGTAGGTGTCTTCATCGCGAACTGTCATTAACCCTTTTTATCGCCACGCCCACTTTAGCCATATATGGAGGACCTCTATGTACGTCTGTACGTCTGTATGCGAGGAAGTTTAACAGGATTTATGACATACTTGAAACTCTATCATCTGATTAATCGTTGGAAAGGGCTCTCTGAGCCCTTTCCAACAATTAATCATATGGTAGGTTTGACCTGCGCATACCAGAACGTACATATAATCATCATAAAATAGGCGGCAATAGTCGCTTTCGGCAGCGTAAGTGTTAATTTATACTATTGGTTCTGGGCCGCGAAGAGCAATGTGTTGTCATTATACATATCACTTAAATGTGTTTGCACCTGTTTTTTTATTTTTCACACTGTAACAACATCCTTAAAATTACAGTTCGTCCATAAGTTAATGGGATTACACCTTTCCACATCCAATTTCGTATCTGAGAGTGGGAGAGGAGGGTTTATTAATATTCTCTAACCGTGCCAGCAAAGATACTTCTCGCTGACGTCTCAAGACCCCACCTTTTTTGTCAGTGGAACAAACGCAACGGGATAAAGCCTATCTACGCTACAGGTGAGGGACGTACTCGCTTTTCCCAGAGAGAAGAAACATTATTAAGGCTAAAAGTGAAACTTAAAAGTGTCTTACTTTGGTCAAACGTTCACTGCTGGAGAAGTTTGAGGAACGCCCAAGCTGTAGGCAGGGCTTATTTGGTGATTATTGTTTTCTGCACGCGATATGTTACATTGATTTGCTCAAATTGTCCTTTAATTGGTCCATTGATGTGTATTGATTCCTGTAGGCATAGGACCTATAGAGGGACTAATACACACAGCGTAAACGAAAGCTTGAAATACGGACGTAGGCACAGGGGGCACTGACTTATTATTATGTTAAGTGCTGCACGTCGATAATGCACAGTGCACTTGCATTAAACAATGCTAAACCTGCGTGTGCGGAGTTATTATGTTGGGGAGTCTGAGACTTGCTCGCCGTTGATCGGTGATTCTCTCCGGGTATTCTGGCTTCCTGTAAAACTGTCCGACACGAAGTCACCCTGCAGCCGACAGCTCCGTTAAAACCAAATAAATAAATAAATAAATAAATAAATAAATAAATGGGCACTAACGCGTCGCCAATACATTGGCCTTGAATGATGAATATGAAAACGATAAATATACAGAACCGCACATACGTTTGAATGGGATCAGAATTATCGCACGAGATTGCTTTGGCCCAGAGTATCACGAGAGCCTTCGGCTCTCGTGATATTCTGGGTCAATGCAATTGATGGTCACGATGATCGAACTTCAAATATTGACTGAACTGCGGGAAATAATACAACAAAAGGTTCTTAAATAGCTACTAACTTTAGCACACTCCATCATTATATACTACTCAAAGTTTGCTAAGCACCAAGTATATCCAACTACCTGTTTTACATTTTAGTTGAAATATTGTAATTAAAAGTGTATATATTTTTTATTTAATTATATCTTTAATGATTTAAGTACATAAATTAAGATTTTATTTGTGTTTGACATCATTTTTTAGCTTTTGAATACGATAACCATGGAAAATGGATATTATTGGTAAAAGAGGAAATTTTTCAATTTGCCAAAAAGTTGACGGAGCGAATTGGTATGGCTTCAATATCGAGTATGAGGCCCATTACTGTTAATTACAGCTTGACAATGCCTTCTCATGCTCCAAATCAGGTTCCTGGTGGTCCTTTGTGGGATGTTGTTCCATTCTTGGACCAGCATGGCACCAATCTCCTGGACACTTCTTGGCTGGACTGGATGGGCTGAAATTGCAAGCTGCAACTCATTCTAGACATGTTCGATTGGATTGAGGTCAGGGGATCTTGCTGGCCAGTCCATATGCTCAATCCCCTCTTCTGTTGGTACTCTCCGACAGCATGGGCTACATGAGGACGGGTATTATCGTCCATCAGAATGAATCTATCACCCACTGTACCTGCATACAATCTGACGTGGACATCCAGGATCTCATCAATATACCGCCGTGCAGTCAATGTACCACGTTCAAGGACACAGAGCTCTGTGCGTCCATCCCTGCTGATGCCACCCCAGACCATGACTGACCCTCCACCATAGGGGTCTTGCTCAGCAATGTTGGCTGCATGGAATCACTCTCTTGGTCTTCTCCATACCCCCAGACCGCCTATCTGTGTGGTCTAGGCAGTACCTTGACTCATCTGTAAAAAGGACAGGTCGCCAATCTTCTCTGATCCATCCAACATGGTCCATGGCCCTTTCATATCGTGCCTGGCAGTGGTTCTGAGACAGCGGAATGCGAATATATGGTCTTCTCGATCGGAGACCACCTTCGTGCAACCTTGCCTGGATAGTCTGTGTCCAAACATTTCCCCCGGATGTATTCTGAAGGTCACTGGGTTGCTGTGGCAAAGCGGTTCCTACGGGCCTGAATGATCAGAAACCAGTCTTCAGCTGCAGATGTTGCCCCGTCTCTGCCACCACCATGTCGTCTTACTAGTGTGCCATACTGCTGAAATCTTGCCCAGGCTCTGGTGATCACCGTATGGTGCACACCAAGGCCTTCACCAACCTGACGATGGGTAGCCCCTTGTTCCACCATCCCTACAGCCTGCCACATTTCTGCTTCAGACAAATGTCTTCTTACATTTGCATTTGCCATATTCAATCATTAAATCACAAGGGTTTGTGTTGAAGTGAAGAATGAATACCCTACACATGTCGTGTACATGCAGACAGTACACGAAAACATCATGAAAATCAAGGGGTACATGCTTTTCATGACTATCACGAAAAGTCTGCCTGTCAAGAGAGCTAATGTAAACACTGGGGACCATCTAAATACATTTCTCAATCATATCCACCAAACATATCGCAAATATGTCACAAGCAAATTTCACAATGATGTGTCAAATATTTGGTGCTTAGAAAACTTTGAATAGTATATGACCAGTTGTGGAAAGTATTTGTCAACGAACAAGGAAGCAGAATATTATTTTTATTTTGTAAATTTTTGACTCGAATCTGATTGTTTAAATATCCCGAGTAAACAAATCTGAAGAGGAACTTGGAATTTCCAAGCGATCTCGACTCCGATGCATTCGACCATCGATTGACGTGATTTAGTCAGACGGGTTCCTTCTCTGTTTACTTTGGAAACGAAATCAAGTTGAACGTGTTTTGTATCACCACATGTGCGATACAACTTTACTTTTATCGTACAAGCAGAACAGTGGAAATCCCGTGTTTTATATTAATAAGTGGTTGATAAATCATCTTGTTTTATTTTTTAAAGGTCCATTGTTGATGGATAAGGTATCCGATAAATGTACAATAACTCCAGAATGGATTCGCGATGTTGACTTGGGAGACGGAGAGATCTGTTATTTGAGAAGTGAAGAGACAGACTTCTGGAGTGGATTGATAGAGCAGTATTTGTACCCTCTTGACAAGGACGAGACACGTCAGGCAAAACTACAATCTGATCTAACAGACCTCAGGAATAAAGCTACTTTATTTTTCTTCATGGTGAATGCTTTATTCATCGCTGTGATATTCTCAATGCAATATGTTAACGAAAGTACTGATGGTCATGGCTTGTCTATTCCTTTGCCATGTCGCGCTAGGAATGGTAGACACCTTACACTGGAACCGATATCGCTTTTGTTTATGGCCATATTTGGCATAGCTTTATTTATACAGTTCCTTTCAATGTTTTTCCACAGACTTTCTACCTTCACTCACATACTGTCATCAACAGAAGTTAACTGTTTGCGGCCTAATAAAACAGAACTCAATATGTTAGATATCAGCAGTAAAGTACAGTTAGCAAAAGACCTGGGAAGCTTTAAACAAGATCAAGATGATGACAGCAAATCAACTATATCAGTCAGTACGATTGACACCCTAGCGGAAGTCAGTAGTATCACGACAGATGACTCGCCAAAAGTTACCAGGAAAAGAATGGTTTACAAGCTGTCCAAGAAACGGAGACCAAAGAAGGAACACAGTGGAAATATAAATGCTAGATTTGAAAAGGCATTTTTAACTCTAGCTCAAGACCTAAAGGCACACCGAAAACAGGCGGATGATTCTGAGCCCGATGAAGAGTTTTCAAGACAGCGAACCAACAGCTGCAAAAAGAGGAAAGGATTTAACAAGAAATCTGCAAAAGCTATTGCTGACATTGAACAAAACAAGGCAGAAGCTTTTTTCAAAAAGGCAGAGACGTTAAAATCAAAGTGGCAGATGGCAGCTTCACGAGTTGTAGAAAACCGAAATCACAAAAATGACTCCTGGGTGAACTTAGTCCGTGGTTTAGTCAGTCAGTCTAAAACAAATTTGAATTCGATCAGTGAGGAATCTATGAAACGTGGCATCTATCGACTCAAAAATATAAAAGACACTTCCTTGACGTCAATTCAAAACATTGAGTCTCCAAAGCACAACACTGCGGCAGATGAGGATCGCGTCTCTGTGCAAGTAAACATCGAAGATAATGCGATGAAGCTCTCGGAAACCGCTAGAACCAGGGAGAATATTCACGACCAGAACCCGAATCTTCATCAAATGAGTAATTTGTTAGATAGTGATACAGAAGACAGTAATAGTGATTGTTCTGTCCATGTATATGATACTGTGAAACAGGAAGGACAGAAGTCTGCCAATCAAATGGAATCAAAAGACGGGTTCGTTCTAGCTTTTCAAAACAATGAAACAGGAGAAGCCAGAAGCCTTTATAGTGTTATCGATGTTGATCACCTGGATGAAACAGAATCTTGAAGTGTTAGGAACTACACACGTCGCTCATGCGTATATTTGGTGAAGGTATATCAAACAGAACTGTCACAGATATTAGTAAAATATTTACAAGAAGACCCAAGACCACGGCGTTTTCAGCAGATTTTCCCACAGCCGAGAAAGAAATTAAGCAACCCTTCCCCCCCCCAACCGCACCCCCGTGTCCTGTTTAAATTTTTATTCACATGACCACTATCCGATGGGTCAGTGGTGCAAATCTATATTTTATTGGAAAAGAATTTCTGTTATTGTCTTCTCACATTGTTCGCCTGTGCTTCGTATTCAGCAGAAGTTAATATTTTGTTAATACAGGCTTTTATTATTTTCCAAAGGGTGATTTACTGGGATTTCCGGGTTTGATTATAAACGATAACTTCACAAATGAATTATGCAATCAACAATTGTGTCATGTATCCGTGCGCGCAAACGAAGACGCATTGCCGTGGGTGTAACGGGGACTTCATTGTTTTTTGGGGGGTTTTTTTTAACCCTTTACCTAACATGTAAAGCAGAAGACACTTGCAAAAATAATTCTTGAATAACTATTATTTTCATTTTTGTCTCAAAAAACAGAGGTTATGACCCCTCATTGGAACGAGCTCGACGAGCTCGTTCCAATGAGGGGCCATAACCTATGTTTTAGAGACCAAAAAATGACAAAAATAATGAAAATTAACTGGCGATTTTTGAGAATAGCGCTGGCCGTTTTGGTCGTTAAGTTAGGTAAAGGGTTAAATAATATAGTTATCGTTAATAATGAAAAATAATAAATAGAGTAATCGCTTGACAGGACTGGTTACGAGAAATAATTCATTCGAGGCGAGGGACTATATTGTAAAAGACCCGTGTGCATTCGCGCACTCGTGTTTGTACAACATCCCTCATCTCTCATGAATTTTTCACGTAACCAGTCCAGTCAGGCGATTACTCTCTATGTTTTGTTACAATTTATTGGAAAGTGTCACCACGCCATCCCTAATAAATTGTAACAAAACAGTTATTGATGGGTAAATTTAAACTAGGAAGCAACAGAAACTGCATAATTAACTGTGAGCAAGATCGGGAGTGTGTTGACAATTGTAACGTTTTTAATGGAATATAAAGTCCCTTGGGTGGAACAAGGCGCCATCTGAAATGCTAAAGCAGTGCAGATGACGCCATGTTCCGCCGAATGGGCGATAATGTGTATTCAATACGCATGATAAACATTTGGAATGATTATCAGCGCATAGACGGGGAGATGTTCGAGCGGACCAATTCGAACAATACACCATAGAGCATGACTCTTATCTCCAATGGGCTTTTCCAGTTTGTTTAGCACAGACCCAGAATAAAATCTGGCCGTATGGAGTTTTAAAGCTTTAACCAGAGGCGCACTGGCCATATGGTTCACCGAGAAAATTGCCTGTGCCCTCCCCCCTTATTGGGATCCCCTGGACCCCCAAAATTGATGCAACCCAACAGGTGTTGGTGCATGGAATTTTGTGACAATGTCCAACAGGCGAAATGGATCTGTTTGCATAGACTGCCGGTATACCTAAATGCTCTCTACGTGGACTGCCATTGGCAGACCACATGGAGGACATTCGATACACCAGCAGTCTAGTCTGCTATCGATTGCTCAAATGAAAGGACACAGCGTTCCTTCAGTTTAAAAAATCAATAAAAATTGTCTCCCACTGGGCCGACCCCCCCCCCCCCCCCACCCACCCCAAAGGTAGAACCATTTTTGTCGAATGATCGATGAAGATGATACAAAAATGCCATCGAGATGTCCACTATGTGGACGGACTGCCATTGATCGCTCAGATGCAAGGAAGCCCGCGTTCGTTCAGATCGCAAAATCAAAATTTTCTCCGGTCTGGGACCCCCTTGGTGCATTCCCCGGTAATTTTTCTTGGCCCACCGGGAATTTTCCCTGTGGACCATACGACCAGTCCGCCTCTGTGAACCAGGCTCTACGAATCTCAAATTTTCGGTCAAATCAAACTGGGCATAGGATTTTGATTCGAATCAAATCTCACGGCTCTTCAAGTTAGAGATGTTGCGCCTTCTTGCAACAGTAAATTTTTCAGCCTCCACTCAAACATTGTAATATGAAGCGGCGATTCATCTATTTGGGCAAATCAATCAAAAGTAGCAGAATATTACCGGACTAGGGCTTCACGCGGAGGTGACCCCAGCTTCTTATTCCTTATTCGATATTCAGTAAACTGCCGAGAGGCAATAAACAAATCCCACCGTAGGGTGGCACACACAAACACTATTACCAGAGGGGTCAGCCACCCCGGCCAACCACTTCCAACCGTCCAACAAAGAGGCTTAAAAACAGGGGTTTTGATTTTCTCGGCCGTTTGAAGAAATAGACTCAAATAAATACCACCGTAGGGTGGCACACCACAAACACTATTACCAGAGGGGTCAGCCACCCCGGCCAACCACTTCCAACCGTCCAACCAAGAGGCTTAAAAACAGAGGTTTTGATTTTCTCGGCCGTTTGATGCAATAGATTCAAATAAATACCACCGTAG
This sequence comes from Pictodentalium vernedei, assembly GCA_031216915.1. Lineage (NCBI taxonomy): Eukaryota > Metazoa > Mollusca > Scaphopoda > Dentaliida > Dentaliidae > Pictodentalium > Pictodentalium vernedei. Next base: position 479,968,015 of record CM062294.1, on the reverse strand, counting down.
GGTGGCATACCACAAATACTATTACCAGAGGAGTCAGCCACCCCGGCCAACCACTTCCACAGTATTCCAGTTTGTCATACCTAGTACGGTATTTTTTTAAATACCGAGATATGGGTAAATATCGAGTGTTTATGAACTGATAATCCTTGTTTGACACGACAATGAAGAATCCCAAACACATACAATACTACTCGCACTTTGCGATAGTTCTCGATTGATATGAATGGTACCGCGTGTGTTTGCTTTTGGAGAAGAGCCATATCCAAATTAAACTAGAATGGTGTCAATTGTGTGCAAAGCACACTATTAGTTTACACCGGCCTGGGAACTCATACACCCTTCGGCTTCGCCTCAGGGGTGTATGAGTTCCCAAACCGGTGTAAATTCCCTTACATCCTGGAAAACACAAGGATAACGGATTAATTTCCAAGGAGTTTGGTGTACTTAATACTTTAACCTACATTTTGGACAAAAACTGACAGAAAATTTGTATTTTGTAAGTTTCTTAAAGCAGACAAATATGGATGTCATTTGAACTGGCTCAAGGAGCCAGTTCAAATAACATCCATATCTGTAATATTTTATTACACATAAATATTAAATTTCCTGTATTTTTTATCTAACATAACCGAGAAGAATGTATGAATTAATAATTAAAAATGGGTATTTTTTTTAGCCATATAGACTGCTATTGTGTATCTTGTTTTTACACCGTAGTTAACCATGGTGTAAAAAGGCTACTGTGGATTGCAAGTTACACCGTACCTCTCAGCCAATCAAAACGCAGTATTTTGTTTCATTTGGAAATAATATGGTGTATCCCCGCATTTTCAGTTCGCCATCACGATGGTCACAAATCAAATCACACACAACAAAAGTGTTATCCCAAGCAGCCTTTCGCCGGAAACCGATTCTCTAATGACAAAAGTGGCACTACGGGCGCCACCTGGGGCCGAATCTACAATCCGAAACCTTTATGCACATCTAGAGACCCTACCTGAACACAAAAACACGCTTTCAACGTTTCGAATTAAAACCCCAAGGAGCCTTTCGCCGGAAAACGATTCTCTAACAACAAAAATGGCGCTACAGGCGCCACATGAGGCCAAATCAAAAATCCAAAACCTTTTTGTACATCTAGAGACCCTACCTCAACATAAGAACACACTTTCCACGTTTCGAATTGAACCCCCCTGGGAGCCTTTTGTCGGAAACCGATTCTCTAACGACAAAAGTGATGCTACGGGGGCCACATGGGGCCAAATCAAAAATCCGAAAGCTTTACGCACATCTCGAGACCCTACCTGAACATATAAACACACTTTCAACGTTTCGAATTAAAATCCCTAGGAGTCTTTTGTGGGAAACCAATTCTGTAACAACAAAAGTGGAGCTACGAGTGCCACATGGGGCCGAATAAAAAATCCGAAACCTTTATGCACATCTTGAGACCTTACCTGAACATATGAGCGCACTTCAAACAACCAAAATTACATATCCTAGGAGCCGTTCGTTAGAGAGCAATATTTTAGCTCCGTCTTTAAGTGGCGCCTCTGGCACCACCTGGTGACAAAAATATTTCAAACTAAACCTATTTTTTGTCATCTCTATACCATACGTAAGAAGTATGGTAAGTTTCAAAATTATAGCTAAAAAACGGACGTACAGGCATACGTACCGACGAAGATCATTACTACACTGCAAAAAATATAGGTTGTCTTTAGAACCAAAACTGGTTCTAATCTTGTCCCTGAGATGGAACCAGTTCTGTTTAAACAGTATTTATTTCAAATCAAATAAATTTACCAAGGTTATCATTCAATTTTAACAGAATATTACATGAACTGAAGTAGATTCAGCAGTAAACTTGGAGCTTATTCAACGCAGTCGCCAAACATTTTGAAACAAATGAGATATGAACAGGTGGCATATCGAACCAGTTTTGGTTCTGTATAGAACCAAAACTGGTTCGATATGCCAACTGTTCATATCTCCTTTGCTTAATAATGATTTGAGACAACCTCGTATGGGCTCTAAACTCACGGCTGAAACCCCCTCAATTTATGTTTAATTCTGTTAATATTTAATGTTAATCTTTATAAATGTATTTGCTTTGAAATAAATACTGTTTAAACAGAACTGGTTCCATCTCAGGGACAAGATTAGAACCAGTTTTGGTTCTAAAGAGAACCTATATTTTTGCATTGTATATTTTCGCATTTTTGAAAATGCGGGAATAATAAAAGCATGGTAGTTTGTAAGAAATGATAAATGTACTTTATATCAAGACCGGGAGGTCACTTTACAGTAATAAAGTATTATCCAACTTGTCTATTGACTTATTTCGAACCGCGTGGTGCACTGCACAAATGGTGAATGTGAACAAAGCTAAACACTGTTGTTCCCGTAGTTTCGTGTAAGGAATTGAGGCACAGGTAATCGATACTTGGGTCATACTAATAACTCTCATGGTCAAGAACAAATATTTATTTATTTATTTATTTGTGTTTAAGGTCACATACTTATGCACAATGGCTAATCGTGACCATGACAGTTTTACGGGTGGAGGAAGCCGGAGTACCCGGAGAGAACCACCGAGCAACGACGAGCAGCTGTCAGCTCTCCAACATCGTAACTCTGCACCGCAGCACAGGCAGGGTTAGATTGGTTAGATTGGTTGAAGACATGCGCACCATCGACGTGCAGTACGCCTTAGTACACAGCGTCATCGTGCCCCCATGAAGGCAATCGGGGTGAAGTGTCTTGCCCAAGGATACAACGCAGTTGCCGCAGGTGGGATTCGAACCGAGGACCTCTCGGCTTGCAGCCTGCACCTCTACCAACTGAGCCACCGCGCCCCCGTCAAGAACAAATAAAACACCATTGTTTCATTTATTTTATTGAATCTTGTAATGGGAGCACGGTTATGACGTACGAACAGGATCATAAATCAGTGAATTAAGCATGATGCTAAAATAAAGAGTATGATACTCAATTAATATTATATGATACCCAAATAATATAGTATTATACTGAATTAATTCAGTATCATACTCAAATAATTGAGTATCATACTTAATTATTTATGCAGCATTTATGAAATCATACAAAATAATATAGCATCATACCAAATTATTAGAGTATCATACTAAAAAAACAATTATGACCCTCCCGTACGTGAACCTGATTTCAGTATCATGCTATTTTACTTATGCTGCATTCATGAAATCGTGCACAATAATATAGTATGATTCTAAATTAATTGAGTATCATACTAAAATAATTAAGTATCATACACAAATAACATAGTATGATTCTAAATTAATTGAGTATCATACTAAAATAATTAAGTATCATACACAAATAACATAGTGTGATGCTAAATTAATTGAGTATCATACTAAAATAATTAAGTATCATACACAAATAATATAGTATGATTCTAAATTATTTGTTGGGTATCATACTAAAATAATTAAGTATCATACACAAATAATACAGTATGATTCTAAATTAATTGAGTATCATACTAAAATAATTAAGTATCATACACAAATAATATAGTATGATGCTAAATTAATTGAGTATCATACTGAATTAATTAAGTATCATACACAAATAATATAGTATGATGCTAAATTAATTGAGTATCATACAGCATACACAAATAATATAGTATGATGCTAAATTAATTGAGTATCATACTGAAAACCTGTCAATCAACACATTCTAACCAATCAGTGGCGCCGATAGATACACGCTAGATTTTTTCTGGCGCCACATTTAAATAACACGATAAGCAAATGGAAGACCGATATAAAAATGAATCTGGAAGGTTTTCTTGAAGGCGCTCGCGGTATCGTGTCTACGGTAACCCGTACTTTACAGTCCTCCATCAACGAAGCATCTGTTTCAACAGCAAGTATGAGACTGGAAGCTTCAGAAAGAAATGTGAACAGAATGGTTGCGAGGTTCCCGGAATGTTCAGCCCCTGTTACCAGTATTAACAGAGGCTGTGCAGATTGTTGAAGAAATGTAAAGGCAAGAATAAATCTTCGAAAACACCACGTTTTGGAAAATTGAAACGATCTCATCGATCAAAATAAGGCAAGACGCAACACCTTGAAGGGGGTGGTGGTGGGGGAGTGGGTGGTTGGTGGTGGTGTAATATGTACACTGTTTGAAACAAGGCAATGGGCAAGAACATGGATGTTACGACGGAGGGGGGGGGGGGGGGGGTCTCACGCCCCGCCACACAAAATCCGGACACAGGTTTTGAACGGTTAGAAGTTCCCGCGGGACATGCCAAATTGCTGAAACTTCACCCTGCAAAGTGAGTAGCTGTCATAGTAATTAGTATCAAACACTCGTTTTAATTTTCCTTCTTCCAGCAAAAATTTAGCCTGAAAAAGTTTCCTGAAAATTTCGTGCGGTTGAAATTTTGCAACACTTAGAACACTTGAAATATCAGTCGAAAAATTATATCCCGAAGATTGGGGGTGGGTGCGCTTAACGCAAATTCATCTCCAATCGATTGGAAATTTTGTCTGGCCCGGGTTGGGAGGAGGTGGGGGGGTGGGGGTGCTGTTTAAAAGTTTGAAGTTGACAATATTCTCCACCGAAGACCCACTAAACACCCTGTAGCCACACGCAGACGAAGATTCAACGATGGTTTATTTATTTATTTATTTATTTATTTATTTATTTATTTATTTATTTATTTATTTAGTTATTTATTTATTTATTGGTGTTTAAGGTAAAATATTTCTGCACAATGGCCAATCGTTACCATGACAGTTTTACGGCTGGAAGAGAATGACGGAGAGAACCACCGATCAACGGCAAGTAACTGTCAGCTCTCAAGCAATCAAACTCCACACAAGCAGGATTGGCATTGGTTGAAGACAGATGCACCATCGACGTGCAGTAAGCCTTAGTACACAACGCCACCGTGCTCCCATGTGGATAGTGGGGGTGAAATGTTTTGCCCAAGGACACAACGCGGCTGCGGCAGGGCGCAGGTGGGATTCGAATCAAGGATCCCTCGTCTCGCAGACTTCCCCCTCTACCTACTGAGCCACCGCGTCCCCTGATACACTTGTTAAATTAACAATGCATTTGCTGAAAAACAAAACACCGAGGCGTGCAAACAATTCAACTCAGGAATTCTTTTCGAAATCAAAATTAGTAATTTTGAGTGGATTGGTGGTACTCGTAGAGGTGGAAGCCTAACTCTCGTACCATCGCAACTACACGCATAACTGCACACACATGCATATACTTCACTATCTTTGATGTACCCATTAACTTACAGATATCTCCTTACACATACATACACATACACCCCCTATCCACACACGTGTTCAACCCCCCCCCCCCCCCCCCCCCCCACGTACACCCCATCTTCCGCCACACATGCACAATTCTAACGTAGCTTTTCTTAGTTTACAATGCGAAACTGCCTCGAACCGATGTGGTATGGTAATAGTAATTCGGAGGTTACGAGTGACGCTTGGTGATGAAAATTTATTCATTGCAGAGATTGGACTGTTTTATATTTTGTGAGTTGTGTATTGAGTAATAATTGTGTCTTGTGTTCGAAGGGTCGATGAAGCTCTGGTGGTAAACTTTTATACAAAACATGTGTGCGAACTTGAAATTTATTTATTTATTTATTGGGATAACGTCATCTATTGTCGGACAGTTTTGCGGGTGTAGGAAGCCAGAGTTCCTGGAGAGAATCACCGAACAACGGCGAGCAACTGTCGAACTCCCGTTGGTGCTAAGTCCGCATTGGCAGGGTTAGCACTGGTTGAAGACAAATGCACCATCGACGTGCAGTGGGCCTTAGCCCACAGCGCCGCCGATTCCTCACGGGATTAACTGCCGTGCCCAAGGACACAGCGCTGTTACCTCTGGCGGGATCGAATCGTGAACCTGTCGGTTTGAAGTTCATTGCGGTCACCACTGAACCACTGCGCTCCCGTCCAAACTTCAATGGAGCTGAAATGTCCACTCCATCCAATGTAATAAGAATGTATACAGAAAGATTTCATAATATAGTATGCTGTTATATGATTTTGAACCGAAAAATTAGGCTGTACAAAGATGGTAATGGTAATGGTGATAGCTCCCCTTGCGAAACCCGGTAAGCGAAGTAGTGCTTGGTATCTGTGGTTAATCAACAAATGTGGTTTAAGTCGACATAAATAGGTGACGGGAGTGGTATGTAATGTGGTTTTGGGACCTAGTTGGCAGGACCCCCGTTGCAGGACCCCGGAAGTGACGTCATGCCACGTGAGGTAGTGGCGTCATGTTCTGTTGTCATGGTAACCCGAGTGGGCGGCCACGTTGTGACGTCATCCCCATATTGATACGTGTTGTTAGTGCGCATGCGCAGCGCGTGTTGTTAGGGTTTTACGTGTTTCCGTCGTCCATTTTGTATACTGGAGGCCACCATCTTGGTTTCTATGGTGGCACGTGGTTGCTATGTTACCCCAATTTTTCTGTAATAGGACGGGGTATGTTCGATTGAATCGGAGAATTTTTTGGAACGACTTCCCTGGATAATTACCACAAACAACCCGAGAAGTTTTACTATTTCGAATTCTTCCAGAATTCTCTGCTTCTATCTATATATGCAATAGTTATCGTTTATCTGGCCATGTTCCTTTATTCTAGAGTATACTCCAGTAGCGTAGAAAAGCCTATCTGTTGGAACAGCTTTGCTTATTGTTACTATATTTAGCTATTTCTGGTCTATTTTTGTTAGTTCTGACCCTATTCTAAGTACTCTTGTTGTTTCATTTATCTAGAACATTTATAACCAATCAGATTGCTTGATTTCCCATAACCTGAACTTAATCGTATAGAGTTATCACTCCTTATACAACGATGTTGTATCCGATTCTCATCCCATCTATATCCAATGGCAATATCCTCGGGCACCCCAAATTTCGGCACCTCTTTTTGGAAAAACATTTGACCATCGGCACCCCTTTTTTGTCATATGTGCTTATGTGAAAAGCATAATGTGACACAATGTGCCCTAGCACAAAGGCACGTGCTTTATGTGCCGATATGTGCTTATGTGAAAAGGCACAATGTGCCCTAGCACAAAGGCACATATGGGTATTTGAGGATACCTATGGCCCGGCATTGTATTATTTGAGGATACCTATCGAGGATACCTATCTGAGGATACTATTACCTGTACCACAAGACATACCTATCCCAAATATCCCTTATAAGCCATCGAACAGTTATTGAAAAGTCATTGCTCGAATGACTCGAATCCCTTCGAGCAATGTGGCCCTTGGTACTACTGATCCACCAGGTGCTTCATATTAGCGGTATTCTGGGGTGGAGTCAATGCCTGGTAATACACAACGGCAGCAGAGTATGGTTGGTATATTCTCCTGTAGGTCCCATCCTAACCGTTGATAGTATTAACCTACCAAATGCTTTGTATCAGCCTGTTATTGGTAAGGTCGGGACTAACAAAAATAGACCAGAAATAGCTAAATATAGTAACAATAAGCAAAGCTGTTCCAACAGATAGGCTCTTTTACGCTTCTGGAGTATACTCTAGAATAAAGGAACATGGCCAGATAAACGATAACTATTGCATATATAGAAAGAAGCAGAGAATTCTGGAAGAATTCGAAATAGTAAAACTTGTCGGGTTGTTTGTGGTAATTATCCAGGGAAGTATTCCAGAAAATACTCCGATTCAATCGAACATACCCTCCGAACATACCCCGTCCTATTGCAGAAAAATTGGGTAACATAGCAACCACGTGCTACCGTAGAAACCAAGATGGCCGCCTCCAGTATACAAAATGCACGACGGAAACACGTGTCACCCTAACAACACGCGCTGCGCATGCGCACTAACAATACGTATCACTATGGGGATGACGTCACAACATGGCCGCCCACGCGGGTTACCATGACAACACAACATGACGCCAATACGTTACGTGACATGACGTCACTTCCGGGGTCCTGCAACGGGTCCTGCCAACTAGGCTCCAAAACCACATTACATACTACTCGGGTCACCTATTTATGTCGACTTAAACCCCATTTGTTGATTAACCACAGATACCAAACACTACTTCGCTTACCGGGTTTCGCAAGGGGAGCTATCACCATTACCATTACCATCTTTGTACAGCCTAATTTTTCGGTTCAAAATCATATAACAGTATACCATATTATGAAATCTTACTGTATAAATTCATATTACATTGGATGGAGTGGACATTTCAGCTCCATTGAAGTTTGGACGGGAGCGCAGTGGTTCAGTGGTGACCGTAATAAACTTCAAACCGACAGCCTCACGATTCGATCTCGCCAGAGGTAACAGCGTTATGTCCTTGGGCACGGCAGTTAATCCCGTGAGGAATCGGCGGCGCTGTGTGCTAAGGCCCACTGCACGTCGATGGTGTATTTGTCTTCAACCAGTGCTAACCCTGCCTGTACGGACTTAGCACCAACGGGAGTTCGACAGTTGCTCGCCGTTGTTCGGTGGTTCTCTCCAGGAACTCCGGCTTCCTACACCCGTAAAACTGTCCGACAATAGGTGACGTTATCCCAATAAATAAATAAATTTCAAGTTTGCACACGTTTTGTATAAAAATTTACCACCAGAGCTGTATCAACCCTTCGAACACAAGACACAATTGTTACTCAATACACAACTCACAAAATATAAAACAGTCCAATCTCTGCAATGAATAAATTTTCGTCACCAAGCGTCACTCGTAACCCCCGAATTACTGTCACCATACTACATCGGTTCGAGGCAGTTTCGCATTGTAAACTAAGAAAAGCTACGTTAGAATGTAAGTGTGCATGTGTGGCGGAGGATGGGGTGTGCGTGGGGGGGGGGGGGGGGGTTGAACACGTGTGTGGATAGGGGTGTATGTGTATGTATGTGTAAGGAGATATCTGTAAGTTAATGGGTACGTCAAAGATAGTGAAGTGTATGCATGTGTGTGCAGTTATGCGTGTAGTTGCGATGGTACGAGAGTCAGGCTTCCACCTCTACGAGTACCACCAATCCACTCAAAATTACTAATTTTGATTTCGAAAAGAATTCCTGAGTTGAATTGTTTGCACACCTCGGTGTTTTGTTTTTCAGCAAACGCAATGTTAATTTAACAAGTGTATCAGGGGACGCGGTGGCTCAGTAGGTAGAGGGGGAAGTCTGCGGGACGAGGGATTCTTGATTCGAATCCCACCTGCGCCCTGCCGCAGCCGCGTTGTGTCCTTGGGCAAAACATTTCACCCCCCCCCCCCAACATCCACATGGGAGCACGGTGGCGTTGTGTACTAAAGCGTACTGCACGTCGATGGTGCATCTGTCTTCAACCAATGCCAATCCTGCTTGTGTGGAGTTTGATTGCTTGAGAGCTGACAGTTACTTGTCGTTGATCGGTGGTTCTCTCCGTCAATCTCTTCCAGCCGTAAAACTGTCATGGTAACGATTCGCCATTGTGCAGAAATATTTTACCTTAAACACCAATAAATAAATAAATAAATAAATAAATAAATAAACAAACAAACAAACAAACAAACAAACAAACAAACAAACCATCGTTGAATCTTCGTCTGGGTGTGGCTGCAGGGTGTTTAGTGGGTCTTCGGTGGAAAATATTGTCATCTTCAAACTTTTAAACAGCACCCCCCCCCCCCCCCCTCCCAACCCGGGCCAGACAAAATTTCCAACCGATTGGAGATGAATTTGCGTTAAGCGCACCCACCCCCAATCTTTGGGATATAATTTTTCGACTGATATTTCAAGTGTTCTAAGTGTTGCAAAATTTCAACCGCACGAAATTTTCAGGAAACTTTTTCAGGCTAAATTTTTGCTGGAAGAAGGAAAATTAAAACGAGTGTTTGATACTAATTACTATGACAGCTACTCACTTTGCAGGGTGAAGTTTCAGCAATTTGGCATGTCCCACGGGAACTTCTAACCGTTCAAAACCTGTGTCCGGATTTTGTGTGGCGGGGCGTGAGACCCCCCCCCCCCCCCCCCCCCCCCCCCCCCCGTCGTAACATCCATGTTCTTGCCCATTGCCTTGTTTCAAACAGTGTACATATTACACCACCACCAACCACCCACTCCCCCACCACCACCCCCTTCAAGGTGTCGCGTCTTGCCTTATTTTGATCGACGAGATCGTTTCAATTTTCCAAAACATGGTGTTTTCGAAGATTTATTCTTGCCTTTTCATTTCTTCAACAATCTGCACAGCCTCTGTTCATACTGGTAACAGGGCTGAACATTCCGGGAACCTCGCAACCATTCTGTTCACATTTCTTTCTAAAGCTTCCAGTCTCATACTTGTTGTTGAAACAGATGCTTCGTTGATGGAGGACTGTAAGTACGGGTTACCGTAGACACGATACCGCGAGCGCCTTCAAGAAAACCTCCCAGATTCATTTTTATATCGGTCTTTCCATTTGCTTATCGTGTTATTTAAATGTGGCGCCAGAAAATCTAGCGTGTATGTATCGGCGCCACTGATTGGTTAGAATGTGTTGATTGACAGGTTTTCAGTATGATACTCAATTAATTTAGCATCATACTATATTATTTGTGTATGATACTGAATTAATTCTGTATGATACTCAATTAATTTAGCATCATACTATATTATTTGTGTATGATACTGAATTAATTCAGTATGATACTCAATTGATTTAGCATCATACTATATTATTTGTGTATTATACTGAATTAATTCTGTATGATACTCAATTGATTTAGCATCATACTATATTATTTGTGTATGATACTGAATTAATTCTGTATGATACTCAATTAATTTAGCATCATACTATATTATTTGTGTATGGTACTGAATTAATTCAGTATGATACTCAGTTAATTTAGCATCATACTATATTATTTGTGTATGATACTTAATTATTTTAGTATGATACTCAATTAATTTAGAATCATACTATATTATTTGTGTATGATACTTAATTATTTTAGTATGATACTCAATTAATTTAGAATCATACTATATTATTCGTGTATGATACTTAATTATTTTAGTATGATACCCAAATAATTTAGAATCATACTATATTATTTGTGTATGATACTTAATTATTTTAGTATGATACTCAATTAATTTAGAATCATACTATATTATTGTGCACGATTTCATGAATGCAGCATAAGTAAAATAGCATGATTCTGAAATCAGGTTCACGTACGGGAGGGTCATAATTGTTTTTTTAGTATGATCCTCTAATAATTTGGTATGATGCTATATTATTTTGTATGATTTCATAAATGCTGCATAAATAATTAAGTATGATACTCAATTATTTGAGTATGATACTGAATTAATTCAGTATAATACTATATTATTTGGGTATCATACAATATTAATTGAGTATCATACTCTTTATTTTAGCATCATACTTAATTCACTGATTTATGATCCTGTTCGTACGTCATACACGGTGGCTCAGTAGGTAGAGATGCAAGCCGTGAGGTCCTCTGTTCGAATCCCACCTGCGGCAGCTGCGTTGCGTTCTTGGGTAAGGCACTTCTTCCCAAATGCCCACGTTGGGACACGGTGGCGTTGTGTACGAAGGAGTACTGCATGTCGATGGTGCACTTGTCTACAACCAATGCTAACCCTGCTTGCGTGGAGTTAGTGCGTTGGGGTGTCTGACAATTGCTCGCCGTTGCTCGTTACAAAAGTGTCGTTAAACCCAATAAATAAATAAACAATTCTTGTAATAATTCAATGAATCGAGCAATAAACATAATAATATGATCCACTTCCGAATCTACTTTGATCCTTTCCTGAACCACGATAGGATCAAAGTAGTATCGGAAAGGACGGGATCGAAGTAGTTTCGGAAAGGACAGGATCGAAGTAGTTTCGGAAGTAGATCATCCTGATTCGTCCTTGAACCATTTTTCTGTCACCAGGTCTCCTGTACAGAAGAAGAGTTCAAGAGGAGACGCTTTGCGGAGTTTTGAGAACATGGCGACGATTCGAATTTTTTTTTAAGTCGAATCGAATCAGGAAATGAACAATCGTACCCTGGACTAATCGTACCTTGGACAATTCGTACCTTTTGCTGGACTATTCGTACCCCGATGTCTAGACGATTCGTACCTCCTGTCTGGACAATTCGTATCCCGATAACTGAACAGTTTGTACCCTCCTCTGGATAATTCGTACCCTGCTTAATTAACCCGTGTCCGGACAACTCGTATCATCTGGACGATTGTGAACCGAATCGAATCTTAAAGCTTCGCCGGACTCAATCGTTTGACGTCATTCATCATTCAGTTAGAGCATAACCGAAGTTAGAACACTTGCCCCTCATACCCAGTATAAATATGTTAAAATCAAAATTCCACAACAGCCTCCGAATGTCAATCTACACCTCTAATAGACCCATGCGTGCGTCATTGGACTAATATCTCAGAAAACAACCAAGATCGTCTTCAAACGAGCAGAACCAGGAAAACACGTCCCAAACACAGCCGCCCACACGTCAAGTGAAGGCTGTAGACGAGTTTGTTACACTCCGAACAGGAGCGAGTGGTATTCTGAACTATTCTCAAAATCATTTAGCCACACTTTCACGTTGAAAAAGAGGCTATGGAATGAGTATTTTGGTCGGGCGATATTTATGAAACGAGTCTAAGAATTTTCCGTTTTGCCGAGCCTCTTTGGTCCGGCAAAACGGGAAATTCGTAGACGAGTTTCATAGCTATCATGTGACCAAAACACGAATTTCATATTTATCATATGACACCAAAAACACATCTTTTAGATAGAAAAGAAGGGTTAAAGAATGGAATTTAACCTTGAACGTCATGTATGTGACTGTGACGCATCACAGCTGTAAGTAATTATGAACAGGTCATAACCGCATTAATTTGACACGGATCTTTTCGACGATAACCAATCAGAAAGCGTTCTTAATATTTATTAAAAATATGAAACGGAAATAAGATGAGAAAACAGAGAAGTTGTATGATAAAAGGAGATACGTGTTTTGGTTTTGGGATTTTTTTGAGTTTTAGTGATATGAAAGCCTTATCTACCAGTCTCCAAAGCCCGAGCCGTGTTTGGGCTTCCATTGTTACAGATGACCTTTGACGTTTTTCTCTTTACGACCTTGTGAACTCTTGGTACACTAAGTTTCATATAAGGAATGGTCGTTTGTTTCTGTAGCCCATTTACACTATGTTTGACCTTTGTTTTTTGGGGGTTCATAACTCAAGAAATAGACAGAAACAAACGATCATTCCTTATAATTAAACTTGATGGACAATAAATCTAAAACACTCTACTTTGCGGAGTTAACCCTTTACCCAACGTAACGGCCAAAACCGGCCAGCGCTATTCTCAAAAATCGCCAATTATTTTTCAAAATATTTTCATTTTTTGTCTCAAAAACATAGGTTATGACCCCTCGTTGGAACGAGCTCGTCGAGCTCGTTCCAACGAGGGGTCATAACCTATGTTTTTGAGACAAAAAATGAAAAAAATTAGTTATTCAAGAATTTTTTTTGCAAGTGTCGTCTGCTTTTCATGTTAGGTAAAGGGTTAAAATAAGAACCATTATGCGTCCTAGTGATAACTGAATAAAAAGGCATAGTTTTCTCAAATTCTGTTTGAAATAACGATACATTTCACCGAAACATGTTCTTGTGTCATTAAAATTTTTATTGACCATGAATTGCATAAATTAAAAGGAACGTCATAGGCAACGCCTACACAAAACTTCAATCTCCTTTTCCACTTGACGGGAGGGTGCTGTCATTCAAAGCAACACTGAGTTAAATTTAATTTTGTTTTTGACAATTGCCTGAGAAATTGAAAACACAGTTTGTAAATGTGGAGTTACAAACCCAGATGACATGAAGTTGGTTGAACTTTGTTTCAAAAAGAGTTCATTCAGGCTATTTAGAAATTGGAAAGTTTTTCAGTTTCGTTTGGGGATTATCATGACCGGTCATTGTTTACGTTTGATTTGGATAAAACGATGAACGCAGATGACCACCTATTGCGTATAAACACACTGAACATGGAACAAAAAACATGATAAGGATTTCATTGTTTATTAAATTTTATTTTGTAAGTCCTTTTAATATGATGAGATAAATATTAATTACTTTTCATGTTGAAACAATTTGAGCGTGCAGGGGTTCTTTGCCATTCACACCGTGCAACGTAATTTTCAAGACAGATATTTGGGGCGTGGTTTACGGCGGGCCTAAATGCGTTTTTTATTTCATTGTGTTATGAAAAGAAAACCAGAGGCCCCAGGGGCCCTGAAGCGCTCACTTTCAACAGAACATGATAAAACAGAGTCCAAGAATGAGTCCACATTAAGCAATCCATCTCCATAGGATACATTGTCAATCCTTGAGCCCCTCAGGAGTGACAATGAAAGTATCAACGACACTGTAGCTTAACTTGTCTATGTGTTGTGTTTGATGAAAAGGATAATGTTCGATGTTTATGAAAAGATTATGAAATAAGGCAAGATTTGTGATAATTGGAAATAAGTTAATTTCTGTTCCCTGTATGCTATGTTTTTAATAAAAATAATATGAGGTGTACACTGTATTAAAGAGCTGAGGGTGGGCTAATATGACCTCACAGTTAATGTATGTGGCCTTCACACTTAACGTTCGTCAACGAAAGTTACCAAGTTACAGTGAAATTATTCCAAAACGAGTCATCCTATCAAGTTACATTGAAATCCCTTCATAAATATGGCATGTAGACTGTGCTAAACGTCTTCGGGCTTCAGGCATGTGTAGCCATGACGGTTGACCGATTGCAACTAAAAGGGGGACGTCCCCATCTCGACATTATACTGAGTCATTCTGCTAAGTTACAATGAAATCCCTTTACAAATGCGACCTGCAGTCTGTAATAAAGTTTTTCGGGTTTTGGGCTCGGGAAGCCATCATGGTTGAATGATCGCGACCAAAAGGGGACGTTGTCATCTGGGCTTCATCTGGAGTGATCCTACGAAGTTACAATGAAATCCCTTCATAAAGATGACCTGTAGACTGTGCTCAAGGTTTTTGGGCTTCGGGCCCCTGAAGCCATCACAGTTGACCAATCACGACCAAAAGGGGACGTCATCATCTAGGCATTATATGGAGTCAACCTAACAAGTTACAACGAAATCCTTCCATAAATACGACCTATAGACCATGCTAATGGTTTTGGGGTTTTAGGCTCGGGCAGCCATCAAGGCTGAATGATCGAGACCAAAAGGGAACGTTCACATCTAGACATTTTTTGGAGTCATCCTACCAAGTTACAATGAAATCCCTTCATAAATATGACCTGTAGACTGTACTAAAGGGCTTCGGGCCCCTGTAGCCGTCACGTTTGCCCAATCGCGTCCAAAAGGGGACGTTCTCATCTCGACATTACATGAAGTCAACCTACCAAGTTACAATGAAATCCCTTCATAAATATGGCCTGTAGACTGTGCTAAAGGTTTTCGGGCTTTGGGCTCACGCAGCCATCATGGTTGAATGATCGCAACCAAAAGGGGACATTCTCATCTGGGTATCATCTGGAGTGATCCTACGAAGTTACAATGAAATCCCTTCATAAATATGACCTGTAGACTGTGCTCAGGGTTTTCGTGCTACGGGCCCCTGTAGCCATCACAGTTGACCGATCACGACCAAAAGGGGATGCCATCATCTAGGCATTATTTTGGGTCAACCTAACAAGTTATAATGAAACCCTTCCATAAATACGACCTATAAACTATGCTAAATGTTTTTGGGCTCGGGCAGCCATCAAGGCTGAATGATCGCGACCAAAAGGGGACGGGGACGTTCTCACCTAGACATTATTTGGAGGAGTCCTACCAAGCTACAATGAAACCCCTTCATAAATATGACCTGTAGACTGTGCTAAAGGTTTTCGGGCTTCGGGCCCCTGTAGCCGTCACATTTGACCAATCACGACCAAAAGGGGATGTCGTCATTTAGGCATTATATGGAGTCAACCTAACAAGTTACAATGGAATCCTTCCATAAATACGACCTACAGACTATGCTAAATGTTTTTGGGCTCGGGCAGCCATCAAGGCTGAATGATCGCGACCAAAAGGGGACGTTCTCATCTAGACATTATTTGGAGTCATCCTACCAAGTTACAATGAAATCCCCTCATAAATGTGACCAAGTTAAAGACCGTGCTAAAGGTTTTCGGGCTTCGGGCCCCTGTAGCCTTTACAGTTTCCCAATCACTTCTAAATCGGGACGTTCCCATCTAGACATTATACTGAGTCATTCTACTAAGTTACAATGAAATCCCTTTACAAATGCGACCTGTAGTCTGTACTAAAGTTTTTCGGATTTTGGGCTCGGGAAGCCATCATGGGTGAATGATCGCGACCAAAAGGGGACGTTGTCATCTGGGCTTCATCTGGAGTGATCCTACGAAGTTACAATGAAATACCTTCATAAATATGACCTGTAGACTGTGCTCAAGGTTTTCGGGCTTCGGGCCCCTGAAGCCGTCACAGTTGACCAATCACGACCAAAAGGGGACGTCATCATCTAGGCATTATATGGAGTCAACCTAACAAGTTACAACGAAATCCTTCCATAAATACGACCTATAGACCATGCTAATGGTTTTGGGGTTTTAGGCTCGGGCAGCCATCAAGGCTGAATGATCGCGACCTAAAGGGAACGTTCACATCTAGACATTTTTTGGAGTCATCCTACCAAGTTACAATGAAATCCCTTCATAAATATGACCTGTAGACTGTGCTAAAGGGCTTCGGGCCCCTGTAGCCGTCACGTTTGCCCAGTCGCGTCCAAAAGGGGACGTTCTCATCTCGACATTACATGAAGTCAACCTACTAAGTCACAATGAAATCCCTTCATAAATATGACCTGTAGACTGTGCTAAAGGTTTTCGGGCTTTGGGCTCGCGCAGCCATCATGGTTGAATGATCGCAACCAAAAGGGGATATTCTCATCTGGGCATCATCTGGAGTGATCCTACGAAGTTACAATGAAATCCCTTTATAAATAGGACCTGTAGACTGTGCTCAAGGTTTTCGGGCTAGCCATCACAGCCATCACAGTAGCCATCACAGTTGACTGATCACGACCAAAAGGGGGTGCCATCATCTAGGCATTATATTGAGTCAACCTAACAAGTTATAATGAAACCCTTCCATAAATACGACCTATAAACTATGCTAAATGTTTTTGGGCTCGGGCAGCCATCAAGGCTGAATGATCGCGACCAAAAATGGACGGGGACGTTCTCACCTAGACATTATTTGGAGGAGTCCTACCAAGCTACAATGAAACCCCTTCATAAATATGACCTGTAGACTGTGTTAAAGGTTTTCGGGCTTCGGGCCCCTGTAGCCGTCACATTTGACCAATCACGACCAAAAGGGGATGTCGTCATCTAGGCATTATATGGAGTCAACCTAACAAGTTACAATAGAATCCTTCCATAAATACGATCTACAGACTATGCTAAATGTTTTTGGGCTCGGGCAGCCATCAAGGCTGAATGATCGTGATGGCTGCGATGGCGACCAAAAGGGGACGTTCTCATCTAGACATTATTTGGAGTCATCCTACCAAGTTACAATGAAATCCCCTCATAAATATGACCAAGTTGAAGACCGTGCTAAAGGTTTTCGGGCTTCGGGCCCCTGTAGCCGTTACAGTTTCCCAATCACTTCTAAATCGGGACGTTCTCATCTAGATATTATATGAAGTCAACCTACCAAGTTACAGTGAAATCCCTCCATAAATGTGACCCGTAGACTGTGCTAAAGGTTTTCGGGTTTTGGGCTCGGGCAGTCGTCACGGTTGACAGATTGCGACCAAATGGGGAAGTTCTCATCTAGACATCATACGGAGTCATCCTACCAAGTTACAATAAAATCCTTCCATATTAAATATGACCTGCAGACTGTGCTAAAAGTTTTTGGGTTTCAGGCTTGGGCAGCCATCACGGTTGACAGACCATGACCAAAAGGAGACGTTCTCATCTAGGCATTATACAGAGGCATCCTACCAAGTTACAATGAAATCCCTTCATCAATACGACCCGTAGACTGTGCTAATGGTTTTCGGGTTTTGGGCTCGGGCAGCCATACCGGTTCACCAATCGCGACCAAAAGGGGACGTTCTCATCTAGACATGATCCCAAACCTGCATATGAAATTTCGTGACGATCAGACAAGAACTACGGGATGTAGCCTGTGCTAAAGGAAATGTGAACAGACTCACAGACTAACAGACTTCTGCACGCGTGATGGCAATAGCTTATCTTGACTTTGTCAAGTTAAGCTAAAAATAGTCCGAGCATCATGCCTTTTCTTCAGTTGATCATAATGTAAAATGTGGAGCTCCCCTATCTAGCCCCTTGATACAATCTATGTGGATTAATCTTAGTTACACACCTCTAGAGGGTAATGAATACAAAATTTCTAATTCTTCAGCTACATGGCCAATTCCGGCTCTCTAGGGAGCCCAACTATTAACCTAGGATCTCGATTTGAACAAAGTTGAATCTGATCTCCCTAGAGATGCTGTATACCAAATATGGAAGCATTCTAACTGTTGGATCTGAAGAAGAAAAGTTTTAAAGAAATTTCTTCATATTGCATTAAGTTAAAATTTGGCTACCATAGAGAGCCTAAATATTAACCCAGGGGACCAATTTGAACAAACATGAATCTGACTCCCCTAGAGATGTAAACCAAATATGAAAGGATTCTGATAGGTGAATTTGAAGAAGATGTTTGAAGAAATTCCCTCATATTTTACTAAGTTAAATTACAGGTTCCCATATGGAGCCCAAATATTAACCCAGGCACCCCTTTAAAGATGTTGTATACCAAATATCAAACAATTCCGACTGGTAGATCTGAAGAAGATTTTTTAAGAAATGTCATCATATTGCACTGTTAAAATTTTGGCTACCACAGTGAGCCCAAATATATACCTAGAGATCCGATTTAATCAAACTTGAATCTGACCCCCCCCCCCCCCCCCCGCCCCCCGAGATGTTGTATACAAAATATGAAAGCAGTCTGACTGGTGGATCTGAAGAATATTTTTTAAGAAATTTCCTCATATTGAAATTTGGGCTACCATAGTGAGCCCAAAATTATCCCACAAATTGAACTAAGGTAAAAGTTGGGCTTCCATGGGAAGCTCAACTATTAGCCTAGGGACTTGGTTTGAACAATCTTGAATCTGCCCCTCATTATAATGATGTTTACCAAACATTAAAAGATTCTGACTGGTGGTTCTGAAGAAGATTTTTAAAGAATATTCCTCATATTGCCCTAAGTTAAAACTTCAAGTTCATGTATCGAGCCCAAATATGAACCAATGGGCTTCATTTTAACTAACTTGTATCTGACCTCCCCCCCCCAATCCCAGCCCACCCCCCACCTCCACCCCCACCCCAGTGGATACTGTATACCAAATATCAAAAGATTTGGATAATTGGTTCTGGAGAAAAGATTTTTTTTTAATTTTTACAAAAATGCTGACTCAGCAATTTTTCGATGCCCTGACATAACCGATGGCAATTTTGTTTTTACCATTCAATTCTACTGGTCCTAAGGATGCTTCATACCAAATAACAGTTCTCTGTTCCGTGAAGTTTGGAAAATATGGGCGTTTGAAAATATTTCTATTTTTAGCTTCTGAACAGAACATGATAAAACAGAGTCCAAGAATGGGGATGCGGGGATTTTTTTTTGGCACGAGTCAAGTATTTATGACCCAATAATACCACATACCAAATGTGGTTCATACTGGAAAATAGAAATTTTGGGCAGGGCCAAAAATCTTACTCCTCCCATTAAAAAGCCAAATATTGCTTGACGAACTTGAATCTACATCTCAAAAGGAAGACCCATAACAAATATCAAGTCATTGTACCAACTGTTTCATGAAAAGAAGATTTAAAAAATATTTTGGAGCATTTTCCCCCAACCCTTCCCTATGAGTCTGGGCACGTTGAGTTGAACAGCGATGGGGTTAGCTCAGCTTGACGTTGTCAATGTGAGCTAAAAAAAAGAAATACTTTAACCAACCATTTTGCCTTAAAATGCATGAACAGAAAAAAAGGTTTAACTGGTTAAGGGCTAGATTAATTCTGGTGGTCTGAACTTGTTATTCAAAATTTGTTTTATTATAAATTATTGGAGAGAGCCCACAGGCACTCTCCAATAATTTGTAATAAAACAAATTAGTATAAACAAAATATCATTTGCGTTTGACTGAATATGATGCATGAGCAAGAAAAATATTGGCCTTTGCTCTGGTGCCCTCATTTTTTGGAAAGCCCTCATAGTGGCTTCTAGCACTCAACCAGTTAATTAATTATATCATTACAAATGGTAGTTTTTGAGAAGATTCGCCCATCATGAATTTTTGCCAGAATTCGGAATGAGTGAAATACCAAAAGAGTATAGTTAGTTCAGTACAACAAAGAACTGCACTCTTTCTATATTCTTAAACTTCTCGAAAGCATTCGACACCATTGACCACTCAATCTTACTCCAGAAACTTGAATACTATGGTATTAGAGGTATAACCCACCAGTGGTTTCAAAATTATTTAACCGACCGAAGCCAATTTATCTCGTTCTCGAATATTGTTTCAGAAACCTCAACCATAAACACCGGTGTACTTCAAGGGTCTATTCTTGGTTCTGTTCCATTCTTGTTGTACATTGACGATTTTAGCAACTCCTCTGTGCTTATTCTACTTTCCTTTGCCGATGATACAACGGTATATAGATCAGGAAACAACCTTGACACACTTACAGATAGTGAAAATTCCGAATTAGACAAAATAAATCACTGGTGTTCTGCCAACAAATTAGCCCTCAACCCCTCTAATACTAAATATATGCTTCTTCACCCACAAAATGATTTGTATAGGGTAAACAACGTTGAATTATCTCTGAATAATACAAACATTGAGGCAGTTGGGAATGAACAAGATCAAGCCGCTCTAAAGTTCCTCGGTGTGTATATAGTCGAAAATATGAAATTTAAACACCATGTTTCTGCAGTATGTTCAAGAATGGCAAGTGTAATTTTTGCCCTAAATAGGACAAAGAAATTTCTCCCCGCAAAGGAAATGAAAACTTGGTACTTTTCATTGATCCACTGTCATCTCATATATGGTATTCAGGTTTGGGGTCATTCGACCTACACCACAGAATTTTCAAGCTGCAAAAAAGAGCCGTCCGAATCATAACTAGGAAGGCATATAACACGCACACAGTCCCACTTTTCAGAGATTATGGCATTCTGAAATTTAAAGACCTCTACAGCCTTCACGTCTCCCTCTTTATGCATGACTGGATGAACAAAAAACTCCCTATGTCATTCGATAACACCTTTCAGGTCTACAGAAACCCTTCGGGGATGAATACAAGGCAGACTGGTAAAATAGAAACACACAAACCAAGAACTCAATTTTCCGCAGAATTGCCATTCCATTCCTTCCCAAGAATTTGGAATAGTATAGATCCTCTAACTCGGCAATATAGTAGACCCAAGTTCAAAAAATCAACAACGCATAAAATTTTAAGTACTTATTCCAGCCCAAATTTCATGTGCGACAACCCAGCCTGTTCCGATTGTATCAGCCATCAAAACTCTCTGGTATCTCATCCTCCTCCCAGCATATGACCTATTGATCCCATCTAGCCGCATGATTCATAAACAAACTATAAATATTCCTGTCTTTGAAAAGAATTTTTGTTACACTGATGCCAAACCGAGTTGATATATTTTTTATGGGAATGGCAGGAAGACAGCCTTTTAGGCTATGCCATTTCCATGCTGTATACTAGGTTATGTTGTTGTAGTTTGTAATGTTATCTCGTTGTTAATGTACTAGTATACTGCAGAAAAAAAGATACTCAGAGACGGTGTACATAAAAATGTACTGTGTCAATTCTAAGCAATACGTAGAGATGCCAGAACAAGGGGAACTAAAGGGCCACTGTGGACCTGCCCTCAAGGCGAGAGTCAGTGGTGCCCTCCAGCGACATCTGCGAGGTTATGAAACTTTTATGAGATGCTCTAGTCTGACCACTGTCGATGTGATGTCAGTTGGACTTGTTCAATCAAAGCACAAAAGCCAGAGAGTTAAATAATTTGCGGATGAATGAGATGCGCATGTGTATGCCCTATCTACTGAGCCTGATCGGGCGTGGGGGGGGGGGGTAGTGCATTGGGGCATCTAAAACTCAATATATGGGCCGGGAATAATCCTTAGCCCTTTACCCAACGTAACGGCCAAAACCGGCCAGCGCTATTCTCAAAAATCGCTAATTATTTTCTCAAAAATATAGGTTATGACCCCTCGTTGGAACGAGCTCGTTTCAACGAGGGGGTCATAACCTATGTTTTTGAGACAAAAAATGAAAAAAAATTAGCTATTCAAGAATTTTTTTTTGCAAGTGTCGTCTGCTTCTCATGTTAGGTAAAGGGTTAAGCACCTTGTTCTCTGACCGGAAATGCAGTCTTATGTCGAGCTATTTAATCTTCACTAGATGAAGTACTTTGCATCTTTGTCCTTCCAATTTCCCTGGAAATACCGTTGGGAAAACTGAAACAACTGCAAAGACAGTATTCGCCGGAAGCTACAGATAAGGTGTGACTTGCAGGGTACACGCTATAAAAACTCCATGTAAGGACCTGTGTGGCGCGGCGGTTGGGGAAGGGGCTGATGGACAACCCCTCGTATTTTTTAAGAATAAAGTCTGCATTTTATGAGAATTGAATTTTGAAGACCTCGAAATTTGTCATGGAAACAGCATATTGCGATCGGGGGTGTACACCAGATTTGTCCCGAATCTCCCGACTGCCGTGGCTCATTTCCCGACTGGTCAAATATTCCAACTACATCAAGACATCTCTTCGCCAAATTGTTTGAACTATAATCCTAACTGACTAATAGTCCAATTACGTCATCGCGGCACGTCTTCGTCGAGTTTTGTTAGAAAACTCAGGAGTTTGTGTATAAATAGTGGTAACACATTGGCCTCACAACCTCTTATTTGTTTAGCATGCTGGGTACTCCAAAGTGGTCATGCTGGTCCTCCCGCGGCCCGTATTGGGTTCTACAGACATCCATTTGTATGCCTGAGGGTGCGTGTACGTGTGCGTCAGAAGTAGGGCCCTGCGAATCACACATTTTCGATTCGATTCGAATCTCGAATCGAATCGGGTCTATTATTCGAAATCAAATCGAGTTCTGGACGGCTTGAAGGTGACCGATAAGGGGGTGGACTGTAAACCTGATTGTTCAGACTGTGACGGCACAAGTCCCGACTGATAAAATATTCCAACAACATCATCAAGGCATGCCTTCCTGGAAGGCATGCCTTGATGATGTAGTTGGAATATTACCCAGGAACGGGTGCGAGACTTTCCAGCACAACACATGACTAGCTACTAGCAACAGCTCGTCGTCAATATTGTTTGGAAACTTTAACTTTGTTTTCAACAGTGGTAGAAAAGTAGTGAGAGTGGAATTAGCATGGGAGGTGGCGGATGTTATTTATGTTAATAGATGAAATTACACTCTGTCTTTATTTTTATCATTATTTACGTTGAAATTCCATCAGAATTATACATTTTGTGAGACGACGACAATGACTAATACCAAGCTATATTCCCCTGTAAAGATTCTAAAAGAAACGAATCGGGCAGCTGAATTCGAATAGAATCGAATATCAACTTAAGATTCTAAATCGAATCGAATCTCGAAGCTTCGCAGTGCCATAGTCCGAAGTCAAATTATTTGTCTCGTAAGAAAATACATGACTAGCAACAGAAATCGATATCTTAAATCCACATCAGACAAAAATATCTCAATTGGAACAAGAGCGCACGTATCGCTGAAGCAATACAATGTCCCCTACCGGACTAATGAGCATTAATAATTATATAAGCGTTATAACCTAGATGTGATCAGCATGAATTCCGTTGAAGCATTTCCAAAAAAGTCCAAAAAACTGATATCTTGGCGCTTTTCCATATTTCCAAGGGCCATAACTCACACAAGAATAACGCAATCAGCATGAAACTCAAACTTGATCTGTAAGTCATCGTTCTCTAGTAGGTTACCAAGAATGAAATCATTCGGTTGAAGCATTTCCAAAAAAAGTCCGGAAACTAAAGTATGACTGACAGACTGACAGACTGACTGACAGACTGACGGATGGATGGACAGAGTGTAAATGAAACCTGATCTGTAAGTCATCGTTCTATAGTAGGTTACCAAAAATGAAATCATTCCGTTGAAGCGTTTCCAAAAAAAGTCCGGAAAACTAAAGTATGACCGACAGACTAACTGACAGACTGACGTATGGATGGACAGAGTATAAATGAAACTTGATCTGTAAGTCATCGTTCTATAGTAGGTTACCAAAAATGAAATCATTCCGTTGAAGCGTTTCCAGAAAAAGTCCGGAAAAATGATATTTTGGCGCTTTTCCATATTTCCAAGGGCCATAACTCACACAAGAATAAGGCAATCAGAGTGAAACTCAAGCTTGAACTGTAAGGCATCGTTCTATAGTAGGCTACGAAAAATGAAATCATTCCGTTGAAGTGTTTCCAAAAAAAAGTCCGGAAAACTGATATTTTGGCGCTTTTCCATATTTCCAAGGGCCATAACTCACACAAGAATAATGCAATCAGCATGAAACTCAAACTTGATCTGTAAGTCATCGTTCTATAGTAGTTTATCAAAAATGAAATCATTCCGTTGAAGCGTTTCCAAAAAAACTCCGGAAAACTGATATCTTGGTGCTTTTTCCCATTTTCCAAGGGCCGTAACTCACACAAGAATAATGCAATCAGCATGAAACTCAAACTTGATCTGTAAGTCATCGTTCTATAGTAGTTTACCAAAAATGAAATCATTCCGTTGAAGCGTTTCCAAAAAAACTCCGGAAAACTAAAGTGTGACTGACAGACCTACAGACTGACAGACTGACGGATGGACAGAGTGCAAACCTAGAGTCCCCTCCGGCGATGCCAGTAGGGGACTAAAAATTAGGATGGGGGCATACCCAGGGGCAGACTTGGCAAAGAATAGTTAAAATAGGAAAATATTTATTTTTTCGAACTGAACGAACCCCTTTCTTGCATCTCAGTGATCAATGGCAGTCCACATACAGGACATTTTAACGGCATTTTTTTTCATCTTCATCGCTCAGTCGGCAAGAATGGGGGTTCCGGAGGAGGACTCATCGGTTGGACCACAGTTCGGACCAATGCGAGAAAATTTTGATTTTACAAACTGAAAGAATGCCTTTTCCTTGCAATTGAGCGATTAATGGCAGACTAGACTACTGGTATTTATTTATTTATTGGTGCTTAACGCCACATCAGCATCGAAAGCTATATCGTGGTAATGACTGCTGGTATATCGAGATGTCCTTCGATGTACCGGTAATCTCTGCAATAAGATCCATTTAGCCCTGGTCATTTTCACGAAATTTCATGCACCTACATCAATTTTGGGAACCACATGGGCACTCAATAGGGGGACCTACCGGGAATTTTCCCGGTGATCCAAATGGCCAGTACGCCTCTGCCTATACACCAACACCACCTTAGTTACGCCCGAAAAGGTGTCTAGTACACACAGGGCTCAAAATAAGCGGTGTCGCGTCGCTTTTTGCTATGCAAAACTTGCAAAAAGCTACACAATGTTCAATTATGTATAGCATTTTGCGATACAAGATAATCAACTGCAGCCTATTAGGCTGCAGTTGATTATCTTGTATCGCAAAATGTAAATGAAAATTTGCAAACAAATTTGAAAACTAGTTCACTGATGCTTTACTTCTGATTGTGAAACATTCCAGGCATAACTCAGATTAACTCTCCATCAAGCATCATTAGCAACTTCATATGTAAGATGAATTCTATTGGTTTAAATTCTTCCTGTTTTTACAACATTTTGCATAAAATGTCCATTAAAAATAACTTCAAGCCCATCAAATTAAAAATCCCAACTTCCATTTTGAGAACTCTGTTAAACAACCACGACGTCATTTGAAAATATCCAAGTCCATGGAACCCTTAAAGGCAGTTCAGTTAAAAAAAACATAGTAAATGTTTCATGTGTTGCAGATCATTTGGAAATGCCCAGAAATGGATGGAAACTATTCTATCTACTTGGAAGAATTCAATACAAAACAGCATAACATAACTCCGGTATACAAAAATAGCTATGTAATTTTTACAAAATGCTATTCATTTTTTGGAAATGTGTAGCATTTTGTTACGCAAAGAAAAAAAGTTATTTTGTACGGCAGCGTTCTGACGCCAGTTGATGTATTTTTTTTACCTGTGCTAAGTTGTTATAACAAGTTAACTAACTTGTTATAACAACTTAGTAACTTGTTATAACAACTTAGCTAACTTGTTATAACAACATAGCTTAACTTGTTATAACAACTTAGCTTAACTTGTTATAACAACTTAGCTAACTTGTTATAACAACTTAGCTATCTTGTTATAACAACTTAGTAACTTGTTATAACAACTTAGCTAACTTGTTATAACAACTTAGTAACTTGTTATAACAACTTAGCTAACTTGTTATAACAACTTAGCTATCTTGTTATAACAACTTAGCTATCTTTTTAATCATTGCCCACTAGGTCAGTTTGTCCCTTCCTTGGGGCTGAGAGTAATTGGTCAAAATGCGTTTAACCCTTTACCTAAAGTAACGGCCAAAAACGTCCAGCACCGTACACAAAAATCGCTATTCCGTTTTTTTTATATTTACATTTTATGCTTCCAAAACATAGGTTATGACCCCCTCATTCGAATGAGCGCGTTGCGCTCATTCCAATGAGGGGTAACACCCTGTGTTTTGGATGCAAAAAATGAAAATTTTTAGTTACACGAGAATTTTTTTGACGAGTATCGTCTGCTACTAGCGTTAGATAATGGGTTAATGGGGGGGGGGGGGGCGCAGTTGGTAGAGGTGCAGGCTGCAAGCCGAGAGGTCCTCGGTTCGAATCCCACCTGCGGCAACCGCGTTGTGTCCTTGGGCAAGACACTTCACCCCCATTGCTCGCGTGGGGGCACGGTGACGTGTACTAAGGCGTAGTGCACGTCGATGGTGCTCCTGTCTTCAACCAATGCTAACCCTGCTTGTGTGGAGTTGGTATGTTGGGGAGTTGACAGTTGCTCGCCGTTGCTCGGTGGTTCTCTTCGAATACTCTGGCTTCCTCCACCCGTAAAACTGTCACGGTCATGATTAGCCATTGTGCAGAAATATGTGACCTTAAACACCAATAAATAAATTACCGGATATTTTGGTGTTGATGGGTGGCCTCAACCGCCCCAATCGGATCACATTTAGGGGCCCTACTAAGGCCCCATAAAGGGCCAGTTACGAAATATCACCAAAGCAGGTTAAAATCACGGGATATTTTGGTGTTGATGGGTGGCCCCCGAGGAATAAAGAAGACTGACACCTCAACCACCCCAATCGGACCACATTTAGGGGCCCTACTAAGGCCCCAAAAAGGGTCTGTTACAAAATATCACCAAAGCAGGTTAAAATCACGTGATATTGTGATGTTGATAGGTGGCCCCCGAGAAATAAAGAAGATTGACACTTCAACCGCCCCAATCGGACCACATTTAGGGGCCCTACTAAGGCCCCAAAAAGGGCCAGTTACAAAATATCACCAAAGCAAGTTAAAATCACGGGATATTTTGGTGTTGATGGGTGGCCCCCGAGGAATAAAGAAGACTGACACCTCAACCGCCCCAATCGGACCACATTTAGGGGTCCTTCTAAGGCCCCAAAAAGGGCCAGTTACAAAATATCACCAAAGCAGGTTAAAATCACGGGATATTTTGGTGTGATGAGGTGAATTTTATCATACTTGCTAAACAGAGATGTGACTAATCAGTGTATGTAACATATGGATATGTTTGTTCACTATGAAGGGATTTAACAGAATTTGTTTGGAAAGAAACCATTTGTAATTTAAAGGAGTAAAGCTGTGTAAAGCTATTTTTTTAATTTATTTTCAGTTAGCGTTTCACCATACACACGCCGAGGTGATTATAAATATTGAAAGCAACACTCAAAGTAATGTTGAAATATAGTAGCTAGACGTCAAAATATTATCAAATTACCCACAGTATTTCCGGAAAAGAGTTCTATCCATGCCATTGGATACTAGTACCAGTTCTAGATTCATGTATGCTCTACGCCATGATTCTCACCCAAAGCTGTAGGAGCCATTAAAAATGGGACCTTGTGAGCTCACGCCATCAATCCCTATTCCTGAGCTCCCAGTGGAGGCTTGGGGGGGGGGGGGGGGGGGCTAACGGCCCCTAAATCAAAAATCCAAACTGTCACTTATTGCTTTTATTTTAACCCTCACCTTCCCTCAGGCACATGAATCGATACCCGAGGAGCTTCAGAATTTGAAAAAAAATATCCGGGGAAGGGTCTCTAGACTAACAACAGTAGGACCGAAGACGCCAATCCCATGTTCGAAATCTGTCAGCGGCATATCGATCGTGCCCTCTTCCACATCCCCAATTTCGAAAATAGGAAAATGGATTATATATCTAGACCTCAGAATGGGGAAATTACCGGATAAATTACCGAGAAAAGAGTTTTGTCCTTTCTTCAAACGCATGCCGAAATACATCCAAATAATAAAAAGTGACGGTTGCGTTTGTTTTGCTCAATAGCAATCCGACTTATTTTATTTCTTTTCTATTATCTAACACACACATAATTTCAGGGACTCAGTCCGAAATGAGCTGTCTCTGAGCTGATAAATAGAGGTGGGCCATTTCTGAACAGGACATTCACTATTTGGAATTCCAATAACCCAACAGGATTGAGTAGGCAGGTGAGGGACTTAATAGCGAGCCGTTCAATGGAAGGGTTTAGTGGGCAAGTGCGGGTGTTACGATGTAAAGACATCGCGCGCCAGGACGGGCCGGGGTTATCAATTCCGGGAAAAGAGAGCGTAAAAAATCACAAGAATTGTAACCAGGCTTGTCAACCGGTACCAGTAACGACACCGGTACCACAGAAACGGGACCGTTTTTGCGGTACCGGTTCTGAAGCCAAGTACCGGCGGTACTCGGTACTCGAGTCAGTCACACCTCGGACTGTATATAAAATTTCAGAGCAACACTCAAACATGGTCCCTCCTGGACCCCATGTTTTGTAGCACATCGAGAGACCACGTTCAGTGTTCTCTAAGTACTGGATAGCTGTCTTTTTCAAGTCTCCAATGCGCGTGTGTCTAATTATAAAATCTGTTATTTAGAACGTCGAAGGCATCTACCTAAGATCGTCACTGAAGGTGCCGAGTCGACGCAGAGAGCAGGTTTAAAGTTCGAAGTTTCGTCCACCCATAAGTTTATACTCGAAGTGACGCGATGTCCCACGAATATTCGAATCTTAAGAACTCGGTTCACATAACCGATTTATTTGTTAGGAATATATTCCATAGCATACATTGTTTCATTGTCATTTAATGACCTTTTTATGTGTTGTTAAAGGTACCGACACCGGTACCGGTACTGCGGTCTGGCCCAGTACCGTCTGGGTTCCGATAAACCAAGTACCGGCGGAACTTTGACAAGCCTGATTGTAACCGAAATTGTGGTAAATGATTCTGGTTTTTGTGTGGCATACAGGATAAAGAGAAACCAAAATTTGAGGAGTACCTGGATGGCACCTTTTTGAGGGGAAGGGGAAGGGGTCGAAGTTTTAAATCCTAAACAATTCATTAGTTATTCATTCCAATCGTCCATTATACACATTATTGTGTGTCATATACAATATGTTAAGTGGGCGACTGGAATTAACAACTAGTAGAGCTTTCTTCCCACGGCTGTGAGTCAGGAGACCCTTTCCCGGATTTTTTGTTTTAAATTCAGAAGCTCTGGGATCCATTCTGGTGCCTCCGGAGCGGAGATAAGGGTTAAAAACTTTAAATAACAGTTTGAATTTTTTTTTTGGGGGGGGGGGGGAGGGGGGGGGGGGCAGGCCCGGTCCACCACAGGGAGCCCACACATAGAGATTGATGAAGTGGGCGCGCAGGGCCCCAGTCTTAATGGTTCTGAGGCTTTGGGTGGGTATCAAGGGGTAGGGCATGCAGAAATCTGGTACTAGTACTGGTATATCCACTAATATAAATAGTACTCTTTTCCAATAATATTGCCGATGATTTTCCCATTCTAGCGCCTTAATACTATATAATGATTAATAAATCGAATGTTGGTTTTAATATTTATTATCACCTCGGCATGTGTTTGATGAAACGGTAACTGAAAATAAATTATGAACCCCCTTTTTTAAAAAGGGCTTTTACACAACTTTATTTTTATTTCTTCAAATTATAAATGTTTTCTTTCCTCAAAACGTTCTGCTAAATCCCTTCATTGTTAACAAACAGATCCATATTTCACGCACACGAATTAGCTACACCTCTATTTGACAAGTACGTATGGCAAAATTCACCCGCCGTGCACCTCGGCTAAATCGTTTTTGTGACATAAATAGTGTGTTGATTGCCACACCGTAGTATGTTTCCAGGGATTCCTAATCTGGTTTTACAGATTACTAATCTGTTTTTACAGATTAACTAATCTGTATTTATAGATTAGTAATCTGTTTAAACAGATTAAATAATCTGTTTAAACAGATTAAATAATCTGTATTTACAGATTACTAATCTATTTAAACAGAATACTAATCTGTATTTACAGATTACTAATCTGTTTAAACAGATTACTAATCTGTAAAAAACAGATGAACTAATCTGTATTTACAGATTAGTAATATGTTTAAACAGATTAACTAATCTGTGTTTACAGATTAGTAATCTGTTTAAACAGATTAACTAATCTGTATTTACAGATTACTTAGTTAATCTGTAAAACAGATTGGTAATCTGTTTAAACAGATTACTAATCTGTAAATACAGATTAGTTAATCTGTAAAAAAAGATTAGTAATCTGTTTAAACAGATTAGTAATTTGTAAAAACAGATTAGTTAATCTGTAAAAATGGATTAGTACTCTGTTTAAACAGATTAGTAATCTATAAAAACAGATTAGTAATCTATTTAAACAGATAATCTTTAAAAACAGATTAGGAATCCATGGAAATATACTACGGTGTGGCGGCTCTACGCTGCCGTAAATTTCGCTTGAAGACAGCCTTCAATAAAATAAACATTGCTTCACCTTCATTTATACACATTTCAGTGCGTAAGTTTTATTAAATTGCCACTTTTCACACGTTCGGGGCTACTTTTAGTACTTTAAAACGTAGTTTTATACACTCACCGGAAACATTACCGGATACCGGACTTTTTACCGGCAAAAAATATATCCGAGTTGGGATAAAATTTATTCTTCAGTTGCACCTGGATGTGATTCGTACGCCAAACTGAAAACAAAAGCGTGTGCTCTTATTACCTGCATGTTTTTACTGAATTACCCGGTCGCAGCTATTTGTTTCGGCCACTTGAGCGAATTAGATGATGGGTTGCACATCGATAGAGGGGCAATGGCATTTACACGTGAATGTTGCATGAACACTGGTCGCTATGCCTAATATTTTGAACTATTCCATTCAGCTTTGGAAGCACAAATACACACGGTTATCCAAGAGCTGTAATTGCTCTTAGATAATTGATCATACATGCACTGTATTTTAATGTATTCTTCTGCTTCAAATTGTTTTACTTTGGATTCTCTGCTTCCATTTGCACATAATTTTTACAGAACTCATTTATCCAATATTTGTTCTTTGTTTATGTGCTTATAAACTTAATATGCAAACTCTTTGATTGTTGGTTTATCATTCATTGTTTTCATGTTTTACTGGGCTTTTATGACACTTTAATGGACCAAGCCATGTCATATCGGGTAGTATTACGGTGGATTATGCGCCACAGAAGCTAGAGAGAACCACCGAGCAGCGGCGAACCAATACCAAGCACTCCAGCCTACTAACCCGACAGAAACAGGGTTAGCTACGGTTGAATGCAGGTGCAAAAACAGACCTGTACACTTTAGCACACAAAACCACCATGTCTGTACATGGGCATTTGGAATAAATTGTCTTACCCAAGAAATCTCGAGTATAATGAATCTATAAAATTAAAAATAAAAATAATTGACAATGGTCCAGAGAGCATATGTATGGAGCCGATGAGGTGACATATGTTTTTAAAATCCATACGCACGAATTAATAATCTGTGCACACGAAATATTAATCAGAGCGAACAAATGAATAATCCAAGCACGCAAACTAATAATTCATGCGCACAGATTAATAATCCGTGCATGAAGTAATGATCAAGGCAAACGAATTAATAATCCGTGCGTTTGAATTAATAATCCGTGCGTTTGAATTAATAATCCATGTGCGTAAATTAATAATCCACGCACACGAAATGATAATCCATGCCAACAAAATAATAATCAATGCGAACGAATTAATAAAATCATTCACGTGAATTGTGATCTGTACACACGAAATAATATTCCGTGCACACAAATTAATAAGCTGTGCAAGTGGATTATTGATCAGTAGTATGTCACGTACCTTTCGAACAAGATCTGGTGGACCGCGCGGTGTACCCCGGAAGTGACGTTTTGGTTACCCGCGTGAGCGGCTATGTTGTGATTTCATTCTCATGGTGACGCGTGGTGTCACTGCACATGTGCAGCGCGTGTTGTTATGGTAATACGCGTTTCCGTCGTCCATTTTGTATATAGGGAACCGCCATCTTGTTTCTATGGTAGCACGTGGTCGCTAGATGACCCAGAGGCATCTAATAAGATGAGGGTATGTTTGGAGGGTACGTTCGATTCAATGGGAGTACAACGTAGTGGTATAAGATCTATAAGAGATGTGCTCCTTATCTAGCTCGAATTCCATCAGTATCCTCGTTTACAACTACATATTTTATAACATATCTGTTCTACTTGACGTCTATCTACTCTAGTATACTAATTATCCCTGAGTGCCTTTTCTACCCATGATATGATATGGCATTGTCCGTGCATTCGTGGCTCTCCCTTACCTTAGTAGATTATTTGGCTTGTTCTACCCGTGCTATGACTATTATCTGCACTAGTCTACCATTATCTGGCTTACCAGTAGACCTTGACATAGCTGCAGTTGATACTTTCCCGACGGGCCATCTGCGCCCCGTTTTCTTCGTGTGAGGCCATGAGGACTATGAGGACGCCAAAGGCTAGTCCTATTCCATAATGGGGTACCAGTAATGGTTTGCCCATGGGGTGGGGGTCCCCAAATACCGAGATGAGGCCATAGGACCATGATGGCTATGAGGTCTTCATAGCCCTCATGGCCTCCTACGATGAAAAAGGGTACCCAAATACCGCGATGAGGATAAGAGTAATGGCATTTCCTTATTGCACGCATAACCCTCATGACCTCATACGATGAAAGGGAATTCTGATTCTGAAAGCCATCCAGATACAAGAAAGGGATTCCAAAATTGGAATTCTGTGGACCGTGGCGACCAAATACCGAGACGAGGATGAGAGCAATGGCATTTCCTTGTGGCCCTCATAGCCCTTATGGCCTCATTCGGTGAAAAGGGGATTTTGAAGGCCATCCAGATACTAGAAAGGGATTCAAAAATTGGGATTCTGTGGACTGTGGGGACAAATGTGGATATGAGGATGAGAGTAATGTCATTTCCTTATGGCCCTCATAGTCCTCATACGGTGAAAAGGGGATTCTGAAGGCCATCCAGATACTAGAAAGGGATTCCAAAATTGGGATTCTGTGGACCGTGGTGACAAAAGACCGAGATGAGGATGAGAGTAATGACATTTCCTTATGGACCTCATAGCCCCCAAGACCTCATAAGAAGAAAACGGGGCACCGATGGCCCGTCGGGAAAGTGTCACCTGTAGCTATGTCTGGGTCTACTGGTAAGCCCAACAAATAGTGTAGATAATAGTCATATCACGGGTAGAACAAGCCAAATAATCTACTAAGGTAAGAGAGAGCCATGAATACATGGACAATGCCATCATATCATGGGTAGAACAAGCATAAGAATCGACAGGGACAGTCAGGGATAATCAGTAGACTAGAGTAGATAGAAGTCAGGTAGAACAGATAAGGTATAAAATATGTACTACTGAACGAGGATTCTTATGGAATTCGAGCTAGATAAGGAACACACCTTTTATGGATCTTATAACACTACGTGGTGCTATTAGGGTCAATATTCTAAAATAATTCTGGTCCATTTTGGTGATTTCCGGTGAAAATAAGTCGTTCACGGGATCATCTGAGTAACTCGTTGTACTTCCATCGCATCGAACATACCCTCCAAACATACCCCCGTCTTATTAGATACCTTTGGGTTACCTAGCAGCCGCGTGCTACTATACAAACCAAGATGGCGGCGCCCTGTATACAAAATGGACGACTGAAACGCGTATTACCATAACAACACGGGCTGCGCATGCGCAGTGATACAACGTTTCACCATGGGGATGACATCACAACATGGCCGGCCAAGCGCGTTACCATGACAACACAAACTGGCGGCACCCAGTCACGTGACTATGACGTCATTTCCGGGGTCCACCGCGGGGTTCACCAGATCTTGCTCGAAAGAAACGAGCACCACTCCTTTGATCCATGCACATGAATAATAATCCGTGCGCATGAAATGAAAGATATAAAAACTATGGTATAGGTTATTAAGTCAAAATGGCATCCATCCTGTGACCTTGGTATACTGGCATCCCACCATCTTAACGCTGAAATAGCAATTCTTAGGTCTACTTGTTCTTGTTTGAACCTAAGTTATCTAGGACCCTTCCGCCCTGGGTCGCTACCGCCTCCTCATATCTTCAAAAAAGGAAGGTCAGGAGGGGTAACCTAACGATCCGAGGTCCGTCCTTGTTAGGCATGCTTCCCGTTTTTTAACGTGCGATAGGCGAGTTAGGACGAAGTGAAGTCTGCGTAAGGCCTCACATCGCTGCACTCTGGGCCTGTGGCAGTAAGTAGGTGTATGTAAGCGTGGCGGGAGAGGGGGGGGGGATCTCTTGTTGAGACGTGGGGGGCGCAAACATAATGTCAGCGAAGATATACAATTCAGATGTCTAAAAGGGCCTATAAAGCAGCCATCGAAAAGTACTTCACAATGCTGGGGGAATTTGGGATAGCACGTCACCTAAGGTTGACTGGGATGGCAACATATGCCTGTGCTTGTCCGCTACATGTCTAATCTTTGCGGTATTATATATATTTTTGGTAGGCCCTGGGAAGGTTGGGATCAGTGGCGGGGGCATGCGAAAATGCACACAGCTCGCCCCCAAATATATTTACATTGCACCCCCCCCCTCCTCTTCATAATAAATACAAACTGCCACATATGATTTCGATCCCCCCCCCCCCCCCACCTTCCATTTGGAGAATTCAAAACTATTGATATAGCTTCGAAATTTGAGACTATTTCAGAGAGACTCAGGCTCTTACCGTCAAGTTACCGATGACCTCGCCATCCTCCATTAGGCTCCAGAATCGCTCTCAAAGCTTCACAGTTAAAACTGAAAAATTTACCAAGGAAGGATAACCGGTCCCCACCAATGGCCTTACCACCTCTAAGGAGGCTTCAGAGTCGCTTATAGAGCTCCAAAAATTTATAATTCGGGGAGAGGTCCCGAATCCGGTGGCGGCGCCGCAGGAGGTCATGAAGGGGCATTTGCCCCCGATGACAGTCTCTCTCTCTCTCTCTCTCTCTCTCTCCCTCTCTCTCTCTCTCTCTCTCTACATACAAAATCAGCTGATCAACATAAATCCACTGGAATTTTGCAAGTTCGGATGCAGATACTTATGAGACATGTACGTTTATAAACCTTGTCTCTAAAATGTGGGTCATCCAATAAAATGGCGATCTACCCTAAAAGCCACCAGAAAACTTGATTCAAATGCACAGTGATTTTGTTTTGTCTGGGGGGCGACTCCCCGCCCTCCACTCCCGGGGACGGCATGTCGGCTTCTCCTCTCAGGATACCCCTCCATACGGAGCATGTCCCCTATTTGCAGTCTCCACCACCCATCCCCCCCCCCCCCCCGCATATACCACCGCCAGGTCACACAAATGGGAGAGGTTGATTCACCTGACTACACCCTTCCCTTCCTGTCTGCGGTCTTTGAAATATACACGCGTCATATCGCTCCCCCCCCCCCCCCCTCCATTGGAATTCTCCCCCTATAAAGGATTCTGGTTCCGCCACTGAACAGGATTCCCATGCATGTAAGTATATATAGCAGGTCCGTCTTTTGAGACATCGGGGGTGGGGGTCCTGATACCTTATGTTTTAATCCGTGCGCACAAAATAATAATCCGAGCACACGAGTTAATAATCCGCGAAGGCGAATTGATAATCGGTACATACAAAATAATAATCCGGGCACAGGGATTATTATTTCGTGTGCACGGATTATTATTTCGTGTGCGCGTGTTATCATTTCGCCGCACGTTATATTTATTCTGAGTAGTATGAAATGTGCCAAATGAGCCCCATCTGGGGGGGGGGGGGAGGGGGGTAACATACCGCAGAAGTGACAGCATACCGCGGGGTATTGTGGGTGTCACGTGGGTTGTCATAGAAGCGGAGGGGAGCGGGCATGTTGTGACCTCATCCCGATAGTGATACGTGGTTTTAGTGAGCATGCACATTGGAGACTACCATCTTGGTTTCTATGTTAGCTTGTTGTTGCCATTTGCCCCAATGGCCTCTAAACAGACGGGGTCTGTTCTAAGGGTGTGTTCGATTCAACGGGAGTCTTGCGAATTACCAAAATAAGCTCGACAGTTACCCCAAATCACCGACATCGACTTCATGTTACCGAAACAGAGTCGCGCGAAGTGTTATATGACCCATAAGGGGTATTTTCGATTGATGAGGTATGTACTCCGGTAGAACAAAAGAGCCCCATACTTGGAGTAAGATCGATGTTTTGTTACTATAATTAACTTTTGTGGCATGTTCTGACTACTCTCTGACCCAGGTATTCAACTGCAGGAGTTAGTACGCAAGGCATAGCAGACGTGCATCAGTCAGGTCCTTGGGCCAGTTATGGCTACATGAAGAATAAGCAAGTAGAAGGGAATGGGTGGTGGTAGAGTGCATAGTAAGTAGACAACAGAAAGGGGAAGTGGGAGGGAATGGGTAGTGTTAGCATGAATGGCGTAGCAATCAGACATCAGGTAGGCCCTCGGGCATGTCAGGGCTTAGGAAGAATAGGGAAGTTGGGGGAAAGGGTAGTGCTGGCATGCAAGACGTAGCAAGCAGATACCAACAGGCACGTTGGTATGCCAGATTTTAGAAAGAATAGGAAAGTGGGAGGGAAATGGATGGTATTGCTATGCTTGGAGAAGGCAGCAAACATCAGGCAGGGCCTTGGGCATGCTAAGACTTAGAGATAGGAAGGAAAGGAAGTAAGGATAAGGTGAGTAAATTGTGAAGTGGAAGTTGGGCCCCGGTTTGGGATATTTACGGACCATGTTACATAGAGATACACTTGTGGAATCTCTTTCTGTTACTTGGCTGGCCTTCAGGATGCCCTTTTCATTATA
The DNA here is from genome assembly GCA_031216915.1 of Pictodentalium vernedei. Lineage (NCBI taxonomy): Eukaryota > Metazoa > Mollusca > Scaphopoda > Dentaliida > Dentaliidae > Pictodentalium > Pictodentalium vernedei. Next base: position 479,930,284 of record CM062294.1, on the reverse strand, counting down.
TGAAAAGCCGACTGCAATGAGGGACAACTTGCCATTCCACATATCCTCAGGGTCATAAGGGCCACGAGAAAATTCTTAGTGAGCCATAATTCGTCATTCCTCATATTCTCATATTTTGGGATGACGTTCCATGGAATCTTCTCTATTCTTCTCGTGTCGCACACCAACATCAAAATATCTGGCGATGTGTGTCACCTTAGGTAATATTTTGTAACTGGCCCCTTTGGGGGCCTAAGGAGAGCCCTAAATGTGGTCCGATTGGGACGGTTGAGGTGTCAATCTTCTTTATTCCTCGGGGGCCACCCATCAACACCAAAATATCCCGTGATTTTAACCTACTTTGGTGATATTTTGTAACTGGCCCTTTTGGGGGCCTTACCAGAGCCCCTAAATGTGGTCCGATTGGGGTGGTTGAGGTGTCAATCTTCTTTATTCCCCGGGGGCCACCCATCAACACCAAAATATTCCGTGATTTTAACTTGCTTTGGTGATATTTTGTAACTGGCCCTTTTTGGGGCCTTAGTAGAGCCCCTAAATGTTGTCCGATTGGGGCGGTTGAGGTGTCAATCTTCTCTATTCCTCGGAGGCCACCCATCAACACCAAAATACCCCGTGATTTTAACCTGCTTTGGTGATATTTTGTAACTGGCACTTTTGAGGCCTTAGTAGGTCCCCTAAATATGGTCCGATTGGGGTGGTTGAGGTGTCAATCTTCTTTATTCCTCGGGGGCCACCCACCAACAACAAAATATCCCGTTATTTTAACTTGCTTTGGTGATATTTTGTAACTGGCCCTTTTGAGGCCTTAGTAGGGCCCTAAATGTGGTCCGATTGGGGCGGTTGAGGTGTCAATCTTCTTTATTCCTCGGGGGCCACCCATCAACATCAAAATATCCCGTGCTTTTAACCTGCTTTGGTGATATTTTGTAACTGGCCCTTTTGGGGGCCTTAGTAGGGCCCCTAAATATGGTCCGATTGGAGCGGTTGAGGTGTCAATCTTCTTTATTCCTCGGGGGCCACCCTTCAACACCAAAATATCCCGTGATTTTAACCTGCTTTGGTGATATTTTGTAACTGGCCTTTTGGGGGGCCTTAGTAGGGCCCCTAAATGTGGTCCGATTGGGGCGGTTGAGGTGTCAATCTTCTTTATTCCTCGGGGGCCACCCATCAACACCAAAATATCCCGTGATTTTAACTTGCTTTGGTGATATTTTGTAACTGGCCCTTTTGGGGACCTTAGTAGGGCCCTAAATGTGGTCCGCTTGGTGCGGTTGAGGTTTCAATCTTCTTTATTCCTCGGGGGCCACCCATCAACACCAAAATATCCCGTGATTTTAACCTGCTTTGATGATATTTTGTAACTGGCCCTTTTTGGGGGCCTTAGTAGGGCCCCTAAATGTGGTCCGATTGGGGCGGTTGAGGTGTCAATCTTCTTTATTCCTCGGGGCCACCCATCAACACAAAAATACCCGGTAATTTTTTCGAATTTTGAATGTCGAATAAGGAAACGGGAATAAGTAACTAAATTCACAGTACTATTTAAGTACTGTGAATTTATATTGGTAATGTTTTAATAAGGTGTACCCATCTTTAAATAAAAGTTTGATTAGTTTTTTCTAAAAAGGCCTTGTTGGCAAAATAATTAAAGGTCAAGTCGCACAGTTTGCTACACGTGAGTAGGCCGTCGTTGCCCCCTCTAACAGGGGCGGATCCAGGATTTCTGAAAAGGGGCGTGTCTTAGTCTGAAACTGAGCCATGAAACAACAGGGTGCGTGATAATCTCGAGATCGATTCTCCCATCTCTAAAGGCAGAGGGAGGGGGGGGGGGGGGGGGGGGGGCTCTCCTGGGAAAAGATAAATAAATACTGGACTCTGAAGTGACTTTTAATCCAGTACCCAGGACAGCAGCCAAAAATGTCCAGAAATATATATTTTATAAAAGTTTTTTAGTAGGACAATGTAAATGTGGATATCGTTGGAACCGGCTGAATAAGCCGGTTCCAAGTATGCCCATATTTACATTGTTTCAGTAAGATATAGTAAGGGCTATTTCTCAAAACGTTAAAAAAAACTGCTTGTGTAAAGGTGTGTGTTGTTTTCGACCCATTAGGAGTGCGCTCCGACATGTCTCGGGGAAAAATAGAGGGGGCGCGCACCGGATGCGCTCCGTCTAAACCCGCTACTGTCTAAGACAAAATATTTTTTCACGATTCTTCCATTTTTACGTTATACAAGAGGTGATACAGTATGCCTTCAAAATGAGCTGCGTTTTCAGGATCAAGTGGGTAGGTCCTGCTTAGAGAAGACCAGCAACAGAAAACAAAAAAGAAATGTTTGGTATTTCACACTCACTGCATAATTTTGACGACGCAAAACGGTTGGCTTTCCCGTGACTGAGTGATCACGTAGCCTGGCCCACCCTTGGAATGCAGGCTGACCACTATGTGCATGAGAAATTAGGCTTTGTTTGTTTTTCACATTCACTACGCATATTGTTTGGTCAGCCATCACAGGACTATTTTCAAGCGTTAAGTTCCCCAATGAAGTAGCCTTTTTGTGCCGAAATATATGATCTTAAACACCAATAAATAAATAAATAAATAAATAAATAAATAAATAAATAAATAAATAAATAAATAAATAAGAAGGCGTACCCAAGCACAATGAACTTGCAATCAAAACGTTGTGAGTTTGATGCCTGGTCGGGGCAAATTGCGTTGTGTCACCCAGAACCCCCGATATCCATATTTAAAGGGCGTTATTGAAAAAGCTCGAAGATATTTCAGAATTTGTGAGCCTTATTTAAGTTAGTTTTTTATAAAAAGTTTTTGTCATTTTGTTGGATAGAGTGCTTCTAATGTAGCTCCGTCCGTGGGGACACATTAACCCATAACCTAACGCTAGTAGCAGACGATATTCGTGAAAAAAATTCTCGTGTAACTAAAAATTTTCATTTTTTCCATCCAAAACACAGGGTATGATCCCTCATTGGAATGAGCGCAACGGGCTCGTTCGAATGAGGGGTCATAACCATTGTTTTGGAAGCATAAAATGTAAATATAAAAAGACTGAATAGCGATTTTTGTGTACAGTGTTGGCCGTTTATGGCTGTTACGTTAGGTAAAGGGTTAAACGCATTTTGACCAATTACTATCAGCCCCAAGGAAGGGACAAACTGACCTAGGGGGCAATGATTAAAAAGATAGCTAAGTTGTTATAACAAGATAGCTAAGTTGTTATAACAAGATAGCTAAGTTGTTATAACAAGTTAGCTAAGTTGTTATAACAAGTTACTAAGTTGTTATAACAAGTTAGCTAAGTTGTTATAACAAGTTAGCTAAGTTGTTATAACAAGTTAAGCTAAGTTGTTATAACAAGTTAGCTATGTTGTTATAACAAGTTAGCTAAGTTGTTTAACAAGTTAGCTAAGTTGTTATAACAAGTTACTAAGTTGTTATAACAAGATAGCTAAGTTGTTATAACAAGTTAGCTAAGTTGTTATAACAAGTTAAGCTAAGTTGTTATAACAAGTTAAGCTATGTTGTTATAACAAGTTACTAAGTTGTTATAACAAGTTAGCTAAGTTGTTATAACAAGTTACTAAGTTGTTATAACAAGTTAGTTAACTTGTTATAACAACTTAGCACAGGTAAAAAAAATACATCAACTGGCGTCAGAACGCTGCCGTAATTTTGAGCACTGAGTACACACAAAATATTCTAATATAATAACAGTGACGATAAATGTTATGGAAACTGTCTATGTTACATCCAATGATAATACCAGCCACTGACATCTATCATTGCCAAAAATCAATAGAGGATACTTATTATTTTTTAAAAGGACCCAGAAGCATATCATGACTGACCGCAAGGAAGTTATATTTTCTCGAGCGGGTGGAAGCTTATATTTCCTTGCATTCTCCAATGAGATGATTCCGGTACCGACTCAAAAACAGTCGATATTAGTAGTATACAGTTAAAACTAGAAGTCTTGTCATGAATTGTGTGCTTATCTAGGCTTAATTGCGCGTAGGAATTGCGCGCAATTGCCATATCGAATGGCATCCAAAGCACGGCAGGATCTCCTGGTTACTCATAGCAAACACAAGCAATGTTTCTGCCAATGGACCTCCGGGTTACCCGGAGGTCCATTGGCTGAAACGTTGCTTGTACACAGACCATATGCACAGAATTTAACAGCCTTACTATGGGTATAACGCGTATTTTAACGCGCAGATCGACGTGCTATTTGTGCGCATTTCATGACATGACTTCTAGTTTTGACTGTAGTAGCGATGAATAGACTCCGGTTACCCGGACTTTTGCCAGTGCAGTTAGTGTTAAATTCCCATTGGAACCGGACTTTTGCCGGTGCAACATTTTGCCCTGCAAAATGTCGGCACCATTCAGAACTGCATCCAGTAAGTTATATATTTATTTATATATTGGTGTTTAAGGTCACATGCTTATGCACAATGGCTAATCATGACCGTGACAGTTTTGCAGGTGGAGGAAGCCCCGGAGAGAACCACCGAGCAACGACGAGCAGCTGCCAGCTCCCCAACATCGTAACTCCGCACTGCAGCACAGGCAGGGTTAGAGTGGGCGAAGACATGCCCACCATCGACGTGCAGTACGCCTTAGTGCACGGCGTCATCGTGCCTCCATGTGGAAAATGGGGGTTAAGTGCCTTGCCCAAGGACACAGCGCGGGAGTCCGAATCGATCGCTCAGACGGTCACCCATCCGAGGACTAACCGGGCTCGACGTTGCTTAACTTCGGTGATCTGACGAGAACCGGCTACCGCAACGCCACCACGCCCCCATCCAGTAAGTGGTACATGTACTGCATATATAGCATGCTATGGTAAGTATATATGCATGGGTATGACATGTATTGTTATGTTTGTACATGGCTTTGAGTGTATAGTATGGGCATGTGGCGGAACATTTATGGGAAAGACGAGTTTTCATGAAAGCTTTCCCCGCGAAACGGTCGACTTCGCTATTGACGCCGTGACGTCATGTTGCGCACGTGACGTCATACAAACGTTGACCACTGTTGTCCACTGTACAATCCGACATTACATTGTTCGGGTCAGGGTGTGTCGTGCTTCTCGTACTGGGCGGATATGGTAGTATAGTATCCCCTTTGATTTACTGATAGCACTTTTTACTACCAACCCACTTAATACTTTATAATTATTATCCCATGACTGCTATAGGTAACACGTAATGCTATGTCAGGCGGTATTGCGAGGTGGTTGGGGGTAATGCATGGTTGACTAGTACGTTATTGCGAGGAAGTCCTCGGTAATTTAGAATGGTAGTATAGGATGTTCGACCTGTACCCCTGTATGCCTACTGTTTGCCCTTTGTACTACTAATCCACCTAATGCTTTATATTATCCTTTGACTGGGATAGGTAGAACATAATGCTAGGCCAGCGGTATTGTCTGGTAGTTTGTAATGATTGTATCGTTTAGGCGATATGTATCCCTGTAGGTCCCATCTTACCATTTGATGCCATTAACTAACAGAATGCTTTGCATTATCCTATGACTGGTATAGGTAGTACGTTATGCTTGGCCAAGAGGTATTGCGACGTGGAGGTTGGAGTAATTCTGTAACAAGACGCAACTAAATAAATATGCATCAATCAAAAAATGTAAAAAGTTTCGAGTCTCCCAGAGTTTGTACTAATATTGGAAGTCACTGAAAAGCAATTAAAATGTCCAATGAGGGGGTTTAAATTCAATGAGGGATTGACTGAGAATCAAAACACTTTTTTTAGCCTTAGTTTCCAAATTATCACATAGGCAGAATACACAAACTGCAATAACTCTTTCAATTTTCAACAAATCATGGTGATTTCCAGCCTAATTCAATACAATGTTAATATAAAGCAACATATGAAACTTTATCGAAATTTTGTTTCTAATAAAAGTAATCACATAAACATTAAATGAACGTGTCAATGACACTGCAGCTCAACTTGACAAACTTGAACTTGGTAAGTTATAAATGAAATGGCAAAATTGAAGATCATTGGTACCAATGTTATTTGATGAAATTTCAACATAACAGCATTGTGTGTGCACAACGTCAAAGTAATCCATGCATTTTTAAATGTAAACTGTAAGGCTGGCTAAAGGAAGAATATTGATACACAAATTCAGTATGTTCAGGAGTTATTGTAAATGGTAACTTTTTCCACAGAAATGAATGCTAATCAACAGCTCTTATCTAGAGTTCTTGACTAATGAGCACACCAAGTTCAAAAACAATCATATGATAAATGTGGCCTGTAGGCCATGTCAAAGAATGTTGATGCACAAATGCAATAAATTCAAAGATTGTTGCTAACAGCAACAGTTTTGATGGAAATGAAAAGAAAATCAATAGCTCCTAACTCTGTCACCCTGCATAAGCATACAAAATGTTTCAAAACAACCTGATAATGAATGTGCCCTCTGAGGCATGCCAAAGGAAGATGTTAATGCACAAATACACTAAGCAGAAGGTCATTGCTTTGTGGCAATGTTTTTTTGTTTTTTTTTTTGGGGGGGGGGGGGGGGTCATGGAAATTCATAAATATACCTTACAAAGAGTGCAAAAGGGATAAGTTGATGCACAAATGCAGTAAGTTCAAAGGCTGGTGATAACGACAATGACTTTTTATGGAAATTAAAAAATAGCTCACATCTAGAGGTCACCCCAAACACACATACCAAGTTTCAAAGTGATCCGATCATAAATCTGCCCTGAATGGTGTGTTAAAGGGAAATATTGAGATCTGACTAAACTAAGTTCAAAGGTCAGCGGCATCATTTTTTGACAGAAATGGAAGAAAATCGACAGCTCCCATATAAATATCACCCCACACAAGCACACCAAGTTTGCAAGCGATCCAATCTTAAATGTGCCCTGCAGGGTGTGTCAAATGGAAATATTGATGCTTAACTGCACTAAGTTTTTACTAAGTTCATCGCAGGTCATTGCCAGTGGCAACATTTATTGACGGAAATCGAAGAAAATCAATAGCTCCCATCTAGAGGTAACCCCAAACAAGCATACAAAGTTTCAAACCGATCTCATCATAAATGTGCCCTGTAGAGCATGCCAAAGGAATATATTGATGCCTGACTAAACTTAGTTCAAAGATCGTTGCCAGTCGCAACATTTTTTGACGGAAATTGAAGAAAATCGATAGCTCCCATCTAGAAGTCACCCCAAACAAGCATACCAAATTCCAAAGCGATCTGATCATAAATACGACCTATGAGGTGTGCCAAAGGAAATTGTGGACGTACTAACGTACCTACGTACAACCGTACGTACGTACATACGTACGTACGTTGTACAACCGTACGTACGTACAACCGTACGTACGTACGCCGACGGACGAGAAGTGATGGCAATAGCTCAGCTTGACTTTGTCAAGTTGAGCTAAAAATCAATTTAAATGGAGCCAAACAAATATGTTAAGTTCTGTATCCTACATGCTGTTTTCAACAAGAATAATTTGAGGTGCATCCTGTACTAAAGAATTGAGACCTGGGTTGATGTGGCCCTCACAGTTAACGTATGTGAACCATAGTTACCAAGTTACAGTAAAATCATTCCCCCCAAAAAACTACCTGTAGAGTGTGGTAGAAGAATTTGGAATGAGGCCTGGGGTCCCGTTCAGCTCTCATGGTTGAACGATCAGAACTAAAATAGGAAATTCATTTGGTCATTCATTCAGAAATCCATCTGGACAGCACAGCACAACACCAAGTCAGTTAACAAAGTTGCAACGAACTCACCTCATAAATACGGCCTGTAGGCTGTGTCGAAGGTGTTAAGAGCAAGGGCTTGTGAGGCCTACACCGTTGACCTATATGACCACTTTGAAACAAAATACATATAGGATGTTCTCATCTAGTTATCAGACCAAGTCATACTACCACGCTACAATGAAATTGCTTCATAAATACGACCTGTAGACTGTGGTAAATAAAGCTTTAGGATTCAAAACAGACAGATCATACCCAAACTAGGATGTTCTCAGCCAGACATCATATAAAAAGAAGGGATATTCCGTGTTTATGAAAGGATGATTAAATAAGACAAGAATTGTGACAATTGACAATACCTTAAGTTCTGTACCTCATAGTTCATGCATTCTACAAGAATAAGAGGTGTAGACTGTGATAAAGGAAGTTAGACACGAACACGTGCGGCCTTCACGGTTGACCGATCTTCGCCAAAACAGGGCTACAGGATGAAATAACTAGATATCATACCGAGTCATCCTACCAAGTTACAATGGAATCCCTTCATAAATACGACCTGTAGACTGTGCTAAATGTTTTTAGGTTTCGAACACGTGCAGCCGTCACGATTGACCTATAGCGACAATGAAAGTGTCAATGACACTGTAGCTAAACTTGTGTGTTGTGTTTGATGAAAAGGATAATGTTCAATGTTTATGAAATGATTATGAAATAAGACAAGAATTGTGATAATTGGGAATATGTTCATTTCTGTTCCCTGTATGCTATGTTTATGATAAAAATAATATGAGGTGTACACTGTACTAAACAGCTGAGGGGTGGGTTAATATGACCTCACAGTTAATGTATGTGGCCCTCACAGTTAACGTATATCAACAAAAGTTACCAAGTTACAGTGAACTTATTCCAAAACGAGTCATCCTATCAAGTTACATTAAAATTCCTTCATAAATATGGCCTGTAGACTGTGCTAAGGGTTTTCGGGCTTCAGGCCCCTGTAGCCGTCAGTTTCCCAATTGCGTCCAAAGGGGACGTTCTCATCTAGACATTATATGAAGTCAACCTACCAAGTTACAATGAAATCCCTTAATAAATATGACCTGTAGACTGTGCTAAAGGTTTTTGGGCTTTGGGCTCTGGAAGCCATCATGGTTGAATGATCGCAACCAAAAGGGGGACATTCTCATCTGGGCATCATCTGGAGTGATCCTACAAAGTTACAATGAAATCCCTTCATAAATATGACCTGTAGACTGTGCTCAAGGCTTTTGGGCTTCGGGCCCCTGAAGCCGTCACAGTTGACCAATCACGACTAAAAGGGGATGTCATCATCAAGGCATTATATGGAGTCAAATTTACGGGTTACAATGAAGTCCTTCCATAAATATGACCAATAGACTATGCTAAAGGTTTTGGGGTTTTGAGTTCGGGCAGCCATCAAAGCTGAAGGATCGCGACCAAAAGGGGACGTTCTCATCTAGACATTATTTAGAGTCATCCTACCAAGGTACAATGAAATCCCTTTATAAATATCACCTGTAGACTGTGCTAAAGATTTTCGGGCTTAGGGCCCCTGAAGCCAACACAGTTGCCTAATGGTGTCCAAAAGGGACTGTTCTCATCTAGACATTACATGAAGTCAACCTACCAAGTTACAATGAAATCCCTTCATAAATATGATCTGAAGACTGTGCTAAAGGTTTTCGGGCTTTAGGCTTGGACAGCCATCATGGTTGAATGATCGCAACCAAAAGGGGAAGTTCTCATCTGGACATCATCTGGAATAATCCTATGAAGTTACAATGAAATCCCTTCATAAATAGGACCTGTAGACTGTGCTCAAGATTTTCGGGCTTCAGGCACCTGTAACCATCACAGTTGACCAATCACGACCAAAAGGGGATGTCATCATCTAGGCATTATATGGAGTCAACCTAACAAGTTACAATGAAATCCTTCCATAAATACGACCTACAGACATGCTAAAGGTTTTTGGGCTCGGGCAGCCATTAAGGCTGAATGATCGTGACCAAAAGGGGACGTTCTCATCTGGACACTATTTGGGGTCATCCTACCAAGCTACAATGAAATCCCTTCATAAATATGACCTGTAGACTGTTCTAAAGGTTTTCGAGCTTTGTGCCCCTGAAGCCGTCACAGTTGCCCAATCATGTCCAAAAGGGGACGTTCTCATCTAGACATTATATGAAGTCAACCGACTAAGTTACAATAAAACCCCTTCATAAATATGACCTGCAGACTGCGCTAAAGGTTTTCAGGCTTCGGGCTCGGGCAGACCTCATGGTTGAATGATCGTAACCCAAGGGGACAATCTCATCTGGGCATCATCTGGAGTGATCCTGCGAAGTTACAATGAAATCCCTTCATAAATATGACCTGTAGACTGTGCTCAAGGTTTTCGGGCTTTGGGCACCTGTAGCCATCACAGCTGACCAATCACGACCAAAAGGGGATGTCATCATCTAGGCATTATATGGAGTCAACCTAACAGGTTACAATGAAATCCTTCTATAAATATAACCTTTTGCCTATGCAAAAGGTTTTTGGGCTCGGGTGCACATCAAGGCTGAATGATCACGGCCAAAATGGGTCGTTCTCATCTAGACATTATTTGGAGTCATCCTACCAAGTTACAATGAAATCCCTTCATAAATATGACCTGTAGACAGTGCTAAAGGTTTTCGGACTTTGGGCACCTTTAGCCGTCAAAGGTGGCCAATCATGTCCAAAAGGGGACGTTCTCATCTAGACATTATATGAAGTCAACCTACCAAGTTACAATGAAATCCCTTCATAAATATGACCTGTAGACTGTGCTTAAGGTTTTCGGGCTTCGGGCTCGGGCAGCCATCATGGTTAAATGATCGCAACCAAAGGGGACAATCTCATCTGGGCATCATCTGGAGTGATCCTACGAAGTTACAATGAAAGCCCTTCATAAATATGACCTGTAGACTGTGCCCAAGGTTTTTGGGCTTCGGGCACTTGTAGCCATCGCAGCTGACCAATCATGACCAAAAGGGGATGTCATCATCTAGGCATTACATGGAATCAAACTAATAGGTGACAATGGAATCCTTCCATAAATATGCCCTTTTACCTATGCTAAAGGTTTATAGGCTCGGGCACCCATCAAGGCCGAATGATCGAGATCAAAATGGGACGTTCTCATCTAGACATTATTTGGAGTCATCCTACCAAGTTACAATGAAATCCCCTCACAAATATGACCTGTAGACTGTGTTAAAGGTTTTCGGGCTTAGGGCACCTTTAGCCGTCACAGTTGCCCAATCATGTCCAAAAGGGGACGTTCTCATCTAGACATTGTATGAAGTCAACCCACCAAGTTACAATGAAATTCCTCAATAAATATGACCTGTAGACTGTGCTAAAGGTTTTCGGGTTTTGGGCTCGGGCAGTCGTCACGGCTGGCAGATCATGCCCAAATGGAGAAATTCTCATCTAGACATCATAAGGAGTCACCTAACCAAGTTACAATGAAATCCCTCCATATTAAACATGACCTGCAGACTGTGCTAAAAGTTTTTGGGTTTCGGGCTTGGGCAGCCATCACGGTTGATAGATCATGCCCAAAAGAGGACGTTCTTATCTAGGCATTATACAGAGGCATCCTACCAAGTTACAATGAAATCCCTTCATAAATACGACCTGTAGACTGTGCTAATGGTTTTCGGGTTTTTGGGCTCGGGCAGCCATACCAGTTGCCCGATCGCGACCAAAAGGGGATGTTCTCATTTAGACATGACCCCAAACCTGCATATGAAATTTCGTGATGATCAGACAAGAACTGCGGGGTGTAGCCCGTGCTAAAGGAAAATGTGAACAGACGTCACAGACTCACAGACTAACAGACTTCCGCACGCGTGATGGCAATAGCTTATCATGACTATGTCAAGTTGAGCTAAAAATGGGACGTTCTCATCTAGACATGACCTTGAAACAGCACATGAAATTTAGTGATGATCGGACAAGAACTGCAGGGTGTAGATTGTACTAAAGAAAACAGACTCAAAGGCTTCCGCACGCATGATGACAAAAGCTTATCTTGACTTTTGACTTTGTCAAGTTGAGCTAAAAATTAATTTAAATGGAGCCAACAAAGGGCAGTAACTCCATGTAATTTTCAAGAAGTCGACTGATACTTCAACTTGTCCAAGTCATTATTAATACAAGGCGGGATGTTGAAATAGGATGTTTTCTGTTAAGTGGTTGCACAAAGATTTGAAATTTTGAGCAAAAATCAACAACAAAGGGTAATATCTCTAAAGTTTTGAGAATGGATCCAAGACAGGTTAATATTAAGGAGTCCATAAAATTTTGTTGAAATCGGAGATCTACTGTCCACGTCATTGCACAAACAATGAAATTTAATACAAAATACAAGGGCAATAAGGCTATTAAAAAAAAATATTGTTTCTCAGGCACTAGTGCTGAAACGGTTGGCTCATTTTCGTAACCGACTAACCGAGAGCTATGACCGGATAATATCCGGTTAAAATTGGCCATTATTTCACCGAATATGGGATCAAAACTTTAAGAATTCGAAAGCAGTATTCTCAAACTATTCCGTAGTGTGTGTACAAACGAATGTTGTCGAGTACTCGACAACGTTCGTTTGTATACATACTACGGAATAGTTTCTGCGATTACTCAGTACTCACGGAAACTGCCGATCATTAACGAAGTCTTGAACGCCAAAGTCGATTATTTCTCAAAATATACAATGAGACTTCGAGGTGTAATCTATCACAAAGGAGAAGCGGCAGATTTACTAGTTTTAAACGTGGAATGGTGATTACTATCGATATTTCGGATAACTGGTTGACAATTTTTCTAATCGGTTAGGTAGCTAACTGGTTTCAAACCGATTATCCGGTTAACCATTTCAGTACTATCAGGCACCTTTCTTGTCAAAGAAAATCTGCCTCGTCACCTTTTGCCCTCTTTTATGACACTATTTTGTACTTGTATGACAAACATTTAACCAATTATACCTCGTTTGACAGAGCTCACAGAGCTCTGTCAATCAAGATATAATTGGTTAAATTTTCAACTGCATTATGGGAAATTTTCACAGCTGAGAACATTGCTTTTTCACATAATAGTGTAAGTAGTTAAATTTCTGATTCCAACTATTTTCCGAACTGCTTTGTGAATAAAAAAACTAGACGCTCTAAGGAGCCTGTAATCGCTCACCTGGAACTACATATAATGAACACTATAGCTTAACTTGTCTATGTGTTGTGTTTGAAGAAAAGGATAATGTTCAATGTTTATGAAAGGATTATGAAATAAGACAAGAATTGTGATAATTGGGAATGTGTTAATTTCTGTACCCTGTATTCTATGTTTTCAATAAAAATAATATGAGGTGTAGACTGTACTAAAGAACTGAAGGGTGGGTTATTGTGGCCCTCACAGTTAATGTATGTGGCCCTCACAGTTAATGTATGTCAACGAAAGTTACCAAGTTACAGTGACATTATTCAAAAACGAGTCATCCTATCAAGTTGCAATGAAATCCCTTCACAAATACGGCCTGTAGACTGTGCTAAAGGTTTTCGGGCGCGGGCAGCCGTCATGGTTGAATGATCGCGACCAAAAGGGGACGTCCTCATCTAGACATTATACTGAGTCATCCTACCAAGTTACAATGAAATCCCATCATAAATACGACCTGTAGTCTGTACCAAAGTTTTTCGGGTTTTCGGCTCGGGCAGCCATTATGGTTAAATGATCGCGACCAAAAGGGGACGTTCTCATCTAGGCGTTATCTGGAGTCATCCTACCAAGTTGCAATGAAATCCCTTCATAAATACGACCTGTAGACTGTGCTAAAGGTTTTCGGGCTTCGGGCCCCTGTAGCAGTCCCAGTTGACCAATCGCAACCAAAAGGGGACTTTCTTATCTAGACATTATATGGAGTCATCCTACCAAGTTACAATGAAATCCCTCAATAAATACGACATGTAGACTGCGCTAAAGTTTTTCGTGTTTTGGGCTCGGGCAGCCATCACGGCTGAATGATCACAACCAAAAGGGGACGTTCTCATCTAGACATTATCTGGAGTTATCCTACCAAGTTACAATGAAATCCCTTCCTAAATATGACCTGTAGACTGCGCTAAAGGTTTTCGGGCTTCGGGCCCCTGCAGCCGTCACTGTTGACCAATGGCAACCAAAAGGGGACGTTCTCATCTAGACATTATATGGAGCCAACCAACCAAGTTACAATGAAATCCCTCCATAAATACGACCTATAGGCCATGCTAAATGTTTTCGGCTCGGGCAGTCGTCACGGTTGACAGATCGCGTCCAAATGGGGATTTCTCATCTAGACATCATACAGTCATCCTACCAAGTTACAATGAAATCCCTCCATATTAAATGTGACATGTAGACTGTGCTAAAAGTTTTTGGGTTTCGGGCTTCACCGTTGTCAGATCATGACCAAAAAGGGGACGTTCTCATCTAGATATTATACAGAGGCATCCTACCTACCAAGTTACAATGAAATCCTTCCATAAATATGACCTGCAGACTGTGCTAAAGGTTTTCGGGTTTTGTGCTCGGGCAGCCATCACGGTTGACCGATCGCGACCAAAAGGGGACGTTCTCATCTGGACGTGACCTCAAACCTGCATATGAAATTTCGTGATGATCGGACAGGAACTACGGGGAGTAGCCCGTGCTAAAGGTAAAATGTGAACAGACTCACAGATTTCCACACGCGTGATGGCAATAGCCTATCTTGACTTTCTCAAGTTACTAAGAACGTTGGGCGCGGCAACATTTTTTGACGGAAATTGAAGAAAATCGATAGCTCCCATCTAGAGGTCACCCCAAACAACCATACAAAGTTTCAAACCGATCCAATCATAAAGGTGCCCTGTGGGGTGTGCCAAAGGGAAATACTGACGTTTGACTAAACTAAGTTCTAAGAACGTTGGCCGCGGCAACATTTTTTGACAGAAATTGAAGAAAATCGATAGCACTCATCTAGAGGTCACCCCAAACAAGCATACAAAGTTTCAAAGCGATCTGATCATAAATGCAACCTGTGAGGTGTGCCAAAGGAAATTGTGGACGCACGTTCTAACGTACTAACATACTAACGTACGTACGTACGTACGTACGTACGTACGCCGACGGACGAGAAGTGATGGCAATAGCTCAGCTTGACTTTGTCAAGTTGAGCTAAAAATGTGATTTCCCATGGTAACTATGAGCTGCAATTGTGGCCATGTTTGCAACAGAACATCAACAATACACGAGGGATCATTCAGGGGGGGGGGGGGGGGGGGGGGGGTCCCAGTCCTCAATCATGTGAAGTTTCAAAACATTTGACTTTGTAGTTTCAGAGGGGAAGATTTTTGCAAAATCCATCAATCAGAATCAGAGAATGTCTTTGGTGGCCATGTTTTTCGAAGCACTGTAACAAAATGAGGAACGTTTGTGGACGGCCTCCTGTAGACCATTCCTGCGAAGTTTGGTTCATGTTGGCTCGGTAGTTCCAGAGACGATGAAAATGTGATTTCTCATAGGGTTTCTATAGTAACTATAAGCCGCAAGTGCGGCCATGTTTGCACAACCCGATCAACATTAAATGAGGATCGTTGGTAGAGGGTGTGTCAGTCATCAACCATGCAAATTTTCAAAACATTTGGCCCTGTGGTTTCAGAGAAGATTTTTCAAAATCCACCAATCAGAATCAAAAAATACTTTTGGTAGCCATGTTTTTCGGTGCACGGTAACAAAAATGAGGAGCATTTGTAGAAGACCTCCCATAGACTATCCCTGTCAGATTTGGTCCATGTCGGCTCAGTAGTTGCAGAGAAGATGAAAATGTGATTTCCCATAGGGTTTGTACAAGAACTATAAGCCGCAATTTCGGCCATGTTTACAACCCGATCAACATTAAATGAGGATCGTTGGTAGAGTGGGCCCCAGTCATCAATTATGTGAAGTATCAAAACATTTGGCCTGGCAGTTTCAGTGAAGATTTTTGAAAATCCACCCACCAGAATCAAAGAATGCACCTGGCGGCCATGTTTTTCAACCGACGGGAACAAAATGAGGATTGTTTGTAGAGGACCTCCCATAGACCATTCCTGCCAAGTTTGGCTCACGACGACTCAATGGTTCAAGAGAAGAAGTTGAAAATGTGATTTCTCATAGATTTCTATAGTAACTATAAGCCGCAATTGAAGCCATGTTTGCAACCTGATCGACATTAAATTAGGATCGTTGGAAAAGGGGGTCCCAGTCATCAACCATGCAAAGTTTCAAAACATTTGGTTCTGTGGTTTCAGAGAAGATTTTTTCAAAATCCACCAATCAGAATCAAAAAATACTTCTGGTAGCCATGTTTTTCGATGCACGGTAACAAAAATGAAAGTGTCAATGACACTGCCGCTCAACTTGTCAAGACATGTACATGTATAATATGTAACACAGCAATGACAAACATCTAGGTAATGACCTGATAACAAAGGTACATATAAAGTATTGTAATGGTCTGTACATAAATACTGGCCGTAACCTGTAACAAATGTATAGGTAAAGTATTGTAAAGGTGGATGACAGTCAGATGCTAAACTAGAAAACAAATCTTTGAATACCAGAGTGGGTCTGACTGAACCCCAAAATATTTGTTCTTATAGCACAGTGATAACAAAGGCACCCCAAATCACACTCATTCCTGTCCTAAGGTGAAAACAAAGGTACCCAAGAAGTTTCGTGAAGATCAGTTCATAAATACGAGCTGTATAGAAGTTGTGACAAAAAACTGATTGCACCTAATTTCGGTACAAAATGGCCACTGGCAGCCATTTTGAATTTTGGACCGCACTCAGAAACACTTGTTCTCGTCCCAAGGTGATAACAAAGGTACCCAAGAAGTTTTGTGAAGATCGGTTGATAAATACAGCCTCCAGCCCAAGCCGCATTGACATGTGCACTTACAGTGTATAAGTAGCACTAAATAAATCAAAATTCATCTAATTTGCTTAATTTCTGCAAGAAAAAAAAACCCGTATTATATGTGATGTATCCCATGGTACTAAACATTCATACAAAAAATTATTCAAATCAGAGCTTTCATGTGGAAGTTCGGCGCAAAAATCTGATTGCCCCTAATTTTGAACAAAATGGCTGCCAGCGGCCATCTTGAATTTCGGACCGGACCCCAAAACACTCGTTCTCGTCCCACAGTGGCAACAAAGGTACCCAGGCAGTTTCGTAAAGATCGGTTCATAAATGCGGCCTCTAGCCCGAGCCGTATTGGCATTTGCACTGACAGTGCTGAAAGTAACACTAAATAAATCAAAGTTAGTCTAATTTGCATAATTTAAGCACGAGAAAAAACCCCGTATGATATGTGATGTATCTCATGGTACTAAACATTCATACAAAAAAATTATTCAAATCAGAGCTTTCATATGGGAGTTCTGTACAAAAAACAGATTTCTGCATCGTCGGTACAAAATGGCGGCTGGCAGCCATCTTGAATTTCGGACCGCACCCAAAAACACTCATTCTCGTCCCACAGTCGTAACTAAGGTATCCAAGAAGTTTCGTAAAGATCGGTTCATAAATACGGCCTCTAGCCCGAGACATACGGACAAACGGGCCATGACAAAAGCTCAAATTTGGCTTTGCCAAAGTTGAGCTAATGAGGAGCATTTGTAGAAGACCTCCCATAGACTATCCCTGCCAGGTTTGGTTCACGTCGGCTCAGTAGTTCCAGAGAAGATGAAAATGTGATTTCCCATACGGTTTCTATAGTAACTGTAAGTCGCAATTGCAGCCATGTTTGTAACCCGGTCAACATTAAATGAGGATCTTTAGTAGAGGGGGTCCCAGTCATCATTTACGTGGAGTTTCAAAACATTTGGCCTTGCGGTTTCAGAGGAGGGAAATTTTGAAAATCCACCAACCAGAATAAAAGAATGCCTCCAGAAGCCATGTTTTTCATCCGACGGGAACAGAATGAGGATCGTTTGTAGAGGACCTCCCATAGACCATTCCTGCCAAGTTTGGTTCACACCGGCTCAGTGGTTACAGAAAAGATGAAAATGTGAAAAGTTTACGGACGACAACGGATGCCAAGTGATGTGAAAAGTTCACATGGCCTTTTAGGCCAAGTGAGCTAAAAAGAAAACCACCCTCCCTCATCATAATAATGAGGAAAAATTGTCCGAGAAACAAGAATTTTTTTATTGGCCTAACTTCCCTAATTTTTCATCGAAACATGGTGGTTATTGAACTTGTCCAAGACATTTTTAATATAAAGAAGTTGGCCAAACTTAATTACAATCTGATGACTATTGTTTAAGTTATTGCATAAACAAACTTATGGATGGACAGACCAACAAATGAGTGGAAGGATGGAAAGAAAGACAGACAGACAGATGGATGGAGCTCTTCACTGTATCCCTTCCCTAAAGGGGGATAATAAACATCAGGAAAGAGTGGTGAAGCGAGATGTTGAGGAACAAGAATAATTTTGTTATTTATTTATTTATTTATTTATTGGTGTTTAAGATCGCATACTTCTGCACAATGGCTAATCATGGCAACATGGAGATAAAGTAAAGTCCAGCCAATCGTTTATACCCATGTTGCCCATTTTAGAGGACTTCCACCCCAAGTACTGGTGACTGGGTCCTATTTTACCAGTAAAATAGAGCTTGTTTACCACAGTCAACAAGCACTGCATCACTTCCCGGGGTTCCCATGAGGAAATAATTTTGTTAAAAATTTCATTCAAACTGCTGTGTTCAGTGAGAGTATATGGGATGAGGGCTCAGATCATTTTTGTCACAGAGCAAGACCATTCAAATTAATTTGAATATCATTCTTTTAATGACAATTTGTAACAAAAGTGAAAAGTTTACACATACACCCAGCACCCAGGATGTAGACATTTTTATTATAAATCGTCTTCCTTTATACAAATACTTCCAGGTTTAAATTACACACTCAAATGCTATCATACAAGAATACAAGACACTTTCAACATATATTTAACAAACCTGATCAACCATGGAACTTGATTAGGCCCAAAAAAGTTAAAAATCCATTTCTCAGGCCCTCCCGCATGGTCCTTTTGGCTACCGCATGCTCTCTTTTGATAACCAATGCAAACTTAAAATAAAAATTAAATTGTTTATGTCCGATATTTTACCCAAGTTAATAAAACTGATAAATTTGTCCCCTGAGTGCAACAAGGCTTTGCAATGCTTTAGCATTGCAAAGCCTTGTTGCACTCAAGGGATGAAATACACCACCACCCATGCTGTTCTGGACTGTAGAATATGAGGCCTAAGTCATAACACAACCAAGAACATGAACTTTTGATGGCAAAGAAATAATTACAAAAAATAAAATAAAAAACCACCCTCCTGCATGCAATTTTACAAAAAATGTCCTGAGAAACAGAAAATGTACTTTATGAGGCCTTATTAATATTTGGTGTATTGAGGAATACATGATGTATATAGGCTGTATTATCACCAACTCCATGAGTAAAGTCCCTGTCCCCACCAACTGTATTGTCTGGTGGGGTTTTGAAACACAACCATGTGACCTTAATATATAGAGAATAAATATGCAGTGTATCAATTAGTTATGCCACGAATATGATAACTATTCAACCAATGAGCCTTGGTGACCAGGTTAATTTATGCTCTAAGTGGGAGAAATTTATTTTGCCACATAATATAAATCATCTTTTTGAGTACAACTTGGTGCCATCTGCAATGCTAAACGCATATCCACACATACGTTTACCAGATACAGTGGAACCCTGTTAATTGAATAGCCACTTTGCCAATGAAAATTATTCAATTAATAGGAGTATTCAATTAACAGGATTTGTGCCACTTTCCTATATTCTAGAGATAAACTAGCATTAATTCTATTATATCTTGTTTGACAGAGCTCCATGAGCTCTGTCAAACAAGATATAATAGATTAAATGCCTCTATTGGATGTACGGAGGCCAAATGGGTCTATAAACAAAGGAAAACTGGGGAGTATCAGGGTAATTTCTCGACAGGTTACAAGATTTTTTATTCAATTAACAGGAGTTTATTCTATAACCTATATTCAATTAACAGGTCAACTTTGTACTGAAGATGTGGTAAATGGTTTTGTGTTGGGAAATTATATTCAATTAACAGGATTATACAGTTAAAAGATATCCAATTAAGTGGGCTCCACTGTAATAAAAATCTTCATCAGCAAAACTTTAACTAATGAAGCACTGGGTTGTACCCAGTGCTTCATTAATTAAATTTTGATGATTATTCCTATAATTATTGTTTGGAATCTAATATTATTGCATCCATGGAAATATTGCCCTACCCGTGGAAAGTAACCAGTCCACAGTGGCCGTACTGTAGCGCCTTGTTGCACTCAAGGGATGATAACATTTTATTTATCTCACAGCATTTTTCTTTTATCTGTTCTGGTCTGTGGGTAAAAAAAAAAGAGATTTAGACTTAACATTTTTCACTATGTATTTTCTGGTGTTTAAGGTCACTACTGTTTACACCTGTGCGGTGCAATGCACAGGACTTTTATCCCAAACTTTCGTTTCTAAATTCAATTTTACCAGTTAGACAGAATATATTTACCACAGAAAACAAGCACTGCTCCATTTCCTAGGGTTTTTACAGGAAGTCTCCACTATAAAGGAATCTTTTGATTTTAACATTTTACTGGAAATGTAATGACATTAGTGATGTCTCAGCTACTGTAGGTATAAAATCTTTCGTTGTTTAACCTACACAGAAAATGTATTACTCCAGTTTGGAAAGATAGCAAGCATTTATCATAGACTTGCTGTCCACAAAGAAAAAAGGCAATGTAACGGATAAACATGTTTTATCCCATAAATGGCTGTTTCTTTGAACAATAAAGGCCTTGGATAAATTTTTGCCTTATTCACCTAGTAGGGTGATAAATTTTCCCAGTAGGTTTAACACTGAAAGAATTTAATTCTCTATTAGCGACGGACTTGTTGACCTCTGGCCTCTACCACATTTGTCTAGCATAATTAATAGTTCGATTATTGATTTCTTTAAATCTTTTTGAAAGTATTACACAATGCCAGTAGAAAACACCACCCACTGCTCATACAATTATGTATATTTGCAAGTTTAGCTAAAGTTTGTAGGGGAATTATTTTTAGACAGAAATGTATTACTGCACCTTGTTTATTTTTGCCAATTTTGCTGGTCGATCGAATTGGATCTATGTGCTCCATACTTCTCGCTGCGTTTTGTAGCGAATTATAGCACGAAAAAATTTATTCTACTCGTAGAATTAAGAATGAAACCGACTCGCCGTTTCATTCTTAATCCTACTCATAGAATAAATTTTTTATTTGAAAACACTATACATTTATTCTATATTTAGTTCTTACAAATGGAAAGGATGTGAATAAGTAAAATAATCATATTCTAGGGTTCCTGCATAAATATTTGAGTAGTCAATTTAAGGCATTTCCTGGGCTTCCCAGTATATTTTCAATGTTTTAAAGGAGCCAGAGTAGAGTTGAGAAATTCAAGAATTTTTAAAGATGTTCCAGGGCAAAAACAAGAGAATTTCTCTTATAAAGTTACAAAATTACAGTTACAAATATACCGAAAGAATTTTTAGCCAATATTGCCAATTTTAATTTGTAAAATTTTTTGTAATGGGTCACTTTCAGCATCTTTAGCTATTTCATCACTGCAATATAGGGCTGGAGTCAAGTTTAGCCAATCATTTAAACCTGTGCTGCCTACTAAGAGAACTTCCACCCCAGGTATTTTTACCTGCAAGGCAGAACTTGCACAGTAAACAAGCACTGTTCCATTTTAAATATTACATGACAGATGTATCCATTATCTTATGCAGGGTTCCTGCAGGTAAGGACTGATAAAATTCAAGGCTATTCAAAGACAGTTCTCATTATATTTCAGCATTTTCAAGGCCTTACAATAGCCAAATTTAAAGATTTTCAAGGCCTTGCCTTCAAGTGTCCTAACTAAGTCCTCTGTTAATGCCTACAAAGGAAGTCAGAGGAGGGGGTAATGACCAGACGTTCCTTGTTAGGACTATTCCTTCACTAACACTGGCATATAAAACTATATAGTAAGGCTGCACGGTATATCGATAAACCAATATATACCGGTATTCAAACCGATATCGATTGAATTCCAGTGTAATTACAAAAATACTGGTTTATCGGCATTATTTATTTACCCACAATTTAATTTTCAAGATGTCTTGAGTTTTGTAACTGTAGCCCCGAATGAATAATATTATCCCTTTATCCAAATTCAGCAGCTGAAAAAATAAATATCAAAAATTTCAATAAAACTATATCATGTGAACCCTCATTGGAACGAGCTCGTTCCAATGAGGGGTCATGGGGGCGCGGTGGCATCGCGGTAACCAGTTCTCGTCAGATCACCGAAGTTAAGCAACGTCGACCGTGGTTAGTAGTTGCATGGGTGACCATTTCAGAGACTGATTCGTGCTCTCGCATTGTGTCCTTGGGCAAGGCACTTAACCCTGATTGCCTACATGGGGGCACGATGATGCTGTGTACGTTGATGGTGTGCATGTCTACAACCAATCTAACCCTGCCTGTGCCCAGATGCAGAGTTCAGAGTTATGATGTTGGAGAGCTGACAGCTGCTCGTTGGTTCTCTCTGGGTACTGTCACCGACATGATATGACCCTGGCTGTTAATGTGTCATTAAACCATAATAAAAAAATAAATAAATAATGAGGGGTCACATGATATAGTTTTGTTGAAATCTTTGGGGAAAATCTGATAAACTAATTTTGAAAATAATAAATTTTGATATCGTCTGCATTGGGTAAAGGTTTTTTGAACCGCATCATCAAGGCATGCAACAGTTTTCGATATACCGCAGTATTTTTTTGAATACCGATACCGATATTCAGTTTTGAATATCGTGCAGCCCTACAATATAGTTGCCATTTTGTGCTTTGTCAGCATTTTTATTTACATTGGCATGACGGGGGTTCGAACCCGCGCCGAGAGAGTTTCCTTCGGCACCAACTGCCTAGCGAAACTATACTGAACCCCTGCAATGCCAATGTAAACAAAACCAGCATCCTTTCTTAATTCTATGGCATCCGAGAAATTTGAAAAAGACAAGTACTGTCGCTGATTTCTTCTGAGGTGCAGTTCGTAGAATTAAGTGCTTAGATGCAACTATCAGCATTTTTATTCTGTGAATATTCAAAGCTTTTCAAGGCCCCGCGACACATTTTCCAGGATTTTAAGGACCCATAGTCAAATTCAAGGCCATTCCTCGAATCCAAAACCCTATGGAACCTCTGTAATGCATTATTCGCATTGTTATTTTAGTCTGAGAACATCAATCTTCACATTGTTGAAATGAACCGCCTCGGATCACCTGTTTTCGTATTTTTCAAAAAGGTTCCAATATTCCTTCCATGTTTTTGGCAAGGGATTTCTAAATCCCAGCACTTTCAAGAAGCCATGGGGACCTTGTAGTTGATTCCTCGGTTTCCAAGTAAGTTATTTTTTAACAGATGCAGTGGAATCCTGTTAACTGAATTGCAACTTTGCTATAGAAAAATCTTCAATTAACAGGAGTATTCAAATTTATTTATTTATTTATTAGGGTTTAACAACATTTTAACGGCCAGGGTCATATTATGTCAGTGACAGTTTTACAGGGTGGAGGAAGCCGGAGTACCTGGAGAGAACCACCGAGCAATGACGAGCAGCTGCCTGCTCTCCAACATCGTAACTCTGAACCGCGGCACAGGCAGGGTTAGATTGGTTGAAGACATGCGCACCATTGAAGTGCAGTATGCCTTGGTACAAGGAGTATTCAAATAATAGTAATTTGGGCATTTTCCTCTCTTCTTGTTATAAACTGAGCATTTATTATATTATATAAGCTCTGATTAACCCTTTACCTAACATGAAAAGAATACATTCGCAAACAAAATTCTTGAATAACTAATTTTTTTTCATTTTTGTCTCAAAAAACATAGGTTATGACCCCTCTCTGGAACAAGCTCGTTCCAAAGAGGGGTCATAACCTATGTTTTTGAGACAGAAAGTGAAAAGAAAGTGTCAATGACACTGTAGCTCAACTTGTTTAAGACATGTACATGTATAGTATGTGACACAGCAATGACAAACATCTAGGTAATGACCTGATAACAAAGGTACATGTAAAGTATTGTAACGGTCTGTACATAAATGCTGACTGTAGTCTGTAACAAATATATAGGTAAAGTTGGTCTGAGTCCGTCTGACTGAACCCAAAATTTTTTGTTCTCATAGCAGTGATAACAAAGGCATCCCAAAACACTTGTTCCTGTCACAAGGTGATAACAAAGGTGCCCCAAGAAGTTTCGTGAAGATCAGTTCATAAATACAGACTCTAACCTGAGCCGTATTGACATGAGCACTTACTGTGTATAAGTAGCACTGAACAAATCAAAGTTAATCTAATTTGCATAATTTCTGCACGAGAAAAGAACCTGTATTATATGTGATGTATTCCATGTTACTAAACATTCCTACAGAAATTTATTCAAATCAGAACTTTCATACAGACGTTCTGTACAAAAAAATGATTGCACTAATTTTGGTACCAAAAGGCTGCTGGCAGCCATCTTGAATTTTGGACTGCACCCAAAAACACTTGTTCTCGTCCCACGGTGATAACAAAGGTACCCAAGAAGTTTCGTAAAGATCGGTTCATAAATACGGCCTCTAGCCTGAGCCATATAGAAGTTGTGTACAAACAAGAGGCCCCACGGGGCCTGATGCGCTCATCTTGTACAGAACACAATTTAAACAGAGTCCAAGAATGAGTCTACATTAAGCAAGCCATCTCCATAGGCTACACTGTCAATCCTTGAGTCCCTCAGGAGTGACAAAAATAATCTGGGTATCATGCCTTTTCTTTAGTTGATCATAAGTAAAATGTAGAGCTCCCCTATGAAGCCCCTTGATACAACCTATGTGGATTAATCTTAGGACCTCTTGAGGGTACTGAATACAAAATTTTTAATTCTTCAGCAAAATGGCCAATTCCGGCTCCCATAGAGAGCCCAAATATTAACCCAGGCTCTTGATTTGAACACAATTAAATCTGACTTCCCTAGAGATGTTGTGTACCGAACATGAAAGCATTCTGCCTGTTGGATCTGAAGAAGAAAAATTGTAAAGAAATTTCTTCGAATTGCGCTAAGTTCAAATTTGGGCTACCATAGCGAGCCCAAATATTGACCTATGGATCCGATTTGAACAAACTTGAATCTGACCCTCCAGAGATGTTGTATACCAAATGTGAAAGCATTCTGACAAGTGAATCTGAAGAAGATTTTTGAAGAAATTCCCTCATATTGTACTAAGTTAAATTTCATGTTCCCATATGGAGCCCAAATATTAACCTAGGCACTCGAATTGAACAACCTGGAATCTGACCCCCCTAGAGATGTTGTATACCAAATATAAAAGCATTCCGACTGGTGGATCTGAAGAAGAAGATTTTTTAAAAAATTTTCTCATATTGCACTAAGTAAAAATTTGGGCTACCATAGTGAGCCCAAATATATACCTAGGGATTTGATTTGAACAAACTTGAATCTGACCCCCATAGAGATGTTGCATACCAAATATCAAAGCATTCTGACTGATGGATCTGAAGAAGAAGATTTTTTTAAATTACTCTCCATATTGAACAAAGATAAAATTTGGGCTTCCGTAGGAAGCCCAAATATCAACCTAGGGACTTGGTTTGAACAATCTAGAATCTGACCCTCATAACAATGATGTATACCAAATATTAAAAGATTCTGACTGGTGGTTCTGAAGAAGAAGATTTTTAAAGAATATTCCCCATATTACCCTATGTTAAAACTTCGGGCTCCTGTAGAGAGCCCAAATATGAACCAATGAGCTTTAGTTCTACAAACTTTTATCTGACCCCCCTATGAATGCTGTATACCAAATATCAAAAGATTCTGATGATTGGTTCTGGAGAAAAGATTTTTTTAAATTTTTGCAAATATGCTGACTTAGCATTTTTTCGATGCCCATTACAGAACACCCTAACATAACCGATGGCAATTTTTTTTTACCATACAATTCTACTGGCCATAAGGATACTTCATACCAAATAAAAGCTCTCTGTTCCGTGGGGTTTGGGAAATATGGGCGTTCGAAAATATTTCTATTTTTAGTTCCCAGGGTTCCCATGGGGATGCGGGAATTTTTTTTTTTGCATGGGTCAAGTACTTATGACCCAATACTACCACAAACCAAATTTGGTTCATACCGGACCATCGGTTCAGAAAATAGAAATTTTGGGCGGGGCCAAAAATCTTACCCCTCCTATTACAAAGCCAAATATTACTTTACGAACTTTGTTTGAACAAACTTGATTCTACACCTCATATGGAAGCTCCATAGCAAATATCAAGTCATTGTACACACTGGTTCTTGAGAAGAAGATTTTTAAAATATTTTGGAGCATTTTCCCCCACTCCCTCCCTATGGGGCTGGGCATACTGAGTTGAACAAAAATGAAATGCCCCTTTGGGACCATCACTCAAACTTTCACTTGAATTGGCCCAGTGGCTTTGGAGGAGAAGACCAAAACATGGTGTTGACGGACGACGGACGGGAAGCGATTAGAATAGCTCAGCTTGACTTTGTCAAGATGAGCTAAAAACTGATTGGACCTAATTTCGGTACAAAATGGCCACTGGCAGCCATCTTGAATTTTGGACCGCACCCAGAAACACTCGTTCTCATCCCAAGCTGATAACAAAGGTACCCAAGAAGTTTCGTGAAGATCGGTTCATGAATACAGACTCCAGCCCGAGCTGTATTGACATGTGCACTTACTGTGTATAAGTAGCACTGAATAAATCAAAGTTCATCTAATTTGCATAATTTTTGCACAAGAAAAAAACCTGTATTATATGTGATGTATTCAATGTTACTAAACATTCATACAGAAATTTATTCAAATCAGAACTTTGATACAGAAGTTCTGTACAAAAAACTGACTGTACAAATTTTGGTACAAAATGGCTGCCAGCAGCCATCTTGAATTTCGAACTGCACCCTAAAACACTCGTTCTCATCCCAACGTGATAACAAAGGTACCCAAGAAGTTTCGTAAAGATCAGTTCATAAATACGGCTTCTAGCCTGAGCCGTGTTGGCATTTGCAGTTACGGTGTTGAAAGTAACATCAAATAGATCCAAGTTAGTCTAATTGGCATAATTTATGCACAAGAAAAAAACCTGTATTGTATGTGATGTATCCCATGGTACTAAACATTCACACAGAAAATTATTCAAATCAGCGCTTTCATATGGAAGTTCTGCGCAAAAATCTGATTGCATCTAATTTTGTACAAAATGGCTGCCAGCGACCATCTTGAATTTCAGACCAGACCCCAAAACACTCGTTCTCATCCCACGGTGATAACAAAGGTACCCAAGAAGTTTCGTAAAGATCGGTTCATAAATACGACCTCTAGCCCGAGCCGTATTGGCATTTGCACTTACAGTGCTGAAAGTAACACTAAATTAATCAAAGTTAGTCTAATTTGCATAATTTACGCACAAGAAAAAACCCGTATCATATGTGATGTATCCCATGGTACTGAACATTCATACAAAAAATTATTCAAATCAGAGCTTTCATATGGAAGTTCTGCGCAAAAATCTGATTTCACCTAATTTTGGTACAAAATGGCTGCCAGCGGCCTTCTTAAATTTTGGACCGGACCCCAAAACACTCGTTCTCATCTCACGGTGATAACAAAGGTACCCAAGAAGTTTCGTAAAGATCGGTTCATAAATACGGCCTCTAGCCCGAGCCGTGTGCACGGCGTGATGGATGGACAGACGGACCACGGGCCATGACAATACCTCAAATTTGGCTTCTCCAAAGTTGAGCTAAAAATAATGAAAATTAATTGGTGACTTTTGTAAATAGAGCTGGCCGGTTTTGGCCATTACTTTGGTTAAAGGAATTTTTATTCAATTAACAAAAGTTCACTCTATAACCTATATGCAATTAACAGGTTAAATTTGTACTGAAGATATGGTAAATAGTTTGTTGTTAGTAAGTTTTGTTTTATACATTAACAGGATTATTCAATGAAAAGATATACAATAAAGTGGGATCCACCACTGTACCTCTATTTATTTATTTATTGGTGCTTTGGGACACATTTCTGCAAAATGGCCAATCGTGACCACAAAATGGAGATAAATTCAAGTTTAGTCAATCTTTATACCCATGTTGTCCATTTTAGAGGCCCTCCACCCCAAGCATTGGTGACTGGGTCCTTTTTTAGCAGTAAAACAGAGCTTGTTTACAACGTAATCACTTCCCAGTGTTCCCACAGAGTTCTGTACTGGATTGGTTACATACAAATCATTTAGTTAATGAGGAAATTTAAATACTTCATCACCATAGATATTCAAGATTTGCGACATTCACCAAGGACACTTGATATCTGTGATAATCAACCAAGCACATCTGATATCTGTGACAACCCTTCATCAATCCAACATTTTGAAGAATGACAGTGAACGAAAGTATTCATGAGAGTATAAGCTAACCTTTAACATATGAATAAACTAAATTTCCTTGTGAATCAGTTCATTACAAACCATTCATTCTCAAAGTCGAGGCACAGACACTGATTACTGTATCAAGCCCCCCCCCCCCCCCCCCAACCCACAAAAAAAAATATGTCAATAACATTGCAGCTTACCTTGACTTTATGAGTAACTACTGATGAAAAACCCTTAACTGGTAGAGTGCAAAATTATTTTTAGCTATCAAAATTTGTTCACATGTCTTTGCCTTGTTACAATTTATAGGAGAGTGCCTGTGGGCACTCTCCCATAAATTGTAACAAGGCAAATCCAAATAGACTAAAGATCATTTCAAAGATATGAAACATAGCCATAAAACTTGAAGCCTTTAAGTTGCACTACCTGCACTTCAGAATAAAGTCCATATATGGGCTTCCAGCACTCTACAGTTAACTTTGATAATCTGACAGGTTTTTGCTAAAAATGATCAATTTTCACTTGAAATAAACCCTGAAACTCATAATTTTCTAGTAAAACTAGAGCGCACTGTCACAGTGCCGAATCTGCGATGATTCATACAATGCCAATGATGTTTTAAAACTCGTTGGTGACAAAAAAACTCATTGGTGACAAAAAAAATTGTTGGTGACAAGTCCATAAATGTGACAGAAATTATCCGAATGACATGCACTATTGAGAGGGTGTAGACATCATGAAGATACACTTGCACACCAAGCATGGTGTCATCCCATCAAGTATTTTAGGAGTTATGGTGTTTTTTAAACTCGTTGATGACAGACAGACCGACAGACTGACATTGCCACATATAGAGCTGCTTGTCACAGCTAAAAACCCTGATTTCAGGGAAAACTCTGGAAACTTGCATCCCTGGCCTCAGTAGACAGTGGCTTAAATCGAATTTGGTGAACTCAGTTTATAAATTTCAACAAGAAATTTGAATTGGGACTTATCGGAGATCCGCTGTATTGTGTTTTATATCCCTGAACAAGATTGTTTATTTATTTATTTATTGGGGCTTAATGGCACTTTCAACAGCCAGGGTCACTTTGTATCAGACAGTTTTACGGGTGGAGGAAGCCGGAGTACCCAGAGAGAACCACCGAGCAATGTCAAGCAACTGTCAGACTTCCCAACATACTAACTCCACACAAGACGGGTTAGCATTGGTTGAAGACAAGTGTAACATCCACGTGCAGTACATCTTAGAACACAACGCCACAGTGTCCCACGTAGGCAATTGAGATTATGTGTTTTGGCCAAGGACACAACGCAATTGCCGCAGGTGGGATTCGAACCAAGGACCTCTCGGCTTGAAGCCTGCACTTCGACCTACTGAGCCACAGATCGCCCTCCTGAACAAACAGTATGCAGATTCCTTATTAAAAATAGAGGTACTGTGAGCAAACTCACAAAGTGATACCCCCCGCAACTGAAATGTATAAGTTAGATTATCTCCCCTTGAAAATGTCAGAACGGAATTATACTGCTTCATGCACATCTTCATATGTCGTTCTTCCATTGTGTAAAGTTTCATGAAAATTCTTCAAACGGTTTAGGAGGAGTTGCTCTTACAAGGATGGACAGACGGTATAAGTTAGATAATCTCCCCTTGGAAATGTCAGAACGGAATTATATTGCTTCATGCACATCTTCATATGGAGTTCTTCCATTGTGTAAAGTTTCATGAAAATTCTTCAGACAGTTTAGGAGGAGTTGCGCTTACAAGGATGGACAGACGGACAGACAGGGTGATTCCTATATACCCCCCAAACTTTGTTTGCGGGGGGTATAAATATAGATTCTGAGTTAAGAGAGTTAAGAGACTGAAATCTCAAGTGTTTTTAAGTATTTTATTTCCATCATAAAATATAAATAATGAACTTGTGTCCTTGTTATGATTATAGTACTGATATACACCTCTTAAAATTCACACAGAAATCATCTACTGAGAGATAGTTAACTGTAGTACTCAAACGATTAGTCGACTAGTCGATGTCGACTCTGGGCAAACCAGTAGTCGACTCTCAATTGTGCAGTCGACCAGTCGGAGGAGTTCAAGCTTTTAGGTAAATAGTATCCCTTCTGAGTCACTGTCAGACAGTTTGAACAGCAATACTGGGCAATCAATGTATACATCAATTGCCATCTAATAGTAGTGACAGTAGTTTGTTTTAACTGGTACTAGTGGAGTGCTGAATTATTTTGGGCTATCAGGATATGTTATTATTTTGCCTTGTTGCAATTTATGGGAGAGTGCCTATAGGCACTCTCCCATAAATTGCAACAAGGCAAATTAAATAAGACTATATAATTTCACTCTTAGCATAATTAGAAGCACATTAACAGAATAATGTTTCAGTAAGTTGCTGTATATGAATGCCCAAGTGAAGCCAAATTTGGACCTTCAGCACTCTACCGGAACACCAACACTGTTATAAGGAGACAGGTTATCACCAATGACTAGTCAAAGTCGACTTGACTTTTGGGTATTGACTAGTCGACTTTGGAATTCACTTGTCGTTTGAGCACTAGTTAACTGGTCGAATGCCAGAAACCACTATCAGTGTTTTCAGAAAAATGAGGGAGCCAGAGCAAAAGCCAACATTTTCTTTCCTCACGCAAATATTTTGTTTATATAAATTTGTTTTATCACAAATTATTGGAGAGTGCCTGTGGGCACTCTCCAATAATGTGTAATAAAACATATTTTGATATTTTGATTGAAAATTCAGCCGACCAAAAATAATCTAGCCCTCAACTAGTTAAAAGTATTTATAACTGCCAAACTACCACAAACTGTCTATATTTCTTTAACCCTTGTAGGCCTGTGTTATGTTCAAGGATTTCCAGAACTCAACAGCCTGTAAGTCTAGGGACTAATGTGTGATTGCTAGATTAGTGTAGAAATCACTTCAAAGGTAATTTTATGACTGTATGTATGGGTGCTCCTGCTCAAAGTCAGAAATAGACCCTTAAGGATTATTATTATTATTATTTATTCACGTTTTAAGGTCACATATTTCAACACAATGGCTAATCGTAACTATAACATGGATACAAAGTCAAGTCCAGCCAATCGTTTATAACCATGTTGCCCATTTCAGAGGACTTCCAGAATATGCATTGGTGACCGGGTCCTATTTTACCAATAAAATAGAGCTTGTTTACCACATTAAACATGCAAAGCTTTACTTCGAAGGGTTCCCATGAGGACCCTTAACAGTTAAATTTTCAAAGAAAGATCAGAACAGCAGCATGGTTGTGAAGTCAAGTTTAGTCAATTTTTTATACCCATGTCGCCCATTTTAGAGGATTTCCAGCACAAGCATTGGTGACTTGGTCCTATTTTATCAGTAAAACAGTGCTTGTTTACCACAGTAAACAAGCACCACTTCACTTCTTGGGGTTCCCACAGGGATAAGGAGAAATGAAGTGGGGGAGAGGAAGATTTTCCTATCATTCCCCCCCCACACACATTTCATTTAGCCTGTGTACACCCCTGCACACCAACACTGCAGCTTATAAGAACATACTTTAACTAACCTTGGCCAAGCCATTATCTGAATAAATTTTTCAAAGATTTTTCCCATAAAATCTACTTTTCAAGCATTTTCAAGAGCCCAAAAGAATTACCTCCACAATGAGCCATACATATCATACACATTATTTATTTATTTATTTATTTATTTATTAGGGTTTAACAACACTTTAACAGCCAAGGTCATATTGTGTCGGTGAGTTTTACGGGTGGAGGAAGCCAGAGTACCCGGAGAGAAACACCGAGCAACTACCAGCTCCCCAACACCGTAACTCCGCTCTGTAGCACAGGCAGGGTTGGATTGGTTGAAGACATGTGCACCATTGACATGCAGTACGCCTTTGTACACAGCATCACCGTGCCCCCATGTGGACAATCAGGGTGATGTGCCTTGCCCAAGGACACAATGCAGGAGTCTGAAACGATCGCTCAGACAGTCACCCATCCAAGGAGTAACCGGGCTCGACGTTGCTTAACTTCGGTGATCTGACGAGAAACGGTTACCGCAATGCCACCATACACATGAAAGGCAGCATTCAACCATTACTTTGCAGTTAACTTTGACCTCTATTTTTATCACTTGTTTCGATAATTTAACACTGCAGGCACTGCTCTCTTGCTATATGATTTTAAAATGTTTTTCCAGTCTGATGGATCACACAATGCATTTTATTTCTATGGTACAGCTGGCTAGACAACACCCAAGAACAAATATCCACCAGGCCATTTTGAGGAGATGCAAATTTTAGGAGATGGCTGAAAACATTTCACAAAGTGATAACAAATCTTAACTTCATGATTAACCCTTTACACAACGAAACGGCCACATCCGCCAGCGTAATATACAAATTCAGCAGCTGAAAAAAAATTATTTTTCAAAAAATTTAAACAAAACCATATCATGTGACCCCTCTTTGGAATGATCCCGTCGAGCTCGTTCCAATGAGGGGTTACATGATATGGTTTTGTTGAAATTGTTTGAAAAATTTTTAAAAAAATGATATTTAAAATAATAAATTTTGATACCGTGTGCGTTGGGTGAAGGGTTAACAAGCTGCTCATACAGGTTTTATTAATGATTCTTCGAGGCCTTGGGTATAATGTGATAACCTTTCTAGTGACTTCTTTGTGCCCTCATTTCTGTAAGTAAGGATCATCCATCTGCCACAAAAATAACTGACAGGCCTGTACATGCTAGAGATTATGGCAAACAGTAAAAACTCCCTTTCAAGCAACCTTTTTCAAATGTTTAACCCTGCACTTAATGCAACAGACACATATTTGACCAGCACTCTGCAAAAATCACCAATCAATTTTTTTCCACCCCAATATATGCCTCTAAAATGTTTTTGATGACTAAACAATGGAAAGAGACAGACGAGTCATTTCAATAAGGGGTCAGAAGAAGGACCCTATGAATCTTACAATTTTTATTCGAATTGAACATTGAATCTAATCTCAAGTATATACTGAACTGAATCAAATCTTCTTCATTAACCCTTTGAACCTATGTTTCCTGGAATGGTATCGCCTTCCTGTACACTTACAGTGAGACGGGTCAGTCCAAAATCAATATACAGGGAGGATAAAATAATAACTGCAGTCAGCAGCCCTCTGGCTACAGACTGTAGTTATTATTTTATCATCAATGCCCCGTGTGTAGACCTCTAAAAAGACAATGAAAGTGTCAATGACAATGTAGCTCAACTTGACAAACTTATAAGTGAAATGGCAAAATTGAAGATCATTGGTACCAATGCTATTTGGTGAAATTTCAACATAACAGCATTGTGTGTACACAACGTCAGAGTAATCCATGCCTTTTTAAATGTAAACTGTAAAACTTGCTAAAGGAAGAATGTTGAAACACAAATACAGTAAGTTCAGAGGTTATTGTAAATGGCAACTTTTTTCACCGAAATGAATGCTAATCATTAGCTCTTATCTGAAGGTCTCGCCTAATGAGCACACCAAGTTCAAAAACAAGCCCCTGATAAATGTTGCCTGTAGGCCATGTCAAAGAAGAATGTAGATGCACAAATGCAATAAATTCAAAGTTTGTTGCTAACAGCAACAGTTTTTGATGGAAATAAAAAGAAAATCGATAGCTCCTATCTTTGTCACCCTTCGTAAGCATACAAAGTTTTAAAACAACCTGATAATGATTGCGCCTTCTCAGGCATGCCAAAGCAAGATGTTAATGCACAAAGCACCAAGTTTGAAGGTCATTGCTTGTGGCAATGTCTTTTTCTCTCTTCTTTATGGAAATTCATAAATATACCCTGCAGAGAGTGCAAAAAAGATAAGTTGCTGCACAAATGCAGTAAGTTCAAAGGCTGGTGATAACGACAATAATTTTTTAAGGAAATGAAAAAAAAACAACAGCTCACATCTAGAGGTCACCCCGAACACACATTCCAAGTTTCAAAGTGATCTGATCATAAATGTGCCCTGAAGGTGTGCCAAAGAGAAATACTGAAGTCTGACTAAACTAAGTTCAAAGGTCGTTGCCAGAGGCAACATTTTTTGACAGAAATGGAAGAAAATCGATAACTCCCATAGAGATATCACCCCACACAAGCACGCCAGTTTCCAAGCGATCCAATCATAAATGTGCCCTGCAGGGTGTGTCAAAGGGAAATATTGATGCATAACTGCACTAAGTTTTTACTAAGTTCATCAGAGGTTGTTGCCAATGGCAACTATTTTTGACGGAAATGGAAGAAAATCGATAGCTCCCATCTAGAGGTCACCCCCAACCATCTAGAGGTCGCCCCCAAACAAGCAGATCGTTTCAAAACGATCTGGTCAAAAATGTGCACTGCAAGGTGCGCCAAATGGAAATATTGATGCTTAACTGCACAAAGTTCATCGAAGGTCATTGTCAGCGGCAACATTTTTTGACAGAAATTGAAAAAAATCCCATCTAGAGGTAACCCCAAACAACATACCAAGTTTCAAACCATTCTGATCATAAATGTGTCCTGTGGGGCATGCCAAAGGAATATATTGATGCCTGACTAAACTAAGTTCAAAGGTCGTTTCCAGCGGCAACATTTTTTGATGGAAATGGAAGAAAATCGATAGTTCCCATCTAGAGGGCACCCCAAACAAGCATGCCAGGTTTCAAAACAATTTTATCATAAATTTGCCCTTTAGGGTGTGTCAAAGGGAAATATCGAGGACTGACTTAACTGAGTTCTAAGAACATTGCCAGCGGCAACATTTTTTTTACGGGAATGGAAGAAAATCGATAGCTCCCATCTAGAGCTCACCCCAAACAAGTATATCAAATTTCAAAGTGATCTGGTCAAAAATGTGAACTGCAGGTTGTGGCAAAGGGAAATATTGATGCATAACTGCACTTAGTTCATCGAAGGTTGCCAGCGGCAACATTTTTTGATGGAAGTTGAGGAAAATCGATAGCTCTCATCTAGAGGTAAAACCACACAAGCATACAAAGTTTCATACCGATCTGATCATAAATGTGCCCTGTGGGGCATGCCAAAGGAATATACTGATGCCTGACTAAACTAAGTTCAAATGTTGTTGCCAGCTGCAACATTTTTTTTATGAAAATGGAAGAAAATCAATAGCTCCCACCTAGAGGTCACTCCAAACAAGCATGCCAGATTTCAAAGCAATCCGATCATAAATGTGCCCTGTAGGGTGTACCAAAGGGAAATATTGAGGTCTGACTAAGCTAAGTTCTAAGAACGTTGCCAGCGGCAACATTTTTTGACGGAAATTGAAGAAAATTGATAGCTCCCATCTGGAGGTCACCCCAAACAAGCATACCAATTTTCAAAGTGATCCAATAATAAATGTGCCCTGCAGGGTGTGCCAAAGGGAAATTTTGATGCACAACTGCACTAAGTTCATCAAAGGTCATTGCCAGCAGCAACATTTCTTGGCGGCTATCGAAGAAAATCAATAGCTCCCATCTAGAGGTAACCCCAAACAAGCACACCAAGTTTCAAACCGATCTGACCAAAAATGTGCCCTGTATGACGTGCTAAAGGAATATATTGATGCCTGACTAAACTAAGTTCTAAGAATGTTGCCAGTGGCAACATTTTTTGGCGGAAATTGAAGAAAATCGATAGCTCCCATCTAGAGGTCACCCCAAACAAGCATACCAAGTTTCAAAGCAATCTGAACATAAATGCGACTATATGTGTAAAAAGGAAATTGTGGACGTCTTCTACAGGGTATGGACAATTTGTAGATTTCGAAACGAGGCTTCCTCTGGGTATGGGAAATTTGTCAGTGGCTGGGCGGACGTATCGTGGGTTTCAATGAATATGGTCTCATACCACGTATCTATCAACCAATCAAATCAAAAAATTCACTTTAGTCAATAGATAAAGTGCATTTCACCTTGTTTGTGAACCTGGTTATTGACCCACTCTGAGACCTCAAAATGCTGCGAGGATGAAACAGAATCAAATTGAATCTTTAAAATGTTATTGGATGGAACTGAATCTTCAAAACTTAGCTGGGCTGTTATAAGCTGTATTTTGAAGGCAAAAATTGAAAATGTTTCATTTCTCAACAAGTTTTTTTTGCATGTGCCATCTTCTAGGCATGTTTGATAAGGGTTAAGCAAGCAAAAGACAAGGTAATCCTTCCAAGTCTGTGTTCACCAGGGCTAGTCTAAGAGCTGACCCAATTAATCCCGCAAGTTTCTTTCCTGAAGCCTATAATACAGCCCATTCCAGAATTTGCAACTGGGGTTTAATCCTGGGAACAGGAATTTCATTTTCTTGTTTTTGAAAGTCAGTCACGATACCAAAAATTTTACCCTTTCTCGTTTCTAAATATCAGTTCTGATACCCAGAAAATTCATAGAACAGAACCGAGAATCAACGTTGCATTCCACAACCTTTGATTTCTGATTCTAGTCTTTGAATTTCCAAGGCATTAGAACTGATTTTCAGAAACGGTAACCAGGAATTCCTGTTAGCCACAAAGGCAATGCTGGCCCCGGAAGAAGTTGATATTTGACATAATCTTATAAACTATAATATGCAATCATTAATACCATGGTCTATGAATTTCCCAGGTACTGTGGTTGACTTTCAAAACCGGAAGACAGAGCCATGAAATTCCCATTCGCAGGACTAAACCTTATCTGCTACAGGGCAGAATTTGAATTTATACCATGCTCTCCTATGTTAGTGTACCTATGAAAAGCTTGTATGTAAAATTTTAGCTTTTAACTCCACTACCTGTGTTAAGCTTCTACAGCAGTTAAAAATTTTTACACATATAGTCGGAAGTTCATCCAACTTAACTTAGGCCACACAAAGTAGATCTTCTGTTTCTCAGGCCATTATTTGTGAAATTGCATGCGGGCGAGCGTTTTTTTATTTTATTTTTTATTTCAGTAATTACTTCTTTGCCATCAAAAGTTCATGTTCTTGGTTCAAGTTTTAGGCCTCATAATCTACAGAACAGCATGGGTGGTGGTGTATTTCATCCCTTGAGTGCAAGAAGGCTTTGCAATGCTAAAGCATTGCAAAGCCTTCTTGCACTCAAGGGACAAATTCATCAATTTTTCTAACTTGGGTAAAATATCAGACATAAACCATTTAATTTTAATTTTTTTAAAGTTTAAATTGGTTATAAAAAGAGAGCATGCGGCAGCCAAAAGGACCATACGGGAGGACCTGAGAAACATATTTTTTATTTTTTTAGGCCTTAACCTTTGGCATGACACAATTTGCCAAGTTTGATACATTCACACTTCGTTAAGTTTCATTCAAACCTACGACACTTTGTGGTACTATCTACTCCGTGCAATGACTTATTAATTTTAAAATTCTACAATTAAATATTTCAAATAAAATTTAAGAATTGTTAATAATAATTTGACTTAAAAAGTAAGGTAAATTCAATCAACTTTGACGATGTGTGTAGCTGTCAAACAAGGATTCATGTGCAGCCAGAAGTACTGCCCACCAGCGCAGATGTCAACAAAACAAACCAGTGTGTTAGCGATAGTGTCATTTTTTCTCCATTTTAAGTGACAAAGTCAATTATTTATTAAGAGCATGGTATAACTGTGCTAAAGGTTTTTGGGCTTCGAGCCCCTGTAGCCGTCACAGTTGACCAATTGCGACCAAAAGGGGACGTTCTCACCTAGACATCATACAGAGTAATCCTACCAAGTTACAATGAAATCCCTCCATCCTAAATATGACCTGTAGACTGTGCTGAAAGTTTTTGGGTTTCGGCTTGGGCAGCCATCATGGTTAATAGATCATGACCAAAATGGGACGTTCTCATCTAGACATTATACCGAGTCATCCTACCAAGTCACAATGATATCCCTTCATAAATCACACCTGTAGACTGTGCTAAAGGTTTTGGGGTTTTGGTGCCTGGGCAGCCATCACGGTTGACTGATCACGACCAAAAGGTGATGTTCTCATCTAGACATGACCTCAAACCTGCAAATGAAATTTTGTGACGATCAGACTAGCACTACAAGGTATAGTCTATGCTAAAGGAAAATGTGAACAGACTGACAGACTCCCAGACTTCCGCACACGCGATGGCAATAGCTTATCTTGACTTTGTCAAGTTGATTATTTATTGGTGTTTAAGGTCACATATTTCTGCACAATGGCTAATCATGACCGCGACAGTTTTATGGGTGGAGGAAGCCGGAGTACCCGGAGAGAACCACCGAGCAACTGTCAACTCCCCAACAAACGAACTCCACACAAGCAGGGTTAGCACTGGTTGAAGACAGGTGCACCATCGACGTGCAATACGCCTTAGTACACAACGTCACCATGCGCCCACGTAGGCAATGGGGGTGAAGTGTCTTGCCCAAGGACACAACGCGGTTGCCGCAGGTGGGACCTCTCGGCCTGCAGCCTGCACCTCTAGCTACTGATCCACCTCGCCCCCTTTTGTCAAGTTAAGCTAAAAATGGTCACCCCATTTCTTTAAAGCTGAGTAATAGGTATCAGTCGCACAATTTGTACAGGTTTGACTGGGAATCCATGTTAGGTCCCCAGCCATCAGAAGGACATGATATTTTAAGAACATTAACACTACAACTAATGCTGAAATTTAGTTATTTTTTGGTGTTTAAGGTCACATACTTCTGCACAATGGCTAAGTATCCTGACAAGATTTTATCCAGCTAGCCACTACATGCAGAGAATGCATATAGGATTCACGCAGCCCTGAAAGAAAAAAAAAATGGTACTTTTCAAGCAGGATCTTCATCTAAAATTATTTACATTGTCTATGACATTTGCCAGTTATTTAGTTATTTACTGGTGTTTAAGGTCACATACTTATGCACAATTGCTAATCATGACCATGACAGTTTTACGGGTGGAGGAAGCCAGAGTACCCGGAGAGAACCATCGACGATGAGCAGCTGCCAGCTCCCCAACATCATAACTCTGCACTGCAGCACAGGCAGGGTAAGATTGGATGAAGACATGCAAACCATCGACGTGCAGTATGCCTTAGTACACGGCGTCAACATGCCCCCATGTGGACAATCTGGGTTAAGTGCCTTGCCCAAGGACACAACGCAGGAGTCCGAATAGATCGCTCGGACGGTCACCCATCCGAGGACTAACCAGGCTCGACGTTGCTTAACTTCGGTGATCTGACGAGAACCAGTTACCGCAATGCCACCCCCCCCCTCCCCCCACTTGACATTTGGCAGTGAAGGCTTTGTATTATGTTAAATCTGTTCCACTCCACAATACGCAAAGAATTTTAAAATTTTCAAAATTATCTCCGTTGATACGCATATTTTTACCCTGGTCACTCAAAATAATAATGTCAACCATGAGGAAATTAGATTTAGTCAAGGATTTAATTAGCATCTATGGCTAATTAACACAACAGAGGAATGAATTCATGCAATTATTTATAACTCTGTTGTCCATGTCAGATTATTTTTTTTTTAGTATTGAGATGCTACCACAACAATAATACTCAGATTTCCAGTAATGCAAAACTAGGGAACCCAAATATCAACCTAGGTACTCAACTTTAACAAATTTGAAGTGATCCCAAACCCACTTCCACACCACACCCAGGATACTGTATACCAAATATCAATAGATTCTGAATTGTGGATCTCAAAAGGAGATTTTCAGAGATTATTCGCCGGGAATAAGCATGGAATTTAAACCACTCAATTATAGATTTTCTACACATTTTCTCCGAATTTATTTAATTATTGGGGTTTAATGACACTTTTGACAGCCAGGATCCAGGATCACCACATGTTGGGTAGTTTTTCTGGTGGAGGAAGCCGGAGTACTTGGAGAGAACCACCAAGCAGTGGTAAGCAACTTTCAGACTCCCTAATCTACTAACTCCAATCAGGGTTATCATTGGTAGAAGAGAAGTGTGCCACTGATGAGCAGTATGCCTTAGTTCACAGAGCCACTGAGCCACCATGTGGGCATTCAGGATTAAGTGCCTTGTGCAAGGGCACAACACAGTTACCCCTGGCAGGAAATGACCTGTGGACCTTTCGGTTTGAAGTCTAATGCCATTACACTGAGCCAATGCACTCCTACAATTTTCTCGTAAAAGATAGCTTTTGATACCTCACAGGAACAATGAAGTTTGTCCCAGTGAGTGTCATAGGGTATGTTATGGGTTGAAAAACATGCTATCTTTGGTTTTATTTATTTATTTATTGGTGTTTATGGTCACATATTTTTGCACAATGGCTAATCATGACCACAACATGAGTATCAACTCAAGACCAGGGGTGAGCGTTAATAAGCCATGTCGCCCATTTTAGAGAGGGTTTGCTCCTCCCAAGCATTGGTGACTGGGTCCTATTTTACCAGTAAAACAGAGCCTGTTTACTGCAGTGAACAGGCACTGCTTCAGTTCCCGGGGTTCCCGCGGGGAATCTTTGGTCTTACATTAAAACAGAAGGAGCTGTGTTTGAAATTTGTTGGAAAAATTAGGGTTCATATATTTTCCTGACGTTTAATTCAATAATTTTTCATTTTCATGAACAATTTCAGTTGAGGAACAATACTTTACTATTTTGTGTAAAAGCACACAACCTTCCACAGCTGGATATTGCACTCTGGAAATAGTAAATTTTCAACCACAATGCATGAAAACTTTTCTTCAGAAATTTGATAAATCCATAATGCCCTCCCTCACTTGCGATCTTCAAAATAAAAAAAGAAAACTTAATGAATTTTTTCTTTAAAGGTTCATGACAGGGATCAGATTAAAGTCTTGAAAATACTGACTAAAAAAATTTGAGATCCTGTTCACTGACCAATTTTCACGAAAAATAAGACATTTTAAGTCTTCGAATTTACAAGAGTCAGCTTTCAGACCATTTTCATTCAAATATATATAAATAAAATATTTGTGTATGAAGCACCGTTTCATTAGTGAGTTTCTACGAAAGCAGTGGTATTGTTGTACGATGGTTTTCATACATACAGTGCCTGCTGTTAAAAATAAACATTCTGCAAACTCATTAACAGGTGTTTTATAAAATCGCATATGTTCGATTGTTAACACTGATCAACAAATCTCAATTACAAAGCATAAGTCATCTAATATTTTACATTTTATCTTATTTTTAAAAAAACAAACATAAAAGAACATTATTTTACACTTTTGTAATATACATTTTTCTTATAAATTTTTCTTTGTACATTCTGAATACATTAGAATATAAAATGCCATGGTTATTTTTAATTTCATTGTTTTTTTTTTATGAATTCAAAATTTTACAATGTTATAAATACGCTGATACGTATTTAAAGTAACAAAAATACTCTTATTTACAAATTATCTCAACTGCCTACAAACACTTCCACATTTGTGACAAAATGCAAAGCTAGTTTACCAATTTTAACACCATGCTGCATCCGTTTGACTGACCTCTGCTCTGTTAAAGTCTGTTAACCTTTTATCTAATGCTACAGCTAAATCCGACCAGATTTATTTGCAATAAAAGGTCGTACAGCCACGTCCCCGAAAAAAGGTGTGCAATTCGAGGTATTTGAAAAAAATTGAATTTTTCCAAATCGAAAAAGGCGCATAACTCTGGCACAAAATGTCTGCCCACACCCCAATTCAAACTTGACCTGTATTTTATGTTGATACACTTACATATCAAATTTCATTTGATCTGGCCGACTATAGCTAAAGTTATCATTGGGAAACCAAAGTGCGACTGATGCACGGACGGACAGACACTGGCTATTCTAATAGTCTCCAGAACAATTTGGAATTCAAATATTATCACTTTTTCATTTTTTACTTCCAAAACAAGGGATTCTGTTGGGTATCAACAGGGGTCATGTATGGGACCCTTTCCCAATGATATTTGGGCATGATTTTTCCCAATTCTTGATCCCGTTATTCCCCATCTCATTTCCCACTCAAAACAAAAATGTAATGCACAACTGGTGCCCTGAACTGGGTATTCATAAGGCCTCAGAAAACCATAGGTCTTACGATCACCCAGTTCAGGGCAATAATTGTACATTAAATTTAAATTGCTTACCTAATGAAGTCACTCAATTCAACGGCAAATCACAAGTTCTTCTTTAATTTTGTAAAAACAGGTTAACCCTTTACCCAACAAATCGCCTGCATCTGCCTGCGTAATATGCAAATTCAGCAGTTGAAAAAAATATTATTTTTCAAAAAATTTCAACCAAACCATATGATGTGACCCCTCATTGGAATGAGCTCGTCGAGCTCATTCCAACGAGGGACCACATCATATGGTTTTGTTGAAATTTTTTGAAAAATTAAAAAAAGTGATATTTAAAATAATAAATTTTGATATCGTCTGCGTTGGGTAAAGGGTTAATACAGACTACGGACACAACGTGAACGTTAATTATTCCATGTGACTGTTTGTTTTAAAACTTACTTGCAGTATACATGCAGTTGCTTATGTATCGGTCTTAATGTTCTCTGCTTAATTCGAATGTCAAATTTCTTAAGTCTTTATATATTTTAGTCCCCTCTAAAAAACATTTCTAATTGGGGCCTCTATGACGCAAACTGCGCCAATGACATAGGTCCCAGACCTTTTCCAAAGAGAGCATAAGAATCCCTGAAAACATAAATTATGACCCTCAATGGAATGAGCTTGATTAGATCATTCTAATGAGGATTTCTAAGCTATGTTATGGGAACCAAAACAATATTTTATTGTATGCTATGGAAGTTAGGTAACAGAAATATTCACAACCATTATGTAGGATAAGAGATTATGTAATCATGAATTTTACAAAGTGATTGAACAGAAATCTGCTTCTTGGGTAATCCCACAGAACTTTTTTCCAAAGTACATACAAAATTGCATTTTTTCAGCACAAAACAATGGGCAACTGAGTTGAAAAAAAATAAATTGCTTGAGCAACTTCCAATAAAACATTCCCAATTCCTTTTATATGTTTCATGTTTGAAGTTTGTTATGACATGAAGATTGGGTTGAATACTGACGACAAGTGCGCCATCCACGTGCAGTATGCCTTAGAACACAGAGCAACTTTTACCCATGTGGGTAGTCAGGATTAAAAGCCTTGCCCAAGGACATGATGCTTTTACCCCTGGCGGGAATCAATGGATTTATTTACAATTATTTTGGAGAGTGTGTACAGAAACTCTCAAAATAAACTGTTGTAAAACATTTAATGATCAACGAATTCTAGCTTACAAAGATAACCTTGTATGCTATTCAGTAAGCTGATGTAAGCTGATGCAATAATCAGATGCAAAATTTGAAAATGCTCAGAGAGCCCTTCC
Organism: Pictodentalium vernedei; assembly: GCA_031216915.1. NCBI lineage: Eukaryota > Metazoa > Mollusca > Scaphopoda > Dentaliida > Dentaliidae > Pictodentalium > Pictodentalium vernedei. Next base: position 479,886,465 of record CM062294.1, on the reverse strand, counting down.
CACCAGTCTGATCAATACACGGTTTGTAATACCTTCAGATAAACTCAAATCTAGAAATTTCAAAGAATTTCCTGAAGCTTTCAAGCCCTCTCAAGATCAAAGACTTTCATGAAGGCTTTCAAGCACTCTCAAGATCCTGTGAGAAAGTAAAATTAATTTTATCTTCTCCTGATGATTGTACTTGTAACTTAAGCACTTTTATGCCCTTTCAAGGACCTGCATGAATGATGCATTATAACACGCCTTCAGCAAGTTGAAGATTTATTTCTTTATTTATTGATGTTTAAGGTCATTGTCAGCATCTATGGTTATATCATGACCACAACATAGGTATGAAGTCAAGTTTAGCCAATCATCCATACCTATGCTGCCCACTTTAGCCCAAATAAAAAAAACGAATTGGTTCTCAGGCAATATTTTTTTTAAATCAGTGAGGGAGGGAGGATTTTATTTTTTTTATTTTTTTTTCCTGTAAAAAGTTGTGCCAACTCAGTTAATCTTTTTGCCATCTTTCTACTATTGAAAGAGGGACAGTTATTTCATACTGTATTTATGGCATACCTTTTATATTATTATTTATTTATTTATTGATGTTTAAGGTCACATATTTATGCACAATGGCTCATCATGACCGTGACAGTTTTATGGGTGGAGGAAGCCGGAGTACCCGGAGAGAACCACCGAGCAACGACGAGCAACTGCCAGCTCCCCAACATCGTAACTCTGCATTGCAGCACAGGCAGGGTTAGATTGGTTGAAGACATGCCATCGATGTGCAGTACGCCTTAGTACACGGCGTCATCGTGCCCCCACACAGGCAATGGAGATGAAGTGTCTTGCCCAAGGACACAACGCGGTTGCCGCAGGTGGGATTCGAACTGAGGACCTCTCGGCTTGCAGCCTGCACCTCTACCTACTGAGCCATCGCGCTCCCCTACCTTTTATATCTAACTGCAAGCACTACAGCCAAAAGGATTTCTATTCTATGGCTCTTCTTAGTAGTGTCTGTCAAACATGAGGCCCTGAACAAGATGGACCTGTGTATCAAAATTTGCCTTGTTACAGTTTATGGAAGAGTGCATATTGGCACTCTCCCATAAACTGCAACAAGACAAACTCACTGCATACACGGATAAATAATTACATGTTAAAAATGGAAGAATAAATATTATCAAAGTTTTCACAAGTTCTTAGAATAACCAGAATAACCAACACAATAAAAATATTCAATGAGGGGTTTCAAATCCAGTGAGGGAGAGGTGCCTGAGAACCAAAACTTTAAATTTTTTTTAGCCTTAAAGGCTTCCACCTCAGGCATTAGTAACAGAGTTCTATTTTACCAGTAGAGCAGGACTTGTTTACTATAGTAAACAAGTACAGTTGAACCTTTGTAACTGAATAGCCATTTGCCAATGACAATTATTCAATTAACAGGAGTATTCCTTCAACAGGGATTGTGCCACTTTCCTGCATTCTAGAGATATTTATTTATTTGTTGGTGTTTAAGGACACATATTTCTGCACACTGGCTAATCGTTACCACAACATCGATATGAAGTTAAGTCCAGCCAATCATTTATACCCATGTTGCCCATTTTAGAGCACTTCAACCCCAGGCATTGGTGATTGGGCCCTACTTTTACCAGTAAAACAGAACTTGTTTACCACACTAAACAAGCACTGCTCTACTTCCTGGGGTTCCCACGGAGTGTATTCTAGGGATAAATCAGTATTTATTCTACGATATTTTGTTTGAGCTCTGTCAAACAAGAAAGCAAAGGAAAATGGGTCGAGTCAGGGTACTTTCTCGACAGGTTACAACAAGTGTTTACTCTTTAACCTATATTCAATTAACTGGTGAAATTTATACTGGAGGTATGGTAAATGGTTTTGGGTTGGGAAATTATATTCAATTAACAGGGTTTAAGAGATATCCAATTTAGTGGACTCCACTGTACTGCTCCACTTTGCAGGGTTCCCACAGGGGAAGACAGAGAGTAAACATTTATTAGTATTAGCATTATATAAAAGAAACAAATATCAGCAGCAGAATCATGAAAAACCAAACAAGCATATTGTCACCGTGATGTGAAAGTGAATAGGGCTCTCTGTGATTCATAACAACCCTACATCAACCTTTATCCTGCCAATTTATTATAAAAAATTAACCCGGTATCTACTATTGACTCTTCAATGAAATGAAAAAGCATAAATCACTCAACAAAACATAATTTTACATCCATTTTCTGTTCAAACAAGTTATTAATTGAAAATAGAATATGTTTTCAGGTTTGGAATTTACTTCAAAACAATTTCCACAATCCAATATAGTTATTTAAAATAGTTCCTTGAATCCTGCACCCTATGTTACAACATGTAACTAACTAAACTTTGTATTTGAATAGCCTTAGTCGGTGTATATTCTCATATGGTGTGCAAAATGGCAGTTAGCAATTTTTTTTATAACCAGAAACTTATATTACAGACTTTCAGGCCATGTTTGGACTAGCGGGTTTCATGCATCAATTCAATGTGAATACGTGTTGAATTATTGCTGGAAATGATCGGTATCCACTCAAAAACACTAGATTTACTTTTCATTATATGTTTCTAGAACAAACTGATCATTTTCAGTGATAATTTGACTTGTATTCACCTTGGAAGCGATGCTTTGAAAGCCGCCATTTTGATTGATACAGTGAAAGTGAAAATTCTATATCTTCACAGTGGGGGATACGATTTCTGTCTTTCCACAATTTCTTCGATAATCTATCGTTTGGTGTATAATAAAAAACTAGATCTGTTACTCAGGCCACTCTTTTACAAAAATGCATGCAGGCTGGCATCGTTTTATTTTTTATTTTTGTAATTATTCTTTTCGTACCCTCAGAGGTTCATTTACTTGGTTTGTTTTAAGTTTCTGGCTCACCAGTTTAGGCACAGTGGTGTCAAAATATCAAAACTTTTAAAAAAAATTTACCCTTCATGCAACTAGGAATTTAAAGAGCAATATCAAACAAGACAGAATTGGTTAAATTCCTTGTTGCAATATGAAACATTTTGCTTCTTGAATTTTTATACTAATTTATTGATGTTTAACCCTTTACCCAACGCAGACGATATCAAAATTTATTATTTTAAATATCATTTTTTTAATTTTTTCAAAAAATTTCAACTAAACCATATCATGTGACCCCTCATTTGAACGAGCTCAATGAGCTCGTTCCAATGAGTGGTCACATGATATGGTTTTGTTAAAATATTTTGAAAAATTTAATTTTTTCAACTGCTCAATTTGCATATTATGCGGGCGGAAGCAGGCGATTCGTTAGGTAAAGGGTTAAGGTCATGTGTGTTTCTTTTTACCAGTGAAACAGAGCTTGCTTACCACAGTGAGCAAACACTGCTTCACTTCCCAGGGTTCCCACAGGGAAGGAATTTTTATATAATAAAATCAGCCTGTACAGTGATAATCTACAGAATAACATAGGCAGTTGTGTATTTTATCCATTTTATTAACTTAAGGAATTCTTTTTTCACGTTAGCATTGGAAATCCAGCCAGAGAAACATATTTTTATCAATGCTAGGCCTTGATTTATTTATTGGTGTTCAAGGTCACATATTTCTACACACTGGCTATTGTCACTGCAACATGGATATAAAGTCAAGGCCAGTCAATCATTTTAGAGGACTTCCAACACAGATCCAATCAAAATGGTTACCAGATCCTATTTTACGAGTAAAACAGAGCTTGACTGCCATGGTAAACAAGCACTGTTTCACTTCCTCGGGTTGCCATGGAGATTTTAGGCCTTCATATAATTTAAACGAACATAAGACTGGACAATTTGAAATTAAGGTAACCTTATCTTCAGACAACGCTTTCTTTGTAGGCAAGCTTTTTAGATCATTTTTAAGTAGCACAAAGGCAAAGGACTAATAATAGGTTTTCCACTGTTGGTGAAAGCGTTGTGAGTAGCAACCCAAAACATTGTGTGGGTTACAGTTTTATTCAGGGTGTAAGGTCATTTTTAATATTTTGGGTTGTTTTATGATCACAACACACGCATAAAATCAAGTTCAGACAATTTTTTATAATTAGGTCACTCACTCCAGGCATTGGTTACCACATACCATTATTGCAGTGAAGGAGAATTTGTCTTTCTCCATTAAACAAGTACTGCTTCACATCTTTGCTAATTAAGTAGGTGATATGCTGTGATATAATATACTGCTGGAATTTGCTCTGAGGGTTCTTTTCAACATTGTACTCCATCACATGATTCCAGAGGTTTTGAAAGCATTAACAAATGAAGGGCAATTTCAAGAAAAGTTTGGTAGTTATTGGTAATTCTCTGTTAACCCTTTAGCTTAGATGAAAAGTAGACGACACTTTTTTTTGAATAACTGATTTTTTGTCTCAAAAACATAGGTTATGACCCCTGATTGGAACGAGCTCATTCCATGGAAGGGTCATAACCTATGTTTTTGAGACAAAAATTAAAAAAATTAATTGGCGATTTTTGTGAATAGCGCCAGCTGGTTTTGGCCATTATGTTGGGTAAAGGGTTAAAAGCCTTGAGATATTATTATACATTCTTGCCACACTAGGATAGTCGTCATCCTATGACTTTGTACTTTGTACTTATTTCTCGGCAAGTCTTGGCTGACTATGAGGTGGCCAGGACTTGCCTGAAACAATTGGCCAAGAACCTAGAAAGTAACTTGTAAGTTTACAAAACGATGGTATATCCAGACACCTGTTCTAAGGTAGTAAAAAAGTGACCAAACTATAGCTGTGTTCTGACAAAGACATTATAAGTTATTGAGATGAGCTGCAAACCTCAGACCTTGTCACCATCAACTCATCAGAATAACGTATATGTTCCAATAAGACAGTACCCATAGCACAAGACCAACATCGTGAAACACAAGAGGCTTATTTACTAAAGTTGTGATCGTTAAAAGTTGCCTTGTTCAACTTTTAACGATCACAGGTTTAGTAAATAAACCTCACGTGAACCCCCTGATGGCACTGGATAAATAATCAATAAACCAGATGAACTCATTCCGTCTCAGTTCAAATCGTAAATCGGTTTGTTATTTGAACACTTCATCCGAAACACCGTCTGCTACACGTGTGAAAAATCTAGAAAAATGAAGGGGCTTGCTAGTCTCTCAGTTGATGAAGCAATTACGAAACGGCAGTATCTTGCATCATACTTTAGACACCCCCTTCTCTAGCGTGAAGCTACAAAGGAAACCTCATGTCACTACAAAGGAATAACTAACTTTGCTATTTTTGTGTAATGTAAAATAACTTTGTGAATTTTATCGATAGAAAAATGTTCTTTTGCTCGTAAATAAGAACCTAAGACCTGAATAAAAAATTTAAAAAAAAAAATTTTACGAAACAGGCGACGTCATTTCAACTATTTCGTGTGGTGATGCCAGACGGTAACATTTGCTACTGGAGCCGTTAACATAAAAGAAACTATGCCAGCTCTCATCCAATCAGAGGGCGAGGATTTTACTCTTATTAGAACATAAGTTTATCTAAACATTCATACCCCGGCTGACTGCTTTAGAGGACATGTACTCCAGGCAACAGGTACCAGGTCCTATTATACAGTAGAATCCTCTTAATTGAATATCCATTTTGCCAGTGAAAATTAATCAATTAACAGGAGTATACAATAAACAGGGATTTGGTCAGTTTCCTGTGTTCTGGAGGTAAACTGAGCACTTATTCTATTATATCTTGTTTGACAGAGCTTTATCAAACAAGATATAATAGAATAAATGCCTGTATTGGATGTAGTGAGGCCAAAAAGGTTGATAAATAAGGGGAATTTGGTGTGTGTCACAGTAATTTTTTTCGACACATTACAAAAATTTATATACAATTAACAGGAGTTTACTCTACAACCCATATGCAATTAACAGATCAAATTTGTACTGAAGGTATGGTAAATGGTTTTGTGTTTGAAAATTATATTCATTTAACAGGGATAAGAGATATCCAATTAAGTGGGCTCCGCTGTACCAGTCAAACAGAACTGGTTTGCCACAGAAACAAGCACTGCTCCACTTCCTGGGGTTCACACAGAGATCATGAAATATCATCAGTTAGAAAAGTTAATGAGAAATGCAATTCCTGTACAAAACCTCATGATTAGGCCACACAAAGTAGATCTTCTGTTTCTCAGGGCATTATTTGTAAAATTGCACGCAGACGAGCGTTTTTTTATTTTATATTTTATTTCAGTAATTACTACTTTGCCATCAAAAGTTCATGTTCTTGGTTCAAGTTTTAGGCCTCATAATCTACAGAATTGCAGAGGTGGTGGTGTATTTCATCCCTTGAGTGCAAGAAGGCTTTGCAATGCTAAAGCATTGCAAAGCCTTCTTGCACTCAAGGGACAAATTCAGCAAATTTTTTAACTTGGGTAAAATATCAGACATAAACCATTTAATTTTTATTCTTTTAAGTTTAAATTGGTTATAAAAAGAGAGCATGCGGCAGCCAAAAGGACCATGCGGGAGGGCCTGAGAAACAGATTTTTTATTTGTTTAGGCCTTATTAATACAGTAAATAACATAAACATAACATAAATGTTTGGTTAAAATGTAGTTATAACAATGTCAATCAGCAGAATAAAGGTTAAATGAAGGGAAATGTGCTGCCAGAATTAGAACATGATATATATGTATAACATCTTCCCACATTATGCCTGGACAGCACACACCCCAAGGTTGTGCTTTAACAGCCATGTAGAAATTATTTCCACAACTTCAAATTCAGCAGCATAAGCTACTAAACGGGGCACATTAAAAAGGGATGGGTCCTACTCTGCAAAGATGATTTTTATTTGAACTGTATTCTGATTTTACTAACTAATTACTAGTATCATACCAACTGATATTCATAAATAATTTAAATATTAACCCATTACCAACCAAATCGATCAATCAACTCTACCCATTGTTATTCATAATGCCTTCATGAAAAGAAAATCCAATTTTCTTCCGAGAGGTATCAGGTATTTTCCTCAATAAAGAAAACTAGCAGTCCTATCATCAGGAAAAACATTATATACTCTGGGATGAAAATATTATAAGTTATCTCCGCCAACATGTATGGAATATGGAGATTTAATACCTGGATGTCGGTTTTTAAACACCGAGCCGCAGGTGAGGTGTTTAAATGAGACTTTAGGTATTAAATCTCCATATACCATACATTTTGGCGGAGATAAGCCTTTTGTCCCATTTGAAACACAATACAACTTAGTGGAAATAAATTTGTGGACGCATTTCTCAGCTCCACAATTATTTGGACCAAATTCATAATAATTTTGTTTTTATAATCGAAGAAGACAACAAATAAGAGTTACATCCTTTGGGCCGTTAAGGAAACGAGTAAACAGTATTTTGTTGACATATCGTCCCCTGAGTTCCAATGTGTTCTATGTGCCTAAAGGCACATAGAACACATTGGTACTCAGGGGATGAATTATTTCCTCTTATTTTATTTTTATGATTGTATTGTCGGAAATCTGATGATATTTATGACTATTTTCGGGTTTTTTGGTTCGAGTTTTATAGGTGACAGTCTGCTTATTTCCAGGCTTGCACCTGATGGAAGTTTTATCCTATTTCACAGCGAGAATATCTCTCGACACAAAAAGATTTTTTTAGACATTAGCGAACAATTTGAGAATATCCCTTCCTCTTGCTGAACTTATTATCATGTAAACCATTTCATGTTTGATTTTTTTAAGATGGCACCAATTAGATATGTCAATGATCCAAGTGATTTTATTCTTTGCTGGTCATTTTATTGGCAGTATGACTGGAGATGAACGACAGGGTATGAAAACTGCAACTGTTGAAAATAATAGAAGTTCACATTTTCCATGGTTGTTTTCTTACCAGGGTTAAAGGCAATAACTGGCAGAGCCGTTTGAGAAATGAATAAGTGTGGACCTGCAATTTGTAATTTTTTTATATCATATTGTTCACTGGATTCATTTCTAACTTAAGACATGCTTTCACGAAAAATTACTGATAAGTGATGTTGGCTGCATGTCAGTATTGCGGCAGCACAGCTTATTTATTTATTTATTGGTGTTTAAGGTCACATATGTATGCACAATGGCTAATTGTGACCATGACAGTTTTACGGGTGGAGAGAACCAGGCATTGATGAACAACTGTCAGGTCCTCAACATTCTAACTCTGTTCAAGCACCACTCAAGCAGGGTTACAGCGGTTGAAGACATGTGCACCATCGACGTGCAGTACGCCTTATTACACGGTTTCTCTCTGGGAGAAGTCCAACAGTCTACCACTGAGCAACCACACTCCCCAGCATTGCTTTACTGTTTGTTTGTTTACTTGGGTTTAACCCTTTACTTATATTTATTTATTTATTTATTGGTGTTTAAGGTCACATATTTCTGCACAATGGCTAACCATGACCGTGACAGTTTTATGGGTGGAGGAAGCAGGAGTACCTGGAGAGAACCACCGAGCAACGGCAAGCAACTGTCAGCTCCCCAACATACCAACTCCACACAAGCAGGGTTAGGATTGGTTGAAGACAGGTGCACCATCGACGTGCAGTACGCCTTAGTACACAACGTCACCGTGCCCCCACGTGGGCAGTGGGGGTGAAGTGTCTTGCCCAAGGACACAACGCGGTTGCAGCAGGTGGGATTCGAACCGAGGATCTCTCGGCTTGCAGCCTGCACCTCTACCAACTGAGCCACCGCACCTCCCAACCCTTTACCTAACATGAAAAGCAGACGACACTTGCAATAAAAAATCTTGAATAACTAATTTTTTAAATTTTTTGTCTCAAAAACATAGGTTATGACCCCTCTTTGGAACGAGCTCGATGAGCTCGTTCCAAAGAGGGGTCATAACCTATGTTTTTGAGACAAAAATGAAAAAAATAATGAAAATTAATTGGCGATTTTTGTGAATAACGCTGGCTGGTTTTGGCCGGTACATTGGGTAAAGGGTTAACAACACTTTCAACTGCCAGGATCACATCATGTTGGACAGTTTTATGGGCTCCGGGAGTACCCAGAGAGAAACAATGAGCAACTGTCAGACTCTCCAGCTTACTAACTTGGCACAAGTAGAGTAGCAATGGTTGATTTATTTATTTATTTACTGATGTTTAAGTCACATATTTATGCACAATGGCTAATCATGACCGTGACAGTTTTATGGGTGGAGGAAGCCGGAGTACCCGGAGAGAACCACCGACAAACGACGAGCAGCTGCCAGCTCCCCAACATCGTAACTCCCCACTGCAGCACAGGCAGGGTTAGAATGGTTGAAGACATGTGTCCCATCGACGTGCAGTACGCCTTAGTATATGGCGTCATCGTGCCCCCACGCGGGCAATGGAGATGAAGTGGGCAATGGTTGAAGGTAAGTGCACCGGTGATGAACAATATACTTTAGTACACAGCACCACCGTGCCCTCATGTGAGCAATCAGAATTGTCTTTCTCAAAATGCGACTGACCTTTGTGAAGCAGAATCTCACAGGACTTCAAATGTATTACTTAGTTTTCCAGGTCTTTTCAAGAAGTTGTGGGACAACGTAAGAAGTTCTGCATAGGGCTGTCACGATTTTTTAATTTAGGAATCGATTAATCATTGCAAATAATTGATTATAATCGATTAATCATACATAGATGCCCCTTCCCCACATTTCCCTCTCTTAAAGTTGTTAGAAATGAAGTTCAAGTCAGTGACCTTCCTCAAGTAAACAATCCTCTTTTAGGTACATTCAAAGGTTTGATGTTCTGAACTTTTGAACCGTCAGTGTAATAATAAAGACCGGTCGGCAGTTGCGAACTTGCGAAGTTCGCAACTGCCGACTGGTCTTGATTATTACACTGACGGTTCAAAAGTTCAGAACATCAAAGCTTTGAATGTTCCTAAAAGGCAAATGCTTCTAACGGCTTCTTGAGATTTAACGTCGACGTTCTTGACCCTTTACCTTAAGAAACAATAGTTTTTTCATTTTTTTTTAATTATTAAACGTCTAAAACAGGGTAAAATTTACAGATTCTTCAACAACGAAAAATACTAATCGATTTCGGCATGATCGATCAGCAATCGATTAATCAAATAATCGTGACAGCCCTAGTTCTGCAATCAACATCTGTTGATGTTTTTCAAGTTCAGGATAAACCCTGTGTTGTCAAAAACATTTTCTTCTTTTTAGGGAGGTTAATAGACATTCCTTAATAATTATAGGATTCTCAAAGGCTCAATTCAGACTCTCATAAACATTCTGGCCTCAGAACATATCATTTCTTGAGTGCAACACGATGTCATCTGCAATGCTAAAGCATTGCAAGATGGCATCTTGCAGCACTCCAAGGATGATGTGCTCCACTGTGGAATCAGGAGGAAGTCAAGGAGACTGCAAATTATCCTGGCAGATGCTTCTTGTCAAGTCTTGGCAGCCAAGACTTTAATAGAAAATAGAAATTACTGTTAAATCAAATGGCATACAGACCGTGATATAATATAAAAATTCAAAAAAAATTTCTTGAATTTCTTGACAACTGCCTTGGCTTCAAGATTAAATAAACTGAACAGGATTCTTTTCAATTTTTTTCTCAAATGCCACCGACATGTGATCACCAAACACCAAACATTTAAGCAGATTTCAAATCACTTCTAAAAAGTAAACAATAAAACAGAAGACACATTCATCTAATTGTTTTTAGCTATGCTTCCCACTTTAGGGGACTTCTATCCCAAGCATTGATTATCAGGTTCTATTTTGCTCGTAAAACAGAACTTGTTTACCACAGAAACCAAGCACTGCTCCACTTCCTGAGGTTCCCACGGGGAAATAAGAGATAATCAGACAGTCTGAAGAAACCACTAAGGTCTCACAAAGTAGATGTTCTGTTTCTCAGGCCATTTTTTGCATTAAAAAATGATGCATAAATGCAACGTGTAGCCTTTGATATGGCTGCTGTGGTGGCCATTGTTGACAGTCAACTGTGACCATAATGGGACATTCTCATCTAGGTAGGAACATAAACATGCATATGAAGTTTGATCATGATCGGAAAAGAACTGTGGGCTGTAGTCTGCACTGAAGAAGTTTTGAACAGACTAACAGACTTACAGACCAACAGACATTGGCATGTGTCATGACAATAGCTTACCTTTACTTCATCAAGTTAAGCTAAAAACATGAAGGAGCCAAAGATGGTCAGCAAAATAGAAAATCTGGAAAAAAAACATTAATGACCAAAGATTTCAGGAGAAAAAAATATGACCACTGAAAACAAAAAAAAAACATTCAGAACCATCAGCTTTTGAATAGGCCTAAAAAAGTTAAAAATCAATTTCTCAGGCCCTCCATCATCGTCCTTTTGGCTGCCGTATGCTCTCTTTTTATAACCAATGCAACTTGAAAAATTAAATGATTTATGTCTGATATTTTACCCATGTAAAAAATTATAAATTTGTCCCTTGAGTGCAAGAAGGCTTTGCAATGCTTTAGCATTGCAAAGCCTTCTTGCACTTAAGAGATGAAATACACCAGCAGCCCCCATGCTATTCTGTAGCTTATGAGGCCTAAAACAAACAATGAGCATGAACTTTTGATGGCTAAAACTGAGCTAGAAACCACTGCCAGAATAATTTAACAACAGCCTGAAAGATTTTGAGACATGCTTTTTGTGGTAACAAAATCTGTAAGAAATCGAACATGGGATTTTCTCCACATTAATGCCGAGGTTTGATTGAAGGGCCTAGCACACATTTGTAGCTCGAACCAATAGATTTCATATTCTTTTTAAAACAATGGGCCTACATTATAAACATACAACAAAACAAAACATATAACAATAATAATATTAATAACAAAAAGAAACTTTTTTCAAAATTTTTAGCAGAGAATAGTCTGGAGAACATCCATCAAGACATAAACAACACTTTCCTTAACCCTTTACCCAACGTAACGGCCAAAACCGGCCAGCGATTTTCTCAAAAATCGCCAATTAATTTTCAAAATATTTTCATTTTTTGTCTCAAAAACATAGGTTATGACCCCTCGCTGGAACGAGCTCATCGAGCTCGTTCCAACGAGGGCTCATAACCTATGTTTTTGAGACAAAAAATGAAAAAAATTAGTTATTCAAGAATTTTTTTTTGAAGTGTCGTCTGCTTTTCATGTTAGGTAAAGGGTTAATCAATGACAAAAACCTGCAGAGCATTATGCAGACTGTCACCGCCATCTTTTTAAGGTTTTGCTTCCAAATCACAGCTTTTTGTCCATCACTGGAATGCGATCAATGAGCTTGTTCCATCAAGAGGACATAAGCTATGCTTTGGAAGCAAGACCACCATATTCCTAAACTGAAAAAAAAAAAATGGTTTGGTTTTGGTTACATGCAGTAGAAATATTGGGTCAGTTGGTTGATTTTTTTTTCTTTTTTCTATATTTCATATTCTCATACAGTAAGGACTGCATGGTATTTGAAACTGAATACTGGTATCGATATTCAAAAAAATACCGCGGTGTACCATATATCAAAAGACTGTTCAGGTATCTGAACATACGTACCATAATCAGGACTTGAATGGTCACAATCGGAACGAATCAGCATACCTTAATGATGCAATTCAAATAAAACATAACCCAACACAGACGATATCAAAAGTTATATTATCAAAAGTTCTTATTTTATCAAAATTGGATAACCTAATATATTTGTAATTACACCTGTATTCAATCAATACTGGTTTGAAAACAGGTATTTATTGGTTTTTCAATTACCGTGCAGCTCTACATACAACAGCTTTTACCCAACATAATGACCAAACCAAAACCAGCCAGTGCCATTTACAAAAATCGTAATTCAAACTTTATTACCTTCCATATTTGGCTCAAAAGTATAGCTTATGACCACTTATTGGAATGAGCAAACTAAGCTCATTCCATAGAGGAGTCAAAAGGTAAGTTTTTAAAGTAAAAAATGTACAAGTTTAGTTTTTCATTTTTTTTTCAAGTGTAATCTGCCAGTGAGCAGTCCGAGGGGTAAATTGAGGGAGAAGTTACTTCTCCCTCAATGTTTTAAGAAGCAGTCAGATGAAAACAGTGAAAAATGACCCTAAGGAGGCTTGAATGAGCTTTTGCACAATTGCTTCATTACACATGTTTCTAGCGTGTAAATAACTCACTGAAGCTGAGAAAATTCATTTTCATACAAGTAATTAATTTAGAACGAAAAAAATTTTGCAACCAAAATTTCAGGAGGTATATAATTTTTAAAAACTACTGATCATCCCTCAAATTGAAGAATTCAAGATTTATTTAGCACCGTGTAACACATTCACTATTTTCTGGGTCATGTTCACTTGGAAACACATAGAGTGCACCCATATGATGTCAACAGTACAGTCGTTTTTTATTTTTGACTGCTGACTTTCAAACCTCACTTGAGAATTAAACTGGTGTTTTCATCCCAAAGTATTCTGTTCCAGAAAAATGACCTCGATAACGATTCTCAGTATGGAAAAATAGTTGTTTCGAAAGAATATGTTCGAATACAAGATCATACTGTTCTTTTTACTAGTGGCTAAGGTTGTCACCTATTTTTACTGTAAGCAATAAATAACATTGAGTTTGAATTATTCCATCATTCATGATCAGTGTGCTGTTATCTTGATTATATTTTAAGTTCCTCTCAAAATTAGCTCAAATATCATTTAACCCTTTACCCAATGTAACGGCTAAACCGGCCAGCACTATTCACAAAAAAATGTCAATTAATTTTCATTTTTTGTCTCAAAAACATAGGTTATGACCCCTCTTTGGAATGAGCTCGTTCCAATGAGGGGTCATAACCTATGTTTTTGAGACAAAAAATTAGTTATTCAAGAATTTTATTTATTTTAATTGTCGCCTACTTTTCATGTTAGGTAAAGGTTTAATACATACAATAAAAGTCTATTAGATGGTTTTGTCGAAGTGTTGCACAAAACCATCTAATTTCAAGGTAGTCTTAAGTTTTACATGGCGACTTCAGAATCTCTTTTTACTGACTGTGTAGAGAAATTGTCCGATCCAAGGTGACTACTTCACCCAAGTAACCTTTTCCCTGTCATCTGCTATTTATGTTAGGTGAATGGTTAAAATGTATGGCCAATGTTCATGACTCACATGTATTAGAAGTCTGGTCCATATGTATCTTCTGATATCATTTTAAGTGGTGAAAACATTTCTGGTCCATATGTATCTTCTGATATCATTTTAAGTAGCGAAAACATTTTTGTTAAGCAGGGCTTGCCTTGAGTCGGGGCTGATCAGCCCAGGCCCCGAGATCAGCCCCGAGGATCACTTGATGGGGGCTTTTTTTCAAGCCCCGACATTTTCCACAAAAAGCACTAACAATAATGGAAAAATGGAAAATCAGCCCCGAAAAGGCCCTGACCTCAATATGTGGGGTACTTTTTTTAGGCCCCGACCATTTTACTCAAGGCGAGCCCTGGTTAAGTGCTTGTAAAAAGATTAAGGTCAGGCATAAAATTCCAATCAATCAGGAAATGGAAACGATTTCAATTTTTTTTTCAGCCTCAGCACATTGCACCTTCATCCTTTACCCACCATAACAGCCAAAACTGACCAAGCTATTCATAAAAATTTACATTCAGTTTTCATTATGTTTTCATTTTTTGCCTCAAAAACATAGCTTATGACCCCACATTGGAATGAGCTCATAGAGCTCATTTGGAGGTCATAAGCTATGTTTTGATGCAAACAAAAAAGGAAGAAAAATATTTGTTATTCAATACTTCTTTTGCAAGTGTCATCTGTCTTTTCATGTTAGGTAAAGGGTTAATACACAGAAGAGCCTAATTAAGGGGCCAAGTTTCTATTGCAAAACACATGGGTTTGTTTTGTTTACATCTGGGCAGTACTTCCAGCTGCATGTGAATGCTAGACAGCGAGACATATTGTCAAAGTTGATTGAATTTACCTTGCTTTTTCAGTCAAATTATTATTAACAATTCTTTAAATTTTATTTTAAATATTTAATTGTAGATATTTTGAACTTAAGAAGTCGCTGCATGCAGTAGATAGTACGGCAAAACATTGTATGTTTTGTATGTTTGAATGAAACATCGCGAAGTGTGAATGTAACGAATTGGGTCATGTCAAAGGTCAAGTTGGATGCAGTTCCTACTATAGGCGTAAATTTTTGTAAGGCTAAACAAAATTATTTTTTTTGATTCTCAGGCAGTCCCACATTTGTTTTTTCAGTCCAAGTTTGTCATATTTTTTTCTGAGGCAAAATTCAAATTGCATAAAACTATCATAGAGTGATTTTAGTGGCATCGCATTTCGATTTGCGATGCAATATGTCAGAAACATGATACAGTATTGTAATTCTTTTCGAAAAATGCAACACGATTCTCATATGTATGTACAAAATAAATATTTATTTAACTGGTTGCTGGCTAGCTTATTTTGGGTGGTCTGAATTTGATCAAAAATTATTATAAATTATTTTATTGCAAATTATTGGAGAGTGCCAACAGGCACTCTCCAATAATTTATAATAGAACAAATTTGTATAAACAAACTGTTATTTACGTTTGAATGATTACGAAACATGGGCAAGGAAAATGTTGACTTTAACAATGGTACCCTCATTTTTTTGAAAGGTCTGATTCTGGCATCTACCACTCAACCAGTTAAAAACTCTTTTTATTATTTTTCATCTCCATTTCAGTTGTTCTGTATTGACTTTGTGTTGTATGATCACTGTTACAAAAAATCTATCAGTGAATACATGGAAGCTCTAGTATTTAATTTGAGGCTCTTATAACTGGATTTTAGGCATCAGCAACCATTCCATCAGGAATAAAAAATATAAATAAAAACCACCCTCCTTCATTCGTTTGAAAAAAAAAATGCCTGAGAATCAATTATTTAATTTTGTTTGGCCTAATGGAATTCCCAATGAAAATGTTTTAACCGCAGTAGAAGCTTTACACTGGTAGTGGTGTTAAAAGCTAAAATTTAACATAGAGGCTTTTCACAGGTAGTAACGTAGGTGAGCGTGGTATAAACACATTTTTGTTTATAGTATTCTACAAGATGAAGCCATCAGGGTGTCAATGTTGAAAAAGTTAGAAGCACAACATGACCTAATTCACCCGTTGGATCAAAACTATGGACTGATGAAAGAAGTTTGGTATAGCTTTGCTTCAGTTAAGTTTCACCAAATTTATATCCCGAAATTTTCATTAAAAAATTAGTTAGTGAAAAGTTAGTACATATACAAACAACAATTGAAAAACAACCTTCACTGTCAATGCTATCCAATGGGGGGTTTGGGGTGGATTATTGAACAGAAGTAATGTAAGTTCAGCTGAAGAGAAGAGGTTTCATTTCATTTCAATTATCACAACAACAGTCTTCAGCTGCAACAAGTTTTACCTCTACTCATGCACTTATCAGAGCTCAGAAATTATGTTCAAATGACGGAACCAGTGAATAAATTAAAACATGTTTCAACTGCAATTAAAACATCACACCACACATAGTACTCAAACGATTAGTCGACTAGTCGATGTCGACTCTGGGCAAACCAGTAGTCGACTCTCAATTGTGCAGTCAACTAGTCGGAGGAGTTCAAGCTTTTAGGTAAATAGTATTCCTTCTGTGCCACTGTCAGACAGTTTGAACAGCAATATTGGGCAATCAATGTATACATCTATTGCAATCTAATAGTAGTGACAGTAGTTTGTTTTAACTGGTACTAGTAGAATGCCGAGTTATTTTGGGCTATCAGGATATGTTATTAATTTGCCTTGTTGCAATTTATGGGAGAGTGCCTATAGGCACTCTCCCATAAATTGCAACACGGCAAATTAAATAAGACTATATAATTTCACTCTTAGCATAATTAGAAGCACATTAACAGAATAATGTTCCAGTAAGTTGCTGTATATGAATGCCCAAGTGAAGCCAAATTTGGACCTTCAGCACTCTTGGAGAACACCAACACTGTTATAAGGGGTAAGTTATCACCAATGACAAGTCGAAGTCGACTTGACTTTTGGGTATTGACTAGTCGACTTTGGAATTCACTAGTTGTTTGAGCACTAACCACACATAATAAAAGGGATACCTACTGTTTTTGAGTAATTACCAGAATGATTTCATTTGTGACAACAAGTAAATCTAAGTTTTAAATTTCCTTGCAGTAACTCATGAGATAATTTGGGTACCTACTTGACAACAGAAGATATCCTCTATATTTTTTTGTAAAACTTGTCGAAAGATAACAAGAGTTGAGCAGTTACTGTTCCAAGAAAACTACTTGTATAGAGAATGACCAGTAGATGTGAAACTACCTGCTTCATTTGATTTTAACCCTTTACCCAACGAATCGCCTGCATCCGTCCACGTAATATGCAAATTCAGCAGTTGAAAAAATATTATATTTCAAAAAATTTCAACAAAACTATATCATGTGACCCCTCGTTGGAACGAGCTCGTCGAGCTCATTCCAACGAGGGGTCACATGATATTGTTTTGTTGAATTTTTTTGAAAAATTTAAAAAAATAATATTTAAAATAATAAATTTTGATATCGTCTGTGTTGGGTAAAGGGTTAACTCAACCCAATACTGATGATATCAAAATTTATTATTTTAATTTTTGTTTTTTCAAATGTTTCAAAAAATTCAACAAAACCATGTCATGTGACTACTTCATTAGAACAAAATCGACGAGCTTGTTTCCAATGAGGGGTTACAATGTGGTTTTGTTGAAATGTTAGGCCTAAAAAAATAAAAAATCTGTTTCTCAGACCCTTCCGCATGGTCCTTTTGGCTGCCGCATGCTCTCTTTTTATAACCAATTTAAACTTAAAAAAAATAAAAATTAAATGGTTTATGTCTGATATTTTACCCAAGTTAAAAAATTTGATGAATTTGTCCCTTCAGCATTGCAAAGCCTTCTTGCACTCAAGGGATGAAATACACCACCACCCATGCTACTCTGTAGATTATGAGGCCTAAAAGTTGAACCAAGAACATGAACTTTTTTGATGGCAAAGAAGTAATTACTGAAATAAAAAATAAAATACAAAAAAGCTCGCCCGCATGCAATTTTACAAATAGTGGCTGAGAAACAGAAGATCCACTTTGTGTGGCCTTACGACAAATATATTTTTTTCAACTGCTTACTTTGTAAATTACGTGGGCAGATGAGGCTGAATCGTTAGGTAGAGGTTAACTCTTAACCGGCTGAGTATTTTTAAAATATTTTTCACTTCTAGTCATGGCTGCTGCAAAGCAGCCATGACTAGATTTGATGAAAAATTCATATAAATTTAACTCACGAAACCATTGGTCAAGCAGATAATTTAATATACAAGGGAGAATTTGGATACAAAGTGCTCAAATTATACTTATTTCATTGGCAACTATTTCTTGTCCTGAGCAGGAATACCCGCCAGCAGAATGCAAGGAGTTAACTTAACATGGAGAATTGGAGGTGTGCTTTTTCTGAGCCCTGCATTAATACTGTCAGCTGGTTCGTGCATCATTGTTGGTCAAGGAAAGTATTACAGGAGATAAGGACTGTCACAATATCTGTGTTTCACACTGAAAGTAAGTATGTGGGATTAAAATTATATACATCAACATTGCTTTGAAATAATTCAGTACTATGCTTCCAACACCAGATACTGCACCAGTCAAAACATAAGGGCAATTATCCTCACTGATCTTAAGTACATGCCAATGATTTCGGGAAAGATATCCTCAGAGAGACTCAATGTCAAAATCTGGCATCATTTAAAAACATAGAATGAGTTATCCATGCACTTTATTTAACTGCAAGTTTTGTCCCTGGTACATAATTTTTTTCTGAATTGTTTCAGATTCAGTTAGAAAGCCAATTTTAGTAATGATTTCAGCTCAAAGGTTTCACACAAGGTTGGGCACCTCTGTTAACTGGTAGAATGCTAAATTATTTTTGGTCATCCAAATGTGTCCACGTCTCTTTGCCTTGTTACAATTTATGGGAGAGTGCCTATTGGCACTCTCCCATAAATTGCAACAAGGCAAATACTCAGACAAAATAATTTCAATTCAAAACTTATATGACGCACATCCATAGAACATGAAGCCCTTAAGTTGGGGTACCTGAACTTCAGAATAAAGCCCAAATATGGGCTTCCAGCACTCTAACAGTTAAAAGGGCGCTGGTTGCATTTTTACTGAGATATACTTTGGAGGAACAATGGGAAGAGCGGGATCAATTCTATCATCAGTATCATTGAGAGAAACTGTCATGAGTTAAAAAATAGAATAGATTTAGTTCATTTTACACAGAAATGTCAAATTACCAATTGATATAGCTCACTTCACTGATACTGGTTCCTAGGGCTGGGCGGTTTATCGGTTTTTCGGTTCGGTTCGGTTTTTTTTTTTAAACCGAAACCGAACCGCCGCCTTAACAAAAAACCGAGACTTTCGGTTTCAACAAATTTCCCAGAATTGGTTAAGTTTATGACCACTCAATCACTTGCTTTCCGCACGCCAAAGGCTTAAATGTCAGGCAAAGGTAAATGCTGTGCCATTTATGCTTACTTCGAGAGGACTGACAACAAATCCCCCCCACCCTCCCCACACAAATAGTGGTAGCAAATTTCTTGTATCTTAAACAATATCTACAAAACCACCAGCAGATGGAATATGAAAAATTAAAAAGTCGTACGTAAAAATCCACACATGCAATTCAAGAATTGTTAAGTAAATTTACTGAACCGGGCATATTCGACCAAAGAGGTATTGCAAGTTACCTGACAATATGTGGAGTAAAAGTATTATAAATTACCTTTGACCTAAAATCATCTGCGTACAGCACGTTGTAAATTAGATTGGTGGTAAACATAAAATTTATTGAGTTTTAAAACCTCAAAGTTCACATGGGAAAAATGACGAGTAAATTATGTTAATTAACCGACCACTGGCACGTTCTCTGAAGTCACATGCTCAGAGATAACGCTGCGCATTGGCAGTTATGTTTTTTGTCAACAATAAAATGGTTAAATTAAAATAGAACACATCCAATTAAATGGATGGCAGGTAACTATTGAAAGTTTTTTTAAAACTTATTGGGAATTGTTTGTATACTATTTGAACTTACTTTAAGGAATCGCGCAGTACTGCAGGTCTGTCAGGTACACACGCTGCATTCCCAATACGATGTTAAAATCAGCACGTGTCATGACCATGTGTATTTTGTAAACACAACAAATCCCAAGCTGCAATATTGCAAACTTTCTTTCAACCCCCATTATGCAGCAGTCTCCCCTCCCTTCAAAATCATCAATCGCCTGTCTTGAATAAGATGAAATCAACGCAGGGATAAGCCAAGAGGGCAAAGTAAAGTTGGTAATATCTTTGCCTTGGCACCGCCCATTTCGCCCAATTTCTATGTTTGGGCAGAATCAAAGTAAAAAACGAACATCTACAGTCGAAATTAAGAGAGATATTGTGAAAGCATTGGAGTGAGTTACCAATAAAAGTGATTCGTATATCACGACTTACTTCAACAATAGTTATCAAAATCAGAAAAAATATGATTTGTGTTCCTCTTATTCCACTGTCATTTGAAGCAGGAACCATCAAGAAACACGGGGCACGTCTATTTTCAAGCGATGTGATAATTACCGAAATAAGCACAACAATTGCACATTATCCACCAAAACCAGGATGAGAGCATTGCGACTCCATAAAAAATAAGGAAATGTTGATTTTTGCTAAAATGTAGCTTTTCTTGTGAATTTCTGCATCTTGTCTTGACAAGGTCCCAAATCTCACTGACAGAACAAGGCAGCTCCCACCAGTGGTGGAGCCATGGTTTGAAATCCTGTGGACCATGCTAGTGGAGATTTTTTTTTTTTTTTGGGGGGGGGGGGGGGGGGGGAATCTCAGGACAGAGGGTACTGTACTTGTACTGAGGGCAGGAAATCAAAAATAATTTTTTCAAATTTGGGGATTGGAGAAGCAAGTGGGATTTTGAGTGGAGGATGGGGGGGGGGGGGGGGGGGGGGCTGGTCTCCCTAGATACCTCATGGCTCCACCGCTCCACCACTGTTGCCCACTACAGCAGCCCAACACATTATGTCAATTTGCTGAGAAGAGTGGTGAACACTGATTAACCCGAAAGACTCAACTCGCTATATGAGCCTCATGACTTGGATGACAAATACAGACAGATTTTATGTGTACATTACCCTCTAAAATGTGGATTTCTACAATATATTATGAAAAACCGAAAACCGAACCGAAAACCGAGTTTTTGTACAAAACCGAAACCGAAACCGAACCGAAATGCAAATTTCAAAACCGCCCAGCCCTACTGGTTCCCAGATTATTCATATTTATTAAATACATTTTTCTAGCACCAAACCTTTTACCTTATTTTCAAAACTAATATAACTGTGTTAACCCTTTACGTAACGAATCGTCAGTATCCGCCCACGTAATTTGTAAATGGAGCAGTTGAAAAATTTTTTGAAAATATTTCAACAAAACTATACCATGTAACCCCTCATTGGAACGAGCTCATGGAGCTCATTCCAATGAGGGGTCACATATATGGTTTTGTTGACATTTTTTGGAAAAAAATTAAAAAATAGTAATTAAAATAATAAATTTTGATATTCTCTATGTTGGGTAAAGGGTTAACTACACACTAGCTACTCCAAAAAAATCCTTTCAGCTGAATATAGAAACTTTTATACCTCATAAATTGGGCCAATTAAAAAAAATTGTTTCTCAGGACATTTCCCCTCAATTTTATGATAAGGGAGGCCAGCTTTTTGTGTGACAAAAATGTTTTCGGCAGAGAAAATTTGCCATATAGCAGTCACAAATTTAACCAACTAGATCGTGTTTGTCAGAGCTCAAAGAGCTATGTCAAACCCGATATAGCTGGTTAAATTTTTAGTCCTACAAGTACAAAATAGTTTCACTGAAGAGACTTCTAGGTCCAAACTTAGATGTGAGTCTTCCATGGAAGACGTGTGTCGCCTGGCGTTTCAGACAGAATTTTAAGTGGAAAAGGGGCATAACTCTGGAAAAAATACAGAGGATCAAAAAATAAAATAGGAGGTGCACAATGCCATTATGTGATAAAGAATCACTGAAAGTTTCATCAAAATCCATTCATAGGTTAAAGAGGAGTGGCAGATAAGAGAAAGTGTGACGCGGACGATGACGCAGACGACGCAAGATGACAAAAGTAATCACTATATGTCGCTCCCCACTTCATGGGGCGGCGACACAAAAAATGAGTGATACATCCAATTTTCTATATGTCAAAGGAGGTGCCAGAGAAACAACAACAAAAACTTTTAATAGCCCAAACTGGTAGAGTGCTGGGTTTTACTCTATAGTTCAGGTATCACAACACAAATGCTCTGTATTAAGTATATTTTATATTATCTTTGAAGTGAAATTATTTAGTTTGTATTAATTTGGTTTGTTACAATTTATGGGAGAGTGCCTGTCCTGTAGGCACTCTTCCGTAAATTGTAACAAGGCCAAGACAAGTGAAAAAATATTGATGACCGAAAATCTACAAGTTGATGAGGAAATCGTTTATTCTCCAAACACAGGTGAAAGAAGTGATAAATTCACCAGATCTTGTTTCTGGGTTTGGATCACACTGACAATCAGTGGCTATACATGGCAAGTGAAAAATAACGTACCAAATTTGATTAAGATTCACTGTGAGGATAGCTAAAATTGCCGCCATAGATGCTCAAAAAGAAGGGATTTTGGAACATGAATGTTATTTGCTTCAAACTACTGAATTTCATAACGGAATATTAAATATTTAACCGCTTAGCTTCCCTGTAAGTAGCTGTTATAACGCAACATATAGTAATGGAAATAACTCGTATAATAACCACAGGCAAAATTTATGCTGCACCCTACCCCTCCATTCTGAGCACAGGTTAGCATATCCAGAAAGTTTACATTTATGACCGGAATACAACATTACATCTAGTTCAAGGCGGCAATATCACTGTCTATTTTACTTGTAGTCTCTGTAATACGATGCTTCACATCCAGCCCATCTGTTCTCGCACTCATATAAACTCAACATTATGAAAAATGTAAAAACTTCTACCTCACATCTCAGACCTACCCAGGTTTAGAGCGCAGGTACAGTTAAAACTATAAGTCCTGTCACAAACTTTGCGCTTATCTAGGCTTAATTGCATGTAGGAATTGCGTGCAATTGCCATATCGAATGGCATACAAAGCACAGCAGGTTCTCCTGGTTACTCACAGCAAACACAGGCAATGTTTTTGCCAATGGACCTCCGGGTTACCCGGAGGTCCATTGGCTGAAACATTGCTAGTGGACAGAATTTGATAGCCTTACTATGGTCATAACACGTAGATTAACGTGCAGATCGACGTGCTATTTGTGCGCATTTCATGACAGGACTTCTAGTTTTAACTGTAGGCCTGAGGTGTGGCATAGAAATTATAAAATATATCCTACTGCTGATATATTAGGCAAGAAAAAGTGTACCTCAGTTACAAATGGTGTATGTTGAAGGTGCATGAGCATGACAGCGCCACTCAGAAATGAAACGCTGCTGTAGCACCAATATAAAGTCAGTTTAGCCAGGGCTTAAAGTTTATGTGAGAATTGGAATCAATTCTTGCAAATGAATCTCAAAAACAAAACAATGAGAATAAACTTTGATTCTTGCAAATGTTCCTTTGATTCTTGTCATAGATTCTGAAAGTGTCCTTAACCCTTTCTGCGACTCAGCCAAACTGCCCCCCTCCACTCCCAGACTTCGGATATTGGGGGAAATTTTGGGATCATCTCGTCCGTTAGATAAAAGTGTAAAAAGCCCCATTCATTTGGATTGTCAGGTAAATCAAGATTTATCTTCCCAGCTTCAGAACATGGGATATCTAGTGTTACAAAATCTGTGCATTTTTCCCATTGAAAAACTGGACCAATTCCACGACCACGCCCACTCCCTCGTACAGGGTTCCTGCACCTGACCTGACATGAAATTCCAGGCTTTTCCAGGCCATATACACTCCAAATTCAAGGAGTTTCAAGTCTAATAGAAAGTTAAATTCAAGGTTTTTCCAGGCTTATTGTAGTTGAGCCACTTGAACCGTCTCAGACATATTTCATTCATCTCAACTCGGTGCGCAATGCTTCATTTTTCAAGGCTTTTCCAGGCCCAGAGAGCCAAATCAAGGCTTTTCAAGGCCTTGAATTTCATTTTTGAAATTCCAGGCTTTTCAAGGCCCACGGGAACCCTGTCGTATTCTGCCACGTTCCTGACCAGCACTTCTTTTTATGCCGCGTCTCCTCCCACAGGCCAGTTCTATTCCAGATGTTGAAGGACTTTTTCAGTCATCTGGATTATTACTGGCAATATCATCTCAATGTCCAGCACTCATAGTATTGTCATGTGTGTCAGCTTGATTTGAGCCAGACTGTACCACAGAATCCTGTTCCAAGTCGCTATCATTAGAGTCATATTCGTCCGTGGAATCACTATGATTCTGGTGCAATTGGTGCTAAAACTGTAGCCAAGAAACTCAAGGGAAATAACACAATTCATTCGGGCATGGAAATTACTTCTGTGGACTGACAGAGATAGCACACATGGACTGAGGTAAGCGAAGATGCATTACTATGCCATCAGCACGCAGTGTGCCAACTGGTTTGTAGCGTCAGTTAACTCTGGCATGCCGACGAGGTGCAAAAGGATTAAAAGCCTGGAGAATTCTACAGATGTTTTGACTACCTCATGAGGTAACTGTTTGACTTAGTAGTGGTGTCTAGTGAAGACCAAGACTTCATCAGAAAGCACTGCTAAGGTACTGATGGAGAATGTGTACTACATGTAAGACAAGAAAATCACAAAATTGGGTCTTGCCCATTAACCAGAAGAGAGCTAAATTATTTTTGGCTTTCAAAAGGCACTCTTCCATAAATTGCAACAGAGCATATCTATACAGACAAAATAATTTGAAGATAATATGAAGCCCAACTGCAGTATATGGATCCTTTAATCTGTGGTGCCTGCATTTCGATGTAAAGCCCAAATATGGGCTTCCAGCACTCTACCAGTTAAGGTTAAACACTAGTATATATATAAATATGACATTTATTTGGAGTTTTTTGATTATGGAATATTTACTGGTTGCGCTTACAAGGGAATATTTATTAATTTATTAGGGTTTAATGCCACTTTTCACAGGGTCACCCTGTGTCAGACAGTTTTATGGGTGAAGGAAGTGGAGTACCCGGAGAGAACCACCAAGCAATGGCGAGCAACTGTCAAGACTCCCCAATGTACAATGTACTAACTCCACACAAGCAGGGTTAGCATTGGTTGCAGACAAGTGCACCATTGATGCACAGTATGCCTCAGTACACAATGCCACTGTGCCCTCATATGGGCAATTGGGATTAAGTGCCTTGGCCAAGGACACAATGCGGTTGCCGCATGGGATTCAAACAGAGGACTTCTCGGCTTGCAGCCTGCATCTCTACCTACTGAGCCACCACACTCTCCAAAAGGGAATGATAATACTCAAATACTAAATTATTAGAGAAATGAAAATTGATCAGGAGCCTGCAAGAATCAAAGCTGATTCTCCCAAAGCAGGACAAATTTTAAGACCTGTTAGCCAACCATTTATATTTATATTTTTCAGTTGCGAGGACTTTAAAATGTGTAAAATGAATGCCACACTGGATCTGCTGTGAAGTACCTGATCAATCCTGACCATGTGACTTCACTGTATAACATAAAACTCTTTAACCCTTTACCTAACATGAAAAGCAGACGACACTTGCAAAAATAATTCTTGAATAACTAATTTTTTTCATTTTTTGTCTCAGAAACATAGGTTATGACCCCTCGTTGGAACGAGCTCGACGAGCTCGTTCCAACGAGGGGTCATAACCTATGTTTTTGAGACAAAAAATGAAAAAAATAATGAAAATTAATTGTCGATTTTTGAGAATAGCGCTGGCCGGCTCGACGAGCTCGTTCCAACGAGGGGTCATAACCTATGTTTTTGAGACAAAAAATGAAAAAAATAATGAAAATTAATTGTCGATATTTGAGAATAGCGCTGGCCGGTTTTGGCCGTTGCGCTGGGTAAAGGGTTAAAATCTGCAGTACAGCACTAGATCTGCTGCTGTGTTGTAGAAAATCAAACCTGACCATGTCATGCCAAGCTATACAAGGAAATATAACTCAATATTCATAAAATCAAGGAGTATAAAGAAATATCATTGTATTTTGATGTTATCCTATAAGGGTCAGGGCATATATTTCATTTAAATTTGGGAGAATCCATTTGGATTCTCGCGAAAATGGTCGCAGGAATCCATACCTGCTGTGAGTGTCCTATGATCCCATGAGGCAACCATGGTTGAACCCCTGCTGTATACCGACTGATAACACATGTTAACCCTTAACCCAACATAGCTTATTAATTTTTAAAACATTATATTTATTTATTTATTGATGTTTAAGGTCACATACCTATGCACAATGGCTAATCATGACCGTGGCAGTTTTACGGGTGGAGGAAGCCTGAGTACCCGGAGAGAACCACCGAGCAACGACGAGCAGCTGCCAGCTCCCCAACATCGTAACTCCGCACTGCAGCACAGGCAGGGTTAGATTGGTTGAAGACATGCGTACCATCGACGTGCAGTACGCCTTAGTACACGGCGTCATCGAGCCCCCACGCGGGCAATGGAGATGAAGTGTCTTGCCCAAGGACACAACGCGGTTGCCGCAGGTGGGATTCGAACCTCTACCTACTGAACCACCGCGCTCCCCAATTTTTAAAACATAAACTAAATTTGATCATTTTTAAACAGTAAATAATAAAGAAATAATAAAATAAATAAATGAACAATATTTACCAAAAAAAAAAACCCTTACAAATATGGCTGTCATTGGAACTGGCTCAATGAGTTGGTTCCAATGACAGCCTTATTTGTACAATTTTATTGACAAAGAATCAGGATATTTCAGGTCATGTCAGCCTTGTATTGGTTTAATTTGTGATGCTGTGTTGGATAAAGGGTTAAATTGACTTAAATTCTTTTCACGCGAATCCTTGCAGAAGTGCAACGAGAATCTACCTGGATTCTCACACGTTTCGTTGCGCAAATCAAATCGAGTCTCATCGAAATATATGCCCTGAAGGGAGTGTATAAAAAATCCTTATCCCAGTGGTTACAATCCAAATTTAAAATTGCTTTATGAAAACAAAGTGAATTGCAACTGTTGCTTAACTTTAAGCCCTAAATTTTTTGCAGAACTTTTTAAGATTTTTCTTCCACAAAATACTGACTGCCATTTTTATTAACTTCACTCAGAAAGAATATATTTTTCTAGACAACTTTCTTCAAAATGACATTCGAAATCATCTAGATAAAAAAGACTTGAAGTCCACAACAGAATAAGATCAGTAACAACAAACTTAACAAGGTTAACAGTCAATTATCTTCCAAAAGAATGCTTTTCTCAATGCTTTCCAAGTACATCACTGCAACCTTCAGGACTGGAAGAAGCTGGAGTTTTCTCTAATTTCATGCTGCTACTAAGAGGTGTTTTCTATCTTTCAAAAATTGATGAGGAACACAATCTCAACATAAACATTCACCTCCCAGAATCTGATCCATTAAAAATATAACAAAGATTTATTAATGTTTATTTTTGTGAATAATTGAGCATTAAATAATTTTCTGTTATCTGGGCAGAGTAGGTGAAGTTATTGAGGCATATTTGAATATTTGCATATTTTTGTAACACAACGTGATCGACAAACGTGTCTCATCCACACCATACCACTCCACATTTATTGCTAAGTCACAAACATCATACTGTTCGAGTTCACAGCTGTATTTTTGATCACATTATAAACACTGTCCTCCCTTGATAAATTTTCAAAAAATGGTACCAAGTCTATCAATTCTCTATCCGACAGGTCGTCAAACCAAGATTGAACAGGAACCTAGAATAGAAAATTGAGATTGAAATAAGAAGTTTGTCTAGTTACTATATCATCTGATCAGTAGCAAGGGATATGCAATGCACTGATCTTGCAGGCATGTTCAAAGGAGCCAAATTTTCGAAGTCAAAAAAGTGCCATAACTCTGGGGAAAAATTATTGGGGCATAATAACTGTTACAGATATACTGCGGGAGTTTGTACCGAAAATTTAGTTAGAAATTCAAGAACTTTTTTCAAGACTCTTAACCCTTCACCTTACACAGTAGATTTAAACTAGAGGCTCTACAGAGCCTGTAATCGCTCACCTGAAACTACATATAAAAATATGATTTCCCATAGGCTTTCCATGGTAACTATGAGCTGCAATTGTGGCCATGTTTGCAACATTACATATCAACATTACAAACATGAGGATCATTGGTAGAAGGTGTCCCAGTCTTCAATCACATGAAGTTTCAAAACAACTGAATCCATCAAACAGAATTATAGAATATCTCTGGTGGCCATATTTTCCAACCAACGGGAACAAAAAGAGGATCGTTTGCAGAGGGCCTCCTCTAGACCATTCTTGCCAAGTTTTGGTTCACGTCAGCTCAGTAGTTCCAGAGAGAAGATGAAATTGTGATTTCCCATAGGTTTTTTCTATAGTAACTATAAACTGCAATTGTAGCCATGTTTGCAATACGATCAAAATTAAAATGAGGAATGTCGTGGAGGGTGTCCCAGTTATCAGCCATGCAAAATATCAAAACATTTGGCCCAATGGTTTCAGAGGAGAAGAGTTTTCAAAATTGAGTAATCAGAATCAAAGAATGCTTCTGGCGACGTTTTTTCACCCAACAGGAATAAAATGAGTAAAGGTTCTAGAGAACATCTCATAGACAATGCCTGCCAAATCTGGTTCAAATTGGCTCAGTACTTTCAGTGAAGATGATAAAAATGTGATTTACCATTTCTATAGTAACTATAAGCCACAATTGCAGCCATCATTGCAACCCGATGAAGATTAAAATGAGGATCATTGGTAGAGGGGATTACAATCATCAGTCACACTAAGTTTTCAAACCATTTGGCCTTGAAGTTTCAAAGAAGATTTTCTTGAAAATGCACACATTTATGAATTCTGTTTCAACAAAAAAAAAAAAAATCAGTAAAAGAAGGTTAAATATTTTGAAAATTATAATTTTCTCAGTCAGTATTCTCTTTCAAAATAGCTTTGGATAGATAAAGGGTTACAGTCAACACATTTTACTCCAATTTTGTCAAATCTTAAAAGATAAACAATAATTACTGTCATCTAAGCTGACATGATGAGAAGTGAATATAAATGAAAACTTTTCCGGTGTTCCAAGAACCTGTCATCAATCAAGATTTGCTGATAAGTAACATGAGACTAATAATCAGCATACAGTTGCCATTGTTTACAGTAGTACAAGTCAAAATAAGTTGTGTAGGAAAATCCTATAAACTGTGTATCTTTCTCTTCCTATAAGACCAGAAGCTGACATCATTTTCTGGAAAGCTCTTACTGATAGCTTTCCAGAAAATGTCAGATTCTGATCTTGTCAGGGCAGGAGCAGCAGTTTGACTTGTACTGAATACACAATATTTTAGTTTTTTTTCCAGTTCTCAGAGGAGAAAACTAGAATCAACCCATACCAGATTCTCAAACACAAGTGTTTTGCTGACAGTACTGATCTTCATGCAGACAGGAGAGGCATTGGGTTAAGCATTTGAATATAGCCTCTGGTGGCCATATATTTCCATCCTCTCATAGAGCATTCCTTCGAAGTTTGGTTCACGTCGGCTCAGTAGTTCCGGAGAAGATGAAAATGTGATTTCCCATAGGGTTTCTATAGTAACTATAAGCCACAATTGTGGCCATGTTTGCAACCCGATCAACATTAAATGAGGATCGTTGGTAGAGGGGGTCCCAGTCATCATTTATGTGAAGTATCAAAACATTTGGCCCGGCAGTTTCAGGAGAAGATTTTTTGAAAAATCTACCAAACAGAATCAAAGAATGCCTCTGGCGGCCATGCTTTTTCAACCCACGGGAACAAAATGAGGATCGTTTGTAGAGGACCTCCCATAGACTATCCCTGCCAGGTTTGTTTTCACGTTGCCTCGGTTTTTCCAGAGAAGAAGAGGAAAATGTGAATTCCCATAGGGTTTCTACAGTAACTATAAGCCGCAACTGTGGCCATGTTTGTGACCCAATCAACATTAAATGAGGATGGTTGGTAGAGGGGTTCCCAGTCATCATTTATGTGAAGTTTCAAAACATTTGGCCTGGCAGTTTCAGAGGAGAAGATTTTTGAAAATCCACCAACCAGAATTAAAGAATGCCTCTGGAAGCCATGTTTTTCATCCGACGGGAACAAAATGAGGATCGTTTGTAGAGGACCTCCCAAAGACCATCCCTGCCAAGTTTGGTTCACACCGGCTCAGCAGTTACAGAGAAGAAGATGAAAATGTGAAAAGTTTATGGACGCCAGACGACGACGGACGCCAAGTGATGAGAAAAGCTCACATGGCCTTTTTGGCCAGGTGAGCTAAAAATCAAGGAAAGTTCACAATTTTCAAAAACAAATTTCACAATTTTTATTTTTCAATAAAAGCATACAAATATCGAAGAGCTGGTTCTAATGATATCCATACTTGTATAGTTTTATTGAGAAACTTTTGAGATATTTTAGGCTGTGGTAAGCACAAACTGGTTAATTTTCTGGCCATTTTTCCGCTAAGAAAAGGGTTAACCTTTTGAACCCAAGACGCAGTTTTTCCTGCCCAGGAACATGATAAGTTCATAATGTAGGATGGCTGCTCCGTGAATGTGTGGGGTAGACCAATCAATATTTTCATTATGCAGCCTTGAACATATTAATTGAACTACCTACCCCCCAAATTATGAACATGGTCTCTTCCAATTGCTGCCACTGAGCTGACATGGAAGATACCACAAGGGTAAGGGTTATGGACCTGGATTGCAAATTTCCAGGACCTACATTTGCATCTGTAAAGCTCATTACATGTAGTATACACATGTTCTTTTCAAATATTTTGTCATTTTTTTCATTTGGAATATAAGCATTATTTCTAGAATTCAGTGTCAGAGTAATTTTGAATTTTTAAGAAATTTGTTGCATTTGAGTTGGCAGTCGGTATTCTAATGGAACAACATAAAACTGAAACACAGTCTCAGCCTGAACTATTATTGCATTGTCTCTCACCAAAGCCCATCGAACTTGCAGATCGAGTGAAAAAAAATGAAGCTAAAGTCTGTTGACACTTTTTTTTGTTCTCATAAACAGTTTATTGCCTTACTGTAACTTATGAGTGCTGATTCCCTATATTTCCAATATCGAACAACCTGATACAGTTAAGCTTAATGCATAGCTTGCAATCACATCTATGCCACTCTGTATTCTCCAGCCATTGGTCTTAAAAATATACTTAGCTGGCATTTTGTATATTATATTCACTTAACTGGTAGAGTGCTAGAAGCCCATACTTGGGCTTTGTTCTGAAGTGCAGGTACCACAGTTTAAAGGCTTCATATTCCATGGATATGCTTCATATTATCTTTGAAGTGATATTATTTTATCTGTTATTATTTGCCTTGTTACAATTTATGGGAGATTATATTCACTTAACTGGTAGAGTGCTAGAAGCCCATACTTGTGCTTTGTTCTGAAGTGCAGGTACCACAGTTTAAAGGCTTCATATTCCATGGATATGCTTCATATTATCTTTGAAGTGATATTATTTTATCTGTTATTATTTGCCTTGTTACAATTTATGGGAGAGTGCCTATTGGCACTCTCCCATAAATTGCACAAGGCAAAGACTCACACTTTATCAGAGCCCAAAATAACTTAGCACTCTACCAGTTAATACATGTACTTCTTAGTTTTGTATAAGCTGAGATATAAGCCTGAGATAACTTCATATCAGCCGGAGACCGACGGTTGAAAGCTGATGTAAAGTTACCAAGGGCTGAAATTTCAGCTGATATGAATCTAACCAAGTTATAACCTCTTTATTTATTAAACCAAAACAAATAATTACAAAATGTTCTCAGATCTGTTACAGTTTTTTGACAGTGTTATTGTTTCTCATTCTTTTCATGAAGTTCATAGTTTCCTCTTCTCCTAGTTCAGCTATCCGAACATCTCACCTTCCCCATAGCCAAACTATCTCTTACTTCAATGAATGCCCGATTATGACTCAGAATCTTAGTCTGTTTTGGAATTTGTGTATAACTCTCTCCCTTTTCTCTTCATCCACCTAATCTTTACTTAGTGCCATCTTTAACTTGTTGAACCTGACTGGCCGCGTTACCGGCCCAGGAACATGATACGTCATAATTTCATTAAGGGAAATGGCTGCTAAGTGAATGTGTGATGTAGACCAATCAATATTTTCAGCGTGCAGCCCCAAGGGTGCACGGTGGCGTTGTGGTAAGCGGTTCTCGTCAGATCACCGAAGTTAAGCAACGTCGAGCCCGGTTAGTCCTTGGATGGGTGACCGTCTGAGCGATCGATTCGGACTCCTGTGTTGTGTCCTTGGGCAAGGCACTTGACCCCGCTCCTGTGTTGTGTTGCACTTGACCCCGATTGTCCATATGGGGGCACGACGACTGAGGAAGCCACATCATTCAGATAGCTTAACTACCTCTCACTCCACATCAACTAATTTATTTATTGGTGTTTAAGGTCACATACTTATGCACAATGGCTAATCGTGACCGTGACAGTTTTATGGGTGGAGGAAGCCTGAGTACCTGGAGAGAACCACCGAGCATCGACGAGCAACTGTCAGCTCCTCAACATTCTAACTCTGTTCAAGCTCCACTCAAGCAGGGTTACAGCGGTTGCAGACATGTGCACCATCTGCGTGCAGTACACCTTAGTACACAGCGTCATCGTGCCCCATATAGGCAACCGGGATAAAGTGCCTTGCCCAAAGACACAACGCAGGTCGTCCTGGATGGGGATCAAAATTGGGACCTCTAGCATAGAAGTCCAACAGTTTACCACTGAGCCACCACGCGCCCCCCCCCCCCCCCCCCCCACATCAACGAATCTCCGTGTAAGAC
Source organism: Pictodentalium vernedei (assembly GCA_031216915.1). Lineage (NCBI taxonomy): Eukaryota > Metazoa > Mollusca > Scaphopoda > Dentaliida > Dentaliidae > Pictodentalium > Pictodentalium vernedei. The sequence continues at coordinate 479,853,240 of CM062294.1, read as the reverse complement.
TTTGAATCTTAGTTTGCATCAAATTTTCTGTACAACTTTATACCAACATCGTGTCCTTGGGCAAGGCACTTTATCCCGGTTGCCTCAGTGGGGGATTGATGACGCTGTGTACTCATACATACTGCACGTGCACATGTCTTCAACCGCTGTAACCCTGCTTGAGTGGAGCTTGAACAGAGTTAGAATGTTGAGGAGCTGACAGTTGTTCGTCGATGCTCAGTGATTCTCTCCAGGTACTCCGGCTTTCTCCACCCATAAAACTGTCATGGTCATGATTAGCCATTGTGCATAAGTATGTGACCTTAAACACCAATAAATAATAAATAATACAAATCTCTTCTTTCTTCTCTTCATTATTATTTATATATTTATTAGTGTTTAAGGTCACATACTTATGCACAATGGCTAATCATGAGTTTCATGACCGTGACAGTTTTACGGGTGGAGGAAGCCAGAGTACCCGGAGAGAACCACCGAGCAATGACGAGCAGCTGCCAGCTTCCCAACATCGTAACTCCACACTGCAGCACAGGCAAGGTTAGATTGGCTGAAGACATGCGCACCAACAATGTGCAGTACGCCTGAGTAAATGGCATCATCATGCCCCCATGTGGACAATCAGGGTTAAATGCCTTGCCCAAGGATACAACGTGGGAGTCCGAATTGATCGTTCAGACGGTCACCCATCCGAGGACTAACCGGGCTCGTCTTCTCTTCGTCAACTTATCCTTACTTACTCTTACCATACAAAATCTCAGCTTCAAACTACTCCACTCTGCCTGGTAATGCCAATTTTTCTGATTGCATTCGACGAATAAGCAGGGACGTGGCTACAGGTTTCCAATTGGGGGGTGTAGGGTAGTGAATTTCCAACAAGAGGGAGGGACCAGGAGGGGAAAACCCCCTCCCGGTCCCTCCCCCTGGTTGCAAATTCACTACTGAGAAATTTTGAAAGTGAAACCATGAAAGGGGGCATAAAGTTGATTCTAGTAACTGAAATGCCAACACATTTATGATAGAATTATCAGGTTATTATTATTTGGTATTTTTCTGGGAACTGAATGTGTGCTAAACAAATGCTCAAGCTCAATCATGATGTGATTTTCTTGAAGTCCATTCCGAGGATTTTTTTACCAATATATCTACAGTGATATTGTCACTGTGAAGCAGGTTTAAACACCATTTGCATCATGAGAAGAGAAATAAAAACTTACTGCATTTTCTGGATGGAAGATATAAGAGGCTGGAGAATTATCTATTATCACAACATTATGTAAATCTCTTCCTAATCGACTCAAATCCTAAAATGATAAATGAATAAATATTTAATATTTCTCATTTCAAAAGTCAATGCCAAAATGCAAGTCTGTTTGTTTTTAATCAATATACAAACACTTTTTTACCCCCCTCAACAAAACTTCTCACAAGTACTGTTCAAGGAAGCGGTCAAAGGAAAAGTTTTTGTCTTGTCACACATTCAATAATGAGAAAAAACAAGAATTACGCATCACCGATGCAGTTTCGCATTTTTTGGCACCTGTGAGGCTGGTCATTACAAGAAAATCAAATCCATTTTTATTTATTCTAGTTGTTGCACTAACGAGGTGAAAACAGGAAAAAATTAACTAATTAAGGGCCATAACTTTACTGGGTATGATCAAACTGTACCAGCTTTTGAACTCATTCAAGATATTGTTAAGAAAGTCTAACATAACAAATACAGTGGAGCCCACTTAATTGGATATCTCTTAATTGTATATCCCTGTTAATTGAATATAATTTTCAAACACAAAACCATTTACCATACCTTCAGTACAAATTTGATCTGTTAATTGCATGTGGGTTGTAGAATAAACTCCTGTTAATTGTATATAAATTTTTGTAATATGTCGAAAACATTACTGTGACACGCACCAAATACCCCTCATTTATCAACCTTTTTGGCCTCACTACATCCAATACAGGCATTTATTCTATTATATCTTGTTTGACAGAGCTCTATGAGCTCTGTCAAACAAGATATAATAGAATAAATGCTCAGTTTACCTCCAGAACACAGGAAACTGACCAAATCCCTGTTAATTGTATACTCCTGTTAATTGAATAATTTTCACTGGCAAAATGGATATTCAATTAAGAGGATTCTACTGTATTGACCAAATCCATTGATATTTGCTCTAGTTATCACGCTAAAAAGATTGGTGAAAGCCGGTTCACTCACATGCCTGAAACCCTCCCACCCACCGACTTCAAACAAATTATAGGTTTGAAGGCGAGCACTCAATCACATTCACAATCAGAATATTCACCTTTCAGATTGATTGATTTCTTTATTTTGCAGTATACATGACACAAATAGAAATGATACATACAGTAGTAAAGAGAGTTTTAAGGATACAAAAAAAATCTGTAAATTAACACTACTCAAGCATGACAATATCAGTGTATACTGCAGGGAGACAATATAGCCAGATTGGCTGTCTACCAGATGCAACAATGGTTCTTTGCAACCAGGAAACTTTTCAGTAAAACAGCCCATCGATATTTGAGACAAACTTGCAAGTACCAAATAATGGAAGATGACCTTCAACCCTCATAGCGTAGCTGTAATGGAGAAACGGGGATGAATGCGGTTCAGCAGTCGCATCAGCTGTGGCGAGGGATTTCCCTCAACCTCTATAGCTCATCTGATTTGAAAATAAGGAGAGCAGCAAATGCACAACAAGATAATCTTGACAAACTAAGGAATTAAAAAAGCTGTATTCGCACAATAAACCTAATGGAACCATAGTCTCCTTTAACTCCAAATGGTCTAAGTAAGCCCTGTGAGTGTAGCTGCTCAGCAGTTATTTCTAGACGCAGCTAGGACTTGACTAGAAACGATTGCCATGATAAATTAACTACTGCCCAAAGTACCTCTTCTTGATCAGGCCTGAAAATAAGCAGTCTGACATTTGCAGAATGAGGTCCCCAGAGGGTGAATTTGATGATGCTATCCCATACAGTGGGCCAATTTATCCTCTGGGTACCTCTTTCTGTTTAGTTTTGAGACCCTGATTCAGACTGAGGTTCACAGAGGGTAAATGTAGTGATGCTACCCTGCTGTGCAGGGTAGCATCCCTAAATTCACCCTCTGGGGACCTCATTTTGCAGATGACAGTCTGCTTATTTTCTGGCTTGCTGAGAACAGGTACAGTGAATCTCTGTTAATAGAATAACCACTTTGCCAATGAAAATTATTAAACTATATTACACCCTATAGATACAATACCACAGGGACTCAGGTTGTAACTCATCTTTACCAAGATGTTATCTAAGAATTGAACCCTTTACCCAATGAATCGCCCGCATCTGCCAGCGTAATATGCAAATTCAGCAGTTGAAAAAATATTATTTTTCGAAAAATTTCAACAAAACCATATCATGTGACCCCCTCTTTGGAACGAGCTCAACGAGCTCGTTCCAAAGAGGGGTCACAGGATATGGTTTTGTTGAAATTTTTCGAAAAAATTTAAAAAATGATATTTAAAATAATAAATTTTTATTGCGTCTGCATTGGGTAAAGAATTAAAGCAGCATGTTTGGAGAAAAGTTTTTGTTTGTTTTCTCTGTTAATGACAGTGTTAAAATCTAAGGTCACAAGACATCCCTAAATACGACCAAGTGGAGCAGTAAGATTTCAGTGTAATACTATTGTTTCCCCTTATCCACAGTGTTAAAATTTGAAGGGCAAGGGGGATTAATTTGAACAAACCTGTAATTCATCATCATAAGGATGTGCAACATCAAACAAGGATGCATTTGGAGCAATGGTTTGGGAGTAGAAATTTTATTTTTGTAATTATTTCTTTGCCATAAAAAATTCATGTTCTTGGTTTGTTTTAATGTTTTAAGCCTCTTAAGCCTGATAATCTACAGAATAGCATGGATGGTGGTGTATTTATTTCATCCATTGAGTGCAAGAAGGCTTTACAATGCTAAAGCATTGCAAAGCCTTGTTGCACTCAAGGGACGAATTTATCAATTTTATTAACTTGAATAAAATATCAGACATGAACCATTTAATTTTTATTTTTTTAAGTTTACGTTGGTTATAAAAGCCAAAAGGACCATGTAGGAGGGTTTGAGAAACAGATTTTTAACTTCTGTATGCTTAAGCCTGGAGTAGTTTTTATTAAACTGGTATGTGCATGGCATCTCATTGTAGCAAATTTAGATTTCCAAAAGTTACCCAAAAGAATGTGTATTGATAAAAAATATTACTCACCTTTACATAATTTCCTCTATAATATACACACGATTCCCTGAAAAGCCTAGCTCTGAACACTCCCCATTTATCGAGGAGATCAGCAACAGGATCAGCATACTGTAAAAAGAAAATATCTCAAGATAATAAAAGCCCAATGTTAAAAATCCTGATATATTCATATACAGTACAAGTCAAAATAAGTTGTAGGATAACTGGTGTAAACTATGTATCTTTCTCTTCTTAACTGATCAGGACAGAGTCTGACATCATTTCTGGAAAGCTCTCACTGAGAGCTTTTCAGAAAATGATGTCAGATTCTGATCTTATCAGTGCAGAAGCAACAGTATACTTAGTTTATTGTGGTTATGCTACACCTTTTTTTTACTGGTACTGTATATACTATAAAATCAACAATCCTCAATCTGACAGCCAAAAAATTATCTTTCAGAATATGAACTTGTCAAATTTGCTTTCTTTTCATGCTTGCTTGCCCTCCACAAATTGGGTGAATAGGTGTTTCATTCATCTATCATTCACCTAAAAAAAATTTTGTTTGTCTTTATTAATTATGAAGCCTCAAATTTCAACAACTCATGAGATAGTCAATATACATTCATCAACTCTTTAAGAACAAAGATAAATTTTATAAGACTAAATGTAGTCCTTTGATTCTGTTGGTCAAGAACCCTGTTGTAATACACTGTTGGAAAGGGCTCCTGCAATGTATTACAACACAGAAGATTGGCCTTGTAATTGAGACTCATGAGATAAACTCTCGTATGTACCGACAAAGGTATAACTATCAATTTTACTTTGCCACTTCTCATGCTCTCTCTGAAAAAAGGGTATATCAAACAGGCAAAAAGGGTTGCCTTAAAAAATTAAGGTAACCCCTAGGTTTGGGGGGGGGGGGGGGGGGGATGAGGGGGGACATGAATTCTAATTTATACGGGCCTGCTTCTTCCAAACCAAAAAATACTGACTTTCAGCATTTGACAATGATTAACTTCTTGCCTGCTGCACTAGTGCAGACAAATATTCTTGAAAAGACTGGATTTCCCATGCCACTGAAATAAGTATAATTTGAACGCACTTTGATCAAATTTTCCCCCTGTAAATTGCATGGATTTATTCATCAATTATTTCTGAGTTAACTGTAAATAATTTTTTCATAAAATCTCCACAGGGAGCCCATATATAAACCCAGGGACTGGGCTTTAACAAACTTGAATCTCACCCCCCTTAGGATGCTGCACACCAAATATCAAAATTTGCTGGATCTGAAGAAGAAGATTTTTAAAGAAAATTCCTCATTTTGAACTAAGTTACAATTCGAGCTCCCACAGTGAGCCCAAATATGGACGTAGTGACATGGCTTGAACAAACTTGAATCTTACCCCCCTAAGGGTGCTGCATAAAAAATATCTAAAGCATTCATCTGCTGGATCTGAATAAGATTTTTAAAGAAAATTCCTTATTTTGAACTAAGTTGTCATTCAGGCTCCCAAAGTGAGCCCAAATATGGACCCAGGGACTTGGCTTTAACAAACTTCAATCTCCCCCCCCCCCCTCCCCCCACACAAGTATGCTACACACCACATATCACAACATTCTGACTGCTGGATTCAATTCAAGCTCCCAAAGTGAGCCCAAATATGGACCTAGGGACATAGCTTGAACAAACTTGAATCTCACCCCCCTAAGAATGTTGCATACCAAATATCAAAACATTCCGACTGCTGGATCTGAAGAAGAAGATTTTTAAAGGAAATTCCTCATTTTGAACTAGGTTATCATTCAGACTCCCACAGTGAGCCCAATTATGGACCTAGGGACATGGCTTGAACAAACTTTAATCTCACGCCCATAAGGATGGCGCATACCAAATATCAAAACATTCCGACTGCTGGATCTGAAGAAAATTTTTAAAGAAAATTCCTCATTTTGAACTAAGTTATAATTCGGGCTACCACAGTGAGCCCAAATATGAACCCAGGGACTTGGCTTGAACAAACTTGAATCCCCCCCCCTCCCCCCTCCCTATGCATGGTGCATACCCAATATCAAAAGATTCTGCCTTCTGGATCTTGAGAAGAAGATTTTCAAAGAAATTTGCCTGAAATCTGGAGATGATTTTTTAAGAAATTTGCCTGAAATGCACTAAGTTCGAATTTGGGCTTCTATAGTGAGTCCAACTATGAATCCAGGGGGCCGATTTAAACAAACATGAATCAGATCCACCCCACAATGTCGCATACTAAATATCAAAAGATTCTGCCTGCTGGATCTGGAGAAGAAGATTTTTTAATTTTTTTCCCACTGCCTACAAGTGTTTAAAAAGTGCTGACTCCGCACTTTTTCAAAGTCCCGAAACTGTACCCTATGATAAAACCGATGGCAATTTTTTTTGACCAATCCTTTCTGTTGGTCCTAAGGAAGCTTCACACCAAATAAAAATTCTCGGTGCTGTGCAGTTTTGGAGATATGGGCATTTTAATTTTTTTTATTTTTAGCTCCTGCGGTTCCCACAGGGCTGCAGGAAAACATTTTGTGGCATCAATCAACTACTTATGACCCATTATCATCTCATATCAAACTTGGTTCAAATCGACCTCACGGTTTTGAAACTAGAAATTTTAGGCGTGGCCAAAATTTTTTCCCCTCCCATAACGAAAGCAAATAATCCCCGACAAACTTCTCTTCAACAAACTTGATTCTAAACCTCAAAAGGACTCTGTATACCACATATCAAGTCTCTGCTAATGGTGGTTCATTAGAAGAAGATTTTCAAAAAATGCCGCTCAGGATCACAGATCCAATGTCGAGTTGTGACCTTGACCTTTGACCTGGCGAGTCCAAGGTCAATAGGGTTCTTCCTCGCACCAAGGCCAACACACCTATGAAGTTTCATGACTCTAGGTTGAACCACTATCAAGTTCTCATCCGGAAACCAATTGTTGCGATATGCTATGTTCAAGGTCACTGTGACCTTGACCTTTGACCTGGTGAGTCCAACATCAATAGGGTTCTTCCTCGCACCAAGGCCAACACGCCTGTAAAGTTTCATGGCTCTAGGTTGAACCACTATCAAGTTATCATCCGGAAACCAATTGTTGGGATATACTATGTTCAAGGTCACTGTGACCTTGACCTGGTGAGTCCAAGATCAATAGGGTTCTTCCTCGCACCAAGGCCAACATACCTATGAAGTTTCATGACTCTAGGTTGAACCACTATCAAGTTATCATCCGGAAACCAATTGTTGCGATATACTATGTTCAAGGTCACTGTGACCTTGACCTTTGACCTGGTGAGTCCAAGATCAATAGGGTTCTTCCTCGCACCAAGGCCAACACACCTATAAAGTTTCATGACTCTAGGTTGAACCACTATCAAGTTATCATCCGGAAACCAATTGTTGCGATATACTATGTTCAAGGTCACTGTGACCTTGACCTTTGACCTGGTGAGTCCAAGATCAATAGGGTTCTTCCTCGCACCAAGGCCAACACACCTATGAAGTTTCATGACTCTAGGTTGAACCACTATCAAGTTATCATCCGGAAACCAATTGTTGCGATATACTATGTTAAAGGTCACTGTGACCTTGACCTTTGACGTAGCGAGTCCAAAATCAATAGGGTTCTTCCCCTCACCAAGGCCAATCTACCTATGAAGTTTCATGAATGTGAGTTGAACCATTATCAAGTTATCATCCGGAAACCAATTGTTTAAGATTTACTATGTTCAAGGTCACTGTGACCTTGACCTTCGACGTAGCATGTCCAAAATCAATAGGGTTCTTCCTCCCACCAAGACCAACCTATGTATGAAGTTTAATGAATGTGAGTTGAACCACTATCAAGTTATCATCCGGAAACCAATTGTTTATGCCCGCCCGCCCGCCCGCCCATAGCCCGCACGCCCGCCCGCCCGCCCACCCGCCCGCCCGCCCGCCCGCCATTCACCAAACTATAAGTCGAGTTTGACTTCGTCACAACACGACTAAAAATTTGGCCCTTTTTTCCGCACCCCTCTGCTCAATGAGCCCAAACCTAATTTGCATAAAAATCAAAATGCCCCTATATAACCACTACTTAGATGAAATTTAATTAAAATGTGGCCAGTGGTTTAGGAGGAAGAGGCCCAAACACCACCTTTACGCAGGACGACGGACGGGGGGATGGACGGACGACAGATGAAGAGTGAACAGAAAAGCTCACCCTGACTTTCTGTCAGGTGAGCTAAAAACTTAGCTGGTTAAGCTTTAAGGGCTGGAACTTCCAACAAATCAATACATGCTGCACACCAGCAAATAATTCTGTAAGGTTTCAAACCACTAAACTGAAAGGTATGGAAGGAGTTGATTTCGCAGCATGGAAACCCATTTTTCCACCAAATGTTTTGGGAAGTCCTGCTACATCATTTTGCACCATGATGAAATGGTGAAAAAGCATGACCCCCAAATTACAAACCCCAATAGTTATAGACGGAAATAATTCTAGTTCCTCCAACTTCGTATTGAGGGACAATAACACAAACAGATGGATATTTCTCGTATTCTTTCTTCAGTTGCAACCAGTGTTTAAAACCAAGAGCTACATGTCAGTTTTAGAGTTGAAAGGGTTAACCAATTAATCGATTAACCAATGATCATCTTGATCAGGCCTGAAAATAAGCAGTCTGACATTTGCAGAATGAGGTCCCCAGAGGGTGAATTTGATGATGCTATCCATACAGTGGGCCAATTTATCCTCTTGGTACCTCTTTCTGTTTAGTTTTGAGACCCTGATTCAGATTGAGGACCACAGAGGGTAAATTTAGTGATGCTACCCTGCAGGGCAGGGTAGCATCACTAAATTCACCCTCTGGGGACCTCATTTGCAGATGACAGTCTGCTTATTTTCTGGCTTGATCTTGATCGATCAAAAAAGTAACTGATTGATTAACCATTACTTGTGAACTCCTGTATTTTCTGGGTTAACAAAGGAACAAACTTGCTCCAAAACAGGCAAACATTGTCACACTGACTCACATCAATTATACGAGACAAGAGTAAAGCATGCAAGTTATGTGATGACATACTTGTTTACTTGCATGATCATTATACTGTATCAGTAGCTGGTCATTTTAAAGTTAACCTTTACAGGTGCAGGTGGAAGAAGTCACTTGCAAAATAGATTCTTGAATTACTAAATATTTTCAATTTTTGTCTCAAAAATATAGCTTATGATGCCTCATTGGAACGAGCTCAATGAGCTTGTTCCAATGAGGAATCATAAGCTATGTTTTTGAGACAAAAATTGAAAACGTAACTAGAGTGATGTCACCCATGCAGCCCAACTGTCCCAGGAATGGCAATACTTAGATGCAAAATAGTCGGAGCCATTTTTTGATAACAGTTTACCTAACGAATCTGCCATATCTGCACTTGTGATATACAAAATTTGTTATTCAAATTTTATTTTTTCATTTCTCTACTTCAAAACATACCTCATGACCTATTAATAGAACAAACTTGATGAGCCAAGATACACTTTTTTCGGGTTAGTTTAACCCTCTGCATACTGACATTAAAAAAGCTTTAATTACAAGCAGCAATTTTTCCCCATGCTGATACAAGGAATTTAACTAATTCAATATTGTTTGATATAGCTTAGTGAGTTCTGTCAAACAACTCTGAATTGGTTAAATTCTTAGTTGTATTATCCCAAAGATTTACAGCTTGAAACTCTGAATTTCAACATCTGGGTGGGGGTCTTCTTTAAGCTGGCATGGTGTGTTGCAATACACAGTTGAAAAGAGCTAAAGAAGCCCTTTCCAATAGTGTATTATAATATGTCAGCATCTATGTTAAAACTGTTATTCGTTAATAGATCATGGTTCTAAAAATATTCACAAATAAATACTAAGAGAAATTTTCTTCTTGCTATTTGTCTGAAGTCTAGTAATCAAGGTGAAAGAAAAAGCTGTTACCTATTTCTTATGAGCAGAAGAAAAGGTGAACAAAATGAATATTCGGCGAATTTGTGCAGACCTTAAATCCAGGAGTAATGAATGCTCACAAAGAAATAATTAAATTTGAACACAAAGAAATAGTGACTATGACAGAAATTCAAATAAGAAATTTGAGGTTTAAACTTCAAGTTATTGCATAAGTAAAGAAATTCCGGGTAAAATTTAACAAAGGGCAATAACCCCCTTTATCCCATAAACAACTTTTGAAAATTCTGTTTTGATCAAACACTTGAACAAAAGTCAGAGTGAAGGGTAGACATAAGGAGCTCTTTGTTTTTTCCATTCCCTGTGGGGAGGTAATAATTCACACTTGATGCACAAAGTGATAAGCAGAGCCTGAACATTACAATCTTCAAACTCTAGTCTTTTCTCCATTAGAAGACTTGACCTTGTTGTTTCTATGGTGCCGCTTGCGTTTTCCAACCAATGCTGTATCACTGGCTGTTTTGTTAGAAATTTGTTAATCTAGATAGGCCCTTTATAACCATCGGTTGGAAATACCCAAGTTATCTATAAAGTTTATGGAAATTGACAGCTATATTTTGTTGTCTTTCCGTCTTTTCTGTCAATGCAATCATATTCCAAATACTTAAGGCTAAACAAAAGTAATTTTTTGATTCTCAGGCAGCAGTGCCTTCGTTTTTTCAGCCCGCATTTGTCATATTTATTTCGGAGGAAAAAAATTCAAAATGTATAAAACTATCATAGGGTGTGATTTTAGTGGTATCGCTTTGCGATTTGCAATGTAATATGTCGTATACATTGATATAGTATTGTTATTCTCTTCGCAAAATGCGACACGATTCTCAAATGTATGTACAAATATTTATTTAACTGGATAAGGGATAGATTATTTTTGGTAGTCTGAATAGGCAGTCTCCAATAATTTGTAATACAACAAATTTGTATAAACAAATTATTATTTACGTTTTATTGAATAAGAAACATGAGCAAGGAAAAGGTTGGCTTTTGCACTGGTACCCTCATTTTTTTGAAAGGCCTGATTGTGGCTTCTAGCACTCAACCAGTTAAAAAACTCCTTATTTTTTATTTCCATTTTAGTTTTTTTATTTTGAATTTGTGCTGTATGACCACTGTTAAAAAAAAACTATCAGTGAAATCAACATGGAAGCAGTTGTATTTTTTAGGCATTGGCGACCATTCCATCAGGAATAAAAAAATAAAAATAAAAACTGCCATCCCTCATTCGTTTTTAAAAAAAAATGCCAGAGAATCAATTATTTAATTTTGTTTGGCCTAATTTGTATTTTTGTAAACAGATGCATAACAAGATGACATGCAATTATTCAGTGTTTTCTCTTAGAAACTTACTAAAAACCTTTGGAAATTCTACCTGTGCACTGGCATGGTGTGGTTTAAGATGCGAGTTACCGTGACTCATTGAAAGTAGAATTTGTTGGTGAAATATCAAACTGCAAACTTGTTGAAGTAACAGACATCTCAAAACACACTTTGCAAACACCATAAATATATTACACACTATCACAAGAGTTTGTGAACTATTTATAAAGGTACATCACAATTGTGGACGTCAAATTCAATTGGAAAATACCACACAGAAAAATTGAAATATGTAAAATCTGCTTGGATAAATCTAATTAGATCTTTTTATTTTTCTCTCTATCATGCTTGACAAGATGAGCTACATAACCGCTGGATTAACCCTTTACCCAATGTTAACCCTTTACCCAACGTAACGGACAAACGTTATTTTTCATTATTTGTCTCAAAAACATAGTTTATGACCCGTCATTGGAACAAGCTCGTCAAGCTCGTTCCAATGAGGGGTCATAACTTGAGACAAAAAATTATAAAAATTAGTTGTTCAAGAATTTTTTTTGCAAGTGTCGTCAGCTTTTCATGTTAGGTAAAGGGTTAATAGTAGATATGTCATAATTTACAAAGTCCATAATGGTACTTCAGAACCTGTATCATCACCTTAGGGCTTATATTTCAACATTGCGGTAACCAGTTCTCGTCAGATCACCGAAGTTAAGCAACATCGAGCCCAGTCAGTCCTTGGATGGGTGACCGCCTGAGTGATCGATTCAGACTCCCGCGTTGTGTCCTTGGGCAAGGCACTTAACCCCGATTGTGCACATGGGGGCACGATGACGCCATGTACTAAGGCGTACTGCTTCAACAAATCTAACCCTGCCTGTGCTGCAGTGCAGAGTTACGATGTTGGGGAGCTGGTAGCTGCTCATCGTTGTTCAGTGGTTCTCTCCGGATACTCCGGCTTCCTCCACCCATAAAACTGTCACCAACACGACATGACCTTGGCTGTTAAAGTGTTGTTAAACCGTAATAATTAAATTAAATAATTCAATATTTCGACGAGAATCCAAGAATCGATTCACACAAAGATTCATGCAGCAAAACAAGTGAAAATCCATGTAGATTCTCGCTGCACCTCTGTTAGGATTTGCGTGAAAAGAATTGAGTCCATTTAACCCTTTACCTAACATGATGGCAGTAAATTAACCAATATAAGGCTAACATGACCTGAAGTATCCTGACACTTTGTCAATAAAATTGTACAAATATGGCTGTCATTATAACCGGTTCCAATGATATCCATATTTGTATGGTTTTATAGGTAAATTTTGTTTATTTTTTTTTAAATTATCAAATTCAGTTTATATTTTAAAAATTAAAAAGCTGTGTTGGGTAAAGGGTTAACATGTGTACACAACAGGGTTTCAAGCATGATGGCCTCATGGGATCCAGGGAAACTTATAGCAGTTACATGTGTATGGATTCTCGCAATCATTTTCGCGAGAATCAAAATGGATTCTTCCAAATTTAATGAAATATAAGCCCTGTTACCTGTAGGATAGCAGTGTGATTTAGTAAACATACCTTAGCTAAACTTGCTGTAAATAATACACACTCAAACATTTCTCCCATTTTCTTTAAAAATTCATCTACATACGGCCTTTTTAATACATAAACCTGAAAAAACAACACGCATACAGATTACACTGAAATGGATTTTAACTTCACATTATATACATGAGCAACGCCAACGAGTGTGCTGATGCCCCCAAAGGTAGCAAAGTCGGACTTGCATGTAAATAAATAACTTTTGAATGTTTGAAGAGAATTGGTTTATCCAAACAACTCTGAATTAACGGAATTAAAAAACACCATGATTCTTGTGTCATCCATATTTATATGAATATATCGATATGTAGTAGGTTAAAATGGCATGCAAACCTGCCCTGCAAACACTGGGCAGTACAGAAATAGTGGACTCAAAAAAAATTGGGATAGTGGACTAAAAACAAAATTGGGCAGCACTTCCCCTATAAGACACTGGCCAGTAAGAATAAAGCTGAAATTGGCATCCATACTTATATGGTTATATCGATATGTAGTAGGTTAAAATGACATGCAACCTCCCCCACCAAGCACTGGGCAGCACAAAATACTGGACTAAAAAAATTGGGCAGCACTTCCCCCATAGGTACTGGCCAGTGAGAATAAAGCTGAAATTGGCATCCATATTTGTATGGTTATATTGATATGTAGTTTAAAATGACATGCAACCTCCCCTGCAAGCACTGGGCAGTACAGGAATAGTGGACTGAAAATAAATCGGGCAGCACTTCCCCTATAGGCACTGAACAGTAAGAATAAAGCTGAAACTGGGAAATTTGTGATTTTTTAATTTAAAAAGAGGCATAACTCTTGCAAGAATGGTCGGAGTGAACCTCCAAATCGAACTTGACCTGTATTTTGACATTAGTAATAAGCAAATAAAATTTGAAATTGATTGGTGCGGTGATACAATTTTAAATGGTCTGGAATCAAAATCACTATAATTCTTGTGTCATCCATATTTAATGGATACATTGACATGTGGAGGTTAAAATGGCATGCAACCTCCCCTGCAAGCACTGGGCCGCAGACAAATAATGAACTAAAAAAGAAATTGGGCAGCACTTTGCCCTATAAGCTATGGTACAATTTACCTTAGTCAGAAACAGAGGCCAAAAACAAACAGGGGCCATAACTCTACCAAACCTGAATGGAAGAAATGCTAGGTATGAAGGCATCCATTCCCCCAAGCTGCCCTATCACCATACCAAAGAACAGTAAAATCCGACAACTGATGCTTGAGTTATAATACAAAATGTTTGTATGGATGGATGGACGGAAGGACATATGGACATACGGAAGTATGGATGGATGGACGGAGACATCGACTATGTACCCCCTCGAAAAATTTTGGGGGGAACACAGCACTTTGCCCTATAGGCTATGGTACAATGTACCTAAGCTAGTCAGGAACAGAGGCCAAAACAAACAGGGGCCATAACTCTACCAAACATGAATGGACAAAACGCTAGGTATGAGGGCATCCGTTACCCCACGCTGCCCTATCACCATACCAAAGAACATTAAAATCTGACAACTGATGTTCGAGTTATAATACAAAATGTTTGTACGGAAGTACGGACGGACGGAGACCTCGACTTTTTACCCCCTGAAAAAAGGGCCATAACTCTGGGGAAAATTATTGGATGGAACCAGTTCCTTGTGAATATCCACTCCTCCATGCGGGTCAATCAGCATACCAAAAGAGAAATAAATCTGACTGATGGCTTTGAAATTACAATCCAAAACATTTGTACGGATTTCCTTGCAGTGCACTATGTAGAATTGATGCAATTACTTGATAAATATACAGTTAAAACTAGAAGTCCTGTCACGAATAGTGCGCTTATCTAGGCTTAATTGCGCGTTGGGATTGCGCGCAATTGCCATATCGAATGGCATCCAAAGCACGGCAGTTTCTCTTGGTTACTCAAAGCAAACACATGCAATGTTTCTGCCAATGCACCTCCGGGTTACCCGGAGGTCCATTGGCTGAAACATTGCTTGTGCACAGGCCATATGTACAGAATTTGATAGCTTTACTTGGGCCATAACGCGTATATTAACGCGCATATCAACGTGCTATTTGTGTGCATTTCATGACAGGACTTCTAGTTTTAACTGTAGTAAGATGTTTCCCAGTACAGAGGACTGACAGCATCGGCATTAGTTATCAGGTCCTTCAAACAAGTAACGCAGAGCCTTTCAACCACAGTAAATAAGTACGGAACAAAGACTTGTTCTGCCAATAATTTATTGACTTCAGTTTTCCGGCATTAATCTTCAAATCAAGTCATGTCTACTTTACAGTTTTTCTTGATATTTTAGAGAAAATTTAAAAATTCAAAATTCTTATCAGATAAGAAGGGAAGAACATAGTGGCTCAATGTTGAGGGCATTGAACTTCAAACTGAGAGGTCCATGATTGTCCATGATTTGAACTTGACCAGTGCTAACTGCATTGTGTGTTTGGACAAGGCACTTAATCCTGATTTACCACACAGGGGCATGGTGGTGCCATATACTTTGGCAAATTGCACATCGGTGGTACACTTGCCTCAACCAATGCTAACCTTGCATGTGCCGAGTTAATACGTTGGAAGTCTGACAATTGCTCGCCGCTGCTCGGTAGTTCTCTCCAGGTGCTCTGGCTTCCTCCACCCATAAAACTGCCAGGCACGAGGTGACCCTGGCTGTCAAATGTGTCATTAAACCCCAATAAATAAATTAGATAAGAAATTAAAATATTACGTTATAATAATAATAATTGGGTTATATTAGGTTATAATAATAAAGTAAAGGTTATATTATAATATTAGAACGTTTCTTTTCATGTTCTATCGGTCGATAGTACCTGAGTTTGAGTGATTTCTGAAATAAAACCTGAAGCAGCTAGAAGCTGCTTCAGGTTTTATTTCAGAAATCACACATTTCTCGCTGCTTCAGGTTTTATTTCAGAAATCACACAAACTCAGGTACTATCGACCGATAAAACATGAAAAGAAACGTTCCAATTATTTTATTATGCCGAACAAAAAATAACTTTCACTGTTAAGCGTTAACTGCAATGTTCATGCCACCAATGTTGTAATAACAATGTAGTCGAATCCAAAAACATGACATCATTTCGTACAAATGACGTCTCTTCGAAAATGACTTAGTCACAAGTGCCGTCGCTTTGGGAGTTTCTATATCACCAAATGCCAGTCTTTACAACTGCATGATGCTGTTCATGTTATAATTCATTGTTAATGCTTGTGTGATAAGTGGTATAAATTAAAGGAATATAAATTCATGTTTCTTTGACGAGGACAGTTGTTAGAATTAAGTAGAGTGAAACAATTTATTTTGAACTTGAGGTGGAGGCTCAGTGAGGTCGAGGAGTACTAAACTTGTGGAAATATAATTGACTGAAGTCATAACTCATATTCAGGATTCACTGAAGTGGTGAACAACACGTGAGTTTTTAATATTTCTGATTCTTTTGAATTCATCGTTTGCAGTTAAAATTAAAAACACACCCACTGAAGATGATACATTTGTTGGTAAGTTTGTGTCTTTCGGTGACGAAAAAAAGTTGATCAGACACAGCGCCAGCATTTGGTGTTGAGAAATTCCAACCAGAGAGTGCGTAATCGATGCTGATCAATGGTAGTGGAGCTTACATTTTCTTTGTTCTCTTGTCTCCAGGAAAGAGCGTTCCGATAGTACCCGTTTTTTGCCCCCAAACTCCAGTACTATGACTTTTAGGAGGTGTCAAATTAACCAATCACGGCTGATGTTACAAACGTGAGGCATAATAATAGGTTATAATAATCAAGTTAGTAAGTAGAGAGTCACTTTCATGGCAGTCAGTCAGAGTAGAAATGGGCTCAACTAAAAACTCCTACAAACTGAGATAGCAGAAAGCCTGATGGCAGGAAGACGAACCAATAACTGAACCAATTTATCTTTCAATGTGCAGAATGCTTTCAAGGAAAGTTAAAAAAAAAAATTTATAGTAATTTATATATTTTTTATACTTACCAATGACCCAGACATAGCTGGTGCTCACTCTTAAAATATAGGGCCAAACACAAATTTTGCCCCCCAATCCCCAAAATTTGCATCTAAAACCAATGAAAACATGTCCTGAATGGCCCTCCACACTTCACCTCTACTGCGCATGCGCAGTGTCAAGGACGTTCCGAAATTGGCGCCATTAATCATTCTAATAACCAGTGCCTGGTAAGCGCTATGTACTCAGCGGGGAGGTAAGAGTTCCCAACTCCTGGGAGGGCCATCCCCGTCTGGGTCATTGGTAAGTATAAAAAATATATAAATTACTATAAATTTTTTAACATTTTTATACTGTACCAATGACCCAGACATAGCTGAATAGTAAAAAGGCTGGAGGGCCAAGGACATAGAGCAAGATGGAATACGCTCAATTATATAAAATAGAGTCATCCCCTCTAGGGAAAAAGAAGTATTAGGCCTTACATGTATCTTTCTTTATGATAAATTAGAAAGATACAACACCTTCCAAAATTGAGCATCATACATCCATGTACTCTATTAATATCTAGTATAATCCTTATACTAATAATTTTTAAAGTAAGCCAATAAATAAAGTAAGTCTAGAGAATAGAGACTCTTTATACTCCTTAAAAGTGTCTGAGGATTGTATAATAATGTCCGTTGACACGTGCTATATTCAAAAGCTATACTTTAAAAACTAAGACCTGAATGAATTTTTAAAACATAAACTTCTCACTAAACAACCATCCCAATAACAGCTCAGAATTACTAACTCCGGAGGAGGTATCCCCTTGTTTTCATAGTAAAACAGGTGACCCAAGGGAACACCCTCCCCCCCCCCTTTTTCTTGCCCTGGGTCAAATAGCCCAGAGCGAAGAGGGCAGCAGAACGGAGTCACTGCCGAAACAGACAGCCTACCTAGCTATAGTAGCAACTGTCGAGTGAATGACATTCTGAGCAGTAGATAATAGACCTAACAATAGAGGCCTCCAGAAATGGACTCCATATTTCTGAGATAAAAATTCATGAATGTGGATGGCTGAGCGCAATGAGCAGCCTTCAAAAATCTATAATAGCGACACTATTAATGTAAGCCCAAGATGTAGAAGAACTCTTACTTCATGAGCCGAAATCTCAAACACAACTGCTGAGTCAATGATATACCATAAGCAGTATCGATAGTTAATTGAATCCATTAGCAATAGAATGGAGCGTAACGTCCTCCTATTAGGCATCAAAGACAGAAGCTTACGCCCGTAGTAATAAACAGATATCTGTTTATAAATACATAAACTCTAACCGGACAGAGTAAAGGCCTATGCCTGTACGAAGACGGAAGGACCTTAATAACAATAGGTTCCGGATATTAATTAGGAGCCTGACTCTTATGCAAAAATCCAACCTAAATAGTAAAGGAAGTAGTGATTCCGAAACTACGAAAGTGAAAATCATCCACCGATAGTGCATGAAACTCACTGACTCTTCAGTAAAAGAGAAGCCAACAGAATTACTGTCTAAAAGGTCAGAATTTGAAAACTACTGTTTCCAGAGGCTCAAATGATTACTTAGTTAAATAAGAACCGAAGTTAAATTCCATATAGGAATTTAATCTAATGATTCTAAGTCTATTTATCGAAAAGTTACTAACTGACTTAGATAAAGAGACATAAGACTCAATTGTAAACTATCATAGAGTGCATAGGTATGAGGTAACATAAACCTATAACCTTAATAATAACAGGCTGCAGTAGATCTTGTGAAACAAGTATACTAAAAAGTTGCAATGACTAGTATGGAGGGATCAACAATAACAACATAGTACATAGTGATCCCTACACCAACGACGGAAGAGCCTCCACTTTAGCCGCATAGTATAGCGAAGAAGAGGTTCTCCTATAGTAAGAAATCGCGTCCAAAGCTCGTCCAGTACAATGCTTACAATGCAATAAGGACCGCACAACGGAATACGTGAAGGTTGAGACCTTGCGGGTTGTGATAAAGATGACACGATTTTACCCCGCGAAAAAAGATCCTCTCATGGAGGAAGATTTCGCGTTAAGTCCCACAGTAGACATCAGGTAAATTTACCCACGGTCTCTGTGAAGACAGAGATGCTATCAACAGAAATGTATTGTGGTTGTTTATCTTAGCAATACTTGCTGAAACAACAGCGCAGGAGGATATGCATATCCTATCATTCCGTCCTATTAGATCAATAGAGCGTTAACAACATAAGCTCAGAGATCCGGACAAGCAAACACATACGTCTGCAATTGACAAGCAAGTTGTGTCGTAAATAAATTATCATTGGGCGCTCCCATTGATAGCAAATCTGATTGAATACTTGTTTGTTGAGAGTCCATTCTGACGGCAACAAGCGACCCATAAGTGAACGGGAGTCCGGTAATACAATCAGACGACCCGGAATATGACGGACCGAAGCAGAACTTGGAGTACTTTAACAAACGGAAGGATTCTTTCCATTAAATTGATTAACGGAAAGGAATGAGTGCCTCCCTGGTTCCGGAGATACACCACTACTGTCGAATTAACGGACAGGATTTGGACATACGTTTCTGAATAATGTTCATCCAATGACATAAAGCAAGCCTAAAAAAACATTATTCCGTGGAAGATAAGTGCTTGCTTAGAGACTGCGGAAACCAAAGACCCTGGCACTTCAATCGAGCAATTCATGGATTGCTGAAAAGTTGCCGTCGAAGAGAAGCTTCTCCGAGAACGAAGCGACTCTGAGAGAGTTCTTAACCTTACTATCCACGCGCGTGGATGTAGCTAGGGCTGCGTCACGTCTAACCAACTCCAAGCAGCCACTGAAGGGCGGAGTTATACGTGAACAAACTACTGCCCTCAAAAGAAATTGAGGATTATATCCCAGAATTCTTTCTCTTGAAGACGTAATGATAACACCTCAGTAAGGTGGATTACGTATGATAAAGCGTCTAAGTTAAGTCTATTAAACATCATTGTCGTTCCCAACATTGTGGTTGGAAAAGACATAGACGGCGAAAAAGATTATTTCCAGTCTTTAACCACGCCGTCTAGACGCATATGAACTCTCGGTATGCCCTTTTCTGCCAAAATAAATTATTCGTATAAATGATAAAAGGCAGAAATGAGCACTGCGGACAAGAAACTAAACTATCATGCTTGGTAGCAGGCTTATATATATATATAGCGTCGATAAATAATACACATGTTCTAATGACATTATTGGACTGTGTCGGTAAGTCAGGGACAATGTCCCTGAACCGATCCAAAATTCCGTGTCCAATGACGCTATAAGTCTCTTATCCAACATCGCAGCAATGTAGTTCGAAATAACAATCACTGGAAGATAATGCCGGAAGATATGTATGGCAGCTTCCGATGCTACGAAAGGGAAAACTCGAAATCTTTCGAATCCCTTTCGCCATCCTGTCGGACCCTATAAAGCGTTCGGTTGTCCGTACCTGATGCAACCGCGGACCGCACCGACCCAGCGCCGCCAGATAATTCCTGATTCGACCAAGAAACTGTCGATTGCTGGGATGCTGCGAAAAAACTGTGCTAACTCGGATAGCACGTCCGTCACTGAGGCCTGTGGAGAAGCGGTCCTACGATGCATTGCCGCTGGAAGCTCTGTGATCGTTATCCCGTGCATACTACTAATATGCGAGCGAACGGAGTGTATAGGCCTCGTGTCCCTTGGCTACCGGGTGGCGTGACCTGTTCGCCGTGGAATCACTGAATGACGAAACTGATCGGATACTCGAGGTCACGTAGCCAATGTGCGGTCGTGTGCACTGCTGTGAGGATGAGGAAGCATTATCGACAGTCTCTCGGACTGTCAATATAACGGAGCGTCCCGAGCAACGGACATATGCTCCGAAGGTAAAATATCTGAACCACAACATGCGGTCCCCTATGTTGTTGGACGAGAGAGGGACCTCTCTCGCTCACAGCTCGGACGGACCTGGACAAGCCAGGAACCGGACTAACAGGCTTCCTCCGATCTGTCCTCAATCCGCCGTCACTGGGTGAGTACTAAGGTAATTATAGTGCTCGCATCACCCAAATCTCCTTCCTAGACCACAGCGGACGAACCCGGCAGCCGAACCATTCGATGAATGTACGCTACACCGGGTGAGCTAGCGAATGTCACTCCGTCGATCCTACAAGGGACCTCTTAGGCGATAGACATATTCCATGAGCACTTATTGCCGCTAGCTCTTCATTAACTATTACGACAGAGGCACACTTTTGAAAGACATCTCCGTAACTTTGCGAACAAGAAACCAGAAATGCTTGGTAATAGCGAGCATATAATAATAAATATATAGCGTCGTTCAATAATTCGAAAGTTTGTGTGACATTATTGGACTATGTCGGAACTGAGGGACGAAGTCCCTGAACCGAACCAAAAATTTCTAAGTCCACCGACACTATCAGTTTCTTATCCGGCATCGCAGCATTCTGGTCCGACGAAAGAACCTGTAGAAGATCAAGTCAGATGACATACACAACAGCATATGTTGTTCCGAAAGGGAAAGCTTGAAATCCTCCGAATCCCTTTCAGTATCCCGTCGGACCGGATGAAATTTTCGGACGTCCGTACCCGCTTCCCCAGCATCGTCGGATAAAACATTATGCGACAGATTCAGTTGTTGCTGGGATGCTGTGATAAGCTGTGCTATTTAGGATAGCATGTCCGTCCCCGAGGCCTGTGCAGTAGCGGTCTTATGATGCATTGCCGCCGGAAGCTCCGTGTACGTTGACTCCCGCACACTTTCCTATGCGAACGTCCGGAGTCTGCAGGCCTCATGTCCCTGGCTACCGGATGGTGTGACCTGGTCGCCGATGATTCTCTGACTGGCGAAGCTGACTGGATATCCGAGGTCACATAGCCAAGAGCGGTCGTGTGCGCTACCATGAGAATGAGGAAGCCTTATTGACAGTCTCTCTGGACTGACTATATGTCGGAGCGTCCCGAGCGGCGGACGTATGCTCCGATTGCGAAACATTTTGTACCACAACATCTGGGGCCAGATGTTGTTGTACGAGAGAGGGGCCTCTCTCGCTCGCCGTCCGGATGGACCAGAACGAGCTATGAACCGGACTAAAAGGCTTCCTCCGTTCTCCCTCTAATCCGCCGTCACTGGGTGTGCATTTGGTTGATTTATAGTGCTCGCATCACCCCAAAACTCCTTCTAGACCGCAACGGACGAACCCGGCTGCCGAACCATCCGATGAATGGATGCTACACCGGGCGAGCTAGCGGACGTCAAAGGCCGTCGAACCTACTAGGGTCCTCTTAGGCAATTGGCGTATTTACATGAGCACTTTTCCGCTAGCCCTTCATTAATTGTGACGACGGAGGCACACTGTTGGAAGACATCACAGATACATCACCCTAATCTTGATCGTCTGAAATAGAAATTGATAAAGTAGAGTGACCCTGCGGGGAAAGGACCGGAATGTCCAATTCCCCACTAACATACCTTGACATACGCTTCCCATGTTGTCATCGAAATCATCAGATTCAGAACAGGAGTTAATGCGAGTACACTGACCACATATAGAATGATTATAAAAGTCAGAGGAAGACTTCCTCTTATTACAATTGATCAAAATCCTTTCAATGTGAAAAGAAAACAAAGTCCTGGTACTCGCACCAACCTCTGACAATCAAAATACATAATAATAATATGATCCATTAACATAGAAAAAATAATTGAAATCAAAATATTTTGAAAAAATATTTTTTCAGAACAGCCCAAGTTTCTGAAAAGTAACGTTGAGCCCCAATGGATCCCAAGCCTAAGTGTGGACAAAAAATTTAAAAATATTTTAAACAATTTATGCAACACTTACGAACAATAATAATGTATCTAGTTATGATTAAATTAACATCAAGATATTATTTTCAAGAAATCCCCCCCTCACACAGAGGGCTGTTGTAAATGTAAACAATGAGTGTAAAACACTAAAATAAGACTCCAGGCATCCAGGCCCGAAATCAGTTACCAAAAATACACTATTTGATGCAAAACAGAGACTTCCAGGGAAGAAACTGCAGAACATCAGATGGTAAATGCAGAACACAACGCCTAACCATCCATAGGTGAAGACGTAAACATGGGGAAAAGAACAGAATTCATTCTGTTATTCAGCTAAAACTCCCAAGAAATTTTAGTAATAATAATTACAGAAACTATGCCAAAAGCATGGGAGAATAGCAAGAGGGGACTTAAAGGAAAGGGAGAGAGGAAAACACTGAAAAATCAGTGTAACTAAATAAGAAGAATGACAACAAAATGGCTGCTGCCTCGAAAATAGGTAACTTAACATAATTTCATTAAAAATTTTCAAGTTACAGCCCTGATAATATTCTGTCAAACATTTTTCCTCTCCTCCTTCTCTATCCTCCTTAGAATCACCATTTCACTAATATTTATGTGTCTGGCATCATTTAAACTGAGATTTACAAGCACAAAGATCAGTCAGATGTTAACTGATGAAGGGCCAAACTTAGAATAATTAATGGCGCCAATTTCGGAACGTACTTGACACTGCGCATGCGCAGTAGAGGTGAAGTGTGGAGGGCCATTCAGGACATGTTTTCTTTGGTTTTAGATGCAAATTTTGGGGATTGGGGGGCACAATTTGTGTTTGGCCCTATATTTTAAGAGTTAGCACCAGCTATGTCTGGGTCATTGGTACAGTATAAAAATACACATTTTCAGTGACTTTTAAAGACATAAGATTAAAATATTACATGGCCAGAAGCAACCTGCTGGGAAAGACTGTGTGGTCAATACTAGTGTTCAACCGATGATCGGAACCGGCCATCACAATCGGACGATTGTGGGCAATCGGATGACAACGGCAATGGCGCCTGGAATATCAGTCCAACCAATTGTTACCAAGCATTTTGTGATGATTCATTAACCGCAATTTTATTATCTTCTGCAATTGTTCAATTGTTTATGTAAAATGATGTCAATTCAATAAAGTTGAGAAACAACCACAATCTGTATTCTTAATCTCTCTAAAGGCCCATTTTATGGGATATACAAGTTAAACGACAAGTAAAGCTTACAATTGAGCACACTTGCGGCAATAGCCAGTTCATACCGAAACAGTGAAGGTTGCATTCCATTGACTTAGGTCACAGTAAAATTACCCGTTGCATGCACTTGGGCAGTAAATGTGGCTCTGAGAGCCATGTTTACTGCCCAAGTGTGCATGACTGGTAATTTTACTGCGACCCCAGTTAACGAAGTTTAACACTGTGAAAAATGTTCAGTTTAATGTAGTTCTTTCGCGCCTCGACCTGTCCAGTAGTGCACGGTATTACAATCAGAATCGGCATCAGAATCGGCTGATTGTGAGCTCAAATAACTGGTAATCAGTCAGCAACCATTTTTGGTAATCGGTTGAACACTAATACTCACAGTGTTTGTGATTTTCCTCTTGAAAACAAAGTTTAATCACGTCACACACCAAATAATTTGACCAACATTTTCAACAAAAATCTTTTGAAGAGGTATCACAAATTCTATGTTCCAAAGTTGACAAGTTGTCCAGCAGAGATTTTCATGCAGTTCCAATAAAAATGTTCTCTTTGGCACAGCTCTGCAACGGTGATACAAGACATGAACTGCAACAGCATGCATGAAGCATGGACAAGACAAATCAAGCCTTTTTGAAGAGAATACAAAACAAAGCATCAGTGAAAAGGGTTAACATTCTATATTCTTATCAAGCCAGAAAATAAGCAGACTGACATCTGCAAAATGAGGTCCCCAGAGGGTGAATTTAGTGATCCTACCCTGCATAGCAGAGTAGCATCACTAAATTTACCCTCTGTGAACCTCAATCTGAATCAGGGTCTCAAAACTAAACAGGAGGTACCCAGAGGATAAAATGGCCCACTGTATGGGATAGCATCATCAATTTCACCCTCTGAGGACCTCATTCTGCAAATGTCAGGCTGCTTATTTTCTGGACTGATTCTTATTAACCCTTTACCCAACATAATGGCCAAAAATGACCAGCTTGATTCCTAAAAAACGCAAATTTTCATTATTTTTTCATTTTTTGTCTCAAAAATATAGGTTATGACCCCTCATTGGAACGAGCTCGTACCAATGAGGGGTTATAACCTATCTTTTTGAGACAAAAAATGAAAAAAATTAGTTACTCAAGGATTTTTTTGCAAGTGTCGTCTGCTTTTCATGTTAAGTAAAGGGTAAATGTTGTTGTAAAATCAGGTTAAAAATACCTACTTGGTGTACAGTGCCATCTATTTCAACAGGAACTATAAAATCAGCATTGCTTATTGGCTGTAAAAAAAAATATGCCAAATTAAACAAGGAAAAAACATCACAAAAGTGTAATGAACAACTGCGGCTAAAGAAAATTAATCTTTTGATTCTCAGGCCCCAGCGCACACGTTTTTTCGGCATGTGTTCATCATTTTTACTTTGGAGGCAAAATTCAAAATGTACAAAACTACCAAGTGACTTTAGCGATATCACATCGTAATTTGCGATGCATTACGTCGTATACATTGATGATACAGTATTGTTATTCTCTTTGCGAAATGTGATACGATTCTCATATGTATATAAAATAAATATTTATTTAACTGGTTGAGGACTGGAGTATTTTTGGTGGTTTGAATTTGTTCATCAAAACAGGCATTCTCCAATAATTTGTAATAGAACAAATTTATATAAACAAACTATTATTTAAATGAATACAAAAGATGGGTAAGGAAAATGTTACTTTTGCATTGGTACCCTCAATTTTTTGAAAGGCCTGATTGTGGCTTTTAGCACTCAATCAGTCAAAAAATTAAGCAATCCATCTCCATAGGATACATTGTCAATCCTTGAGCCCCTCAGGAGTGACAAAAAAAGTCGGAGCAGCATGCCTTTTCTTCAGTTGATCATAATGTAAAATGTGGAGCTCCCCTATGAAGACCCTTGATACAACCTTTGTGGATTAATCTTAGTTACCCATCTTAAGAGAGTACTGAATACAAAATTTCTAATTCTTCAGCTACATGGCTGATTCTGGCTCCCATAGGGAGCCGAAATATTGACCCAGGGTCTCGATTTGAACAAAGTTGAATCTGACCTCCCTAGAGATGTTGTATACCAAATATGAAAGCATTCTGACTATTGGGTCTGAAGAAGAAGATTTTAAAAGAAAATTCCTCATATTGCACTAAGTTAAAACTTGGGCTACCATAGCGAGCCCAAATATTAACTCAGGGAACCAATTTGAACAAACTTGAATCTGACTCCCCTAGAGATTTTGTAAACCAAATATGAAAGAATTCTGACTGGTGAGTCTGAAGAAGATTTTTGAAGAAATTCCCTCATATTGTACTAATTAAATTTCAGGTTCTCATATGGAGCCCAAATATTAACCCAGGCATTCAAATTGAACAAACTTGAATCTGAACTCCCCCGAGATGTTGCATCCAAAAAAGACCATGCGAGAGGGCCTGAGAAACAGATTTTTAACTTTTTTTTAGGCCTAATAAAACTTATTTAAATCTGATAATTACTGTTCAAGATTTCACATAAAATTCAAGAAAAACGGAATATAATAAAAGGGTGATAACTCTTTCAAATAATGACACTTTTTTGAACTTGGCCAAGAAAATGCTAATATGAAGTACGGAAGCATAACATAATTTATTCAAATCTGAAATTAAGTTTTCAAGTTATCACATCCAATTGAGAACAAACCAAAAAATTTGACTTGCAAAATGCTTTGATATGCTATCACGGTATCCACACAATACCGATATCACACCAAATTTTTGATATAGTGGAACCCACTTAATTGAATATCTCTTAACTAAATAACCCTGTTAATTGAATATAATTTCCCAACACAAAACTATTTACCATACCTCCAGTACAAATTTGACCTCTTAATTGAACATAGGTTATAGAATAAACTCCTGTTAATTGAATAAAAAATCTTGAAACCTATCAAGAAATTACCCTGACTCGCCCCAGTTTTCCTTTGTTTATTTGGCCTCAGTACATCCAATACATGCAATTAATCTATTATAACTTATTTGAAAGAGCTTGTGGAGTTCTGTCAAACAAGATATTATAGAATAAGTGCTAAGTTTATCTCTAGAATACAGGAAAGTGACACAATCCCTGTTAAAAATTGAATACTCCTGTTAATTGAATAATTTTCATTGGCAAAATGGCTATTCAATTAACAGGACTCCACTGTACAGGCCCAATTCCTACTGTGATATTCCTCTCAACTGAAGCAAAATAAAATTCTTTAAAACTTAAGTTTTCACTTACTTTAAATGAACTGTGTACTAATGTTTCATCCAAATCGATAACAACACATTTTTTAGTTTCATCCTGTGAGCGAATCGGTGGCAATAAACTTTTTTCAGCAGGCTGGAATGATAACAATGCATAAACCCATTATTACTGATATTACGTGATTATAGAAGAGAATTAATCTGCCTTCAGAAACATTAATCAAGCACACAGGGATGAAACACCTGCCTTACTGTATTAAATAATCTGAAATACTCCACGTTTCAAAATCAAGCTTTTCAAAATAAACTAAAGCAGATACTATTCAAACACAATATGTGCAGAGTATTGCTTATGGCCTCTTCTCCATGTTAACATTAGAATCTGCAGATGCTATAAGGCTCTAAAAGTAATACCCTGGCACCAGGGTTTTATCCAAGTAGATTGGGAAAGGGGCTTCTTTCTTGGTCTTGGGAAAATTATTCAATTGGTCACCTAAAGATAAATCCACCTGGAAGCTCTTTTCCAGAGAGAATACAGGTTGAAATGGGCATCACTTTACTTATTTATTTATTTATTTATTGGTGTTTAAGGTCACATAGTTCTGCACAATGGCTAATCATGACCATGACAATTTTACTTAGGGTGGAGGAAGCCGAAGTACCCAGAGAGAACTACCAAGCAACTGTCAGCTCCCCAACATACTAACTCCACACGAGCAGGGTTAGCATTGGTTGAAGGCAGGTGCACTATCGACATGCAGTATGCCTTAGTACACAAAGAAAAATCTACGTATCTGTGTCTATCATCTTTGTACAACTGATGAAATTGTACATATTCAGATAATAGCAATCAGTTACTACTCATACAAGAAACAAAAACTGTACTGCATCTAAGACCAGCGCAACTAGCAAAGACCAGAATAAAATATTGCCTAGTGATATGGAGAAAATTTGCTTTCCCCAGCCTCCTCCAGATTTGACTATTTTTCACATTTCTGGAATGGTTCTGTGCTTCAATCACGATAATTATGGTGGAAAATTCTTATATTTGTCACGAAATATTACAATTTCAATGTAACATTTATTTTAAAGGACAGACCCACAGACAAATAATTGTTACATGCCTGCACATGCACAAACAGCAATATTTTAAACTGGCCATGTTATTTCAAATTCTACTTGACTAAATCACTCTTGGGACAGGGCAATTATTTCCATCTGGATATTTCTTCCATGTTTTGTCACATGGAGTGACTTGATCTACATGTTTTTGTTTTGAGACAAATTACCAGGATGGTGATACAAATACAGAAATCATTAGCATGCATTTTTGTAATTACACAAAGATGGGATAAATCACAGTTTTACAGATCAATACCGAAAAGAGTTGATATATCGATATTTTGTAAGACATTAGATCTAGATTTGTATATGAAATTGGAAGAGTCCATATCTATTATTTGGGGGTAGAGCAATTAATATTTTCAACGTGCAGCCTTCAGGCGGCACGTTGAAAATATTAATTGTTCTACCACACACGTCCACTCAGCAGCCATCCTACTTAACGAAATTATGATGTACCGTGTTCCTGGAGTGGAAAAGCGGCCTCTCGTGTTGAAAGCGTTAAAACCAAATATATGCAAAACCTGATATAACACTAAGCACCATCATCGAGATTGAGTTTATACCACAAAGTAAAATGACAATAATGTAAGAAGCAGATCTGGAAATAAGTCGCGAACGGTCATTCAGGTTATGGGGAGGTTACAGGGATTTCAAAATGCGTAACATGTACATCATTCATGATAGCATTTTACTGTCAACCGAACTGAAAAGTGGCCAACCTCCAATTTTGATGGTTGATCACGTGATCCACAATTCATTGGATTGAAACACAGATAATGAGTATTATTATTCCTCATATTGCAGTAAGTTAAAATTGGGCAACTGAGGAGACTGATTTGAACAAACATGAATCTGACCCCTGTAACATCATTGTACACCAATGTCAAAAGATTCTGACTGGTGGTTCTGGAAGAGAAGGTATAAAAATAATTTTCCTAATATTGCACAAAGTTAAAGTTTTGGCTCCTGTATGGAGACCAAATATGAACTGGGGGGCTTAATTTTAACTCATATCTGCTCCCCTGTGGATGCTGTATACCAAATATCAAAAGATTCTGATCAGTGTTTCTGGAGAAGAATTTTTTTAATTTTTGAAAACATATTGACTCTGCATTTTTTCGATTTTCCCCTACAGGTACACTATGACACAACTGACAGCAATTACTAAAGGCATATATAGCATAGTCATATTAATATTTCATGAAGGTAGCGTGTTGGTGAAAAAAATTTCCTTAGAGACTGTAGAATATGATATATCAGGCCTTAAAATTGGTCTAACTTGAGGACATCACAGACTCACCAAGTTAGTTGTGGTTCAGCTCAAATGAAGAAACATTTCTGGAACATTAACTGTGAGAAGACAGTTCTGGGGGCTTGATACAGTTAAGACTAGAAGTCCTGTCATGAATAGTGCGCTTATCTAGGCTTAATTGCGCGTTGGAATTGCACGCAATTGCCATATCAAATGGCATCCAAAGCACGGCAGGTTCTCTTGGTTACTCATAGCAAACACATGCAATGTTTCTGCCAATGGACCTCCAGGTTACCCGGAGGTCCATTGGCTGAAGCATTGCTTGTGAACAGAATTTGATAGCTTTACTTGGGCCTTAACGCGTACATTAACGCACATATCATTGTGCTATTTGTGCGCTTTTCATGACAGGACTTCTAGTTTTAACTGTAGGTGCCCCAGAATATTTAATAACCCTTGAAGGGATAATTCCAAGTATGATCACATTTTATTTTACCAGAACAGGTGCTTCAGCATCCAGTTTCTGGATCAACAGAAGTGCCTTGGCACTTGTTTCTTGGCAAGTATTGGCTGCCCATATAGGAAGTTCAACTTACCTAGAAACAACGGCAAAGACACAGGATGGAGTTTGTTAAAGTGTATGAAAAATGTTCTAAAATTCTCCAGGCTTTTAAAGATTAAATTTTTTCTGATGAAAGTGGACAAAAAAGCACAAAAATCTATCTCCTATTCCCTCTAATTTGAGAACATTCTGTGGGGACATTGTTTACCATTTAACTAGTTGAGTACTAGAAGCCACTTTTTGGGCTTTATCCTGATGTGCAGGTAGCACAGCTGAAAGGCTTCATATCCTGTGGATGGGCTTCAGTTAATTCTTGATGTGATATTATTTAGTTTGGGTGGATTTTCCCTGCTACAATTTATGGGAGAGTGCCTGTTGGCACTCTCCCATAAATTGTAACAAGGCAATAACATGGGAACAAATTTTGACAACCAAAAAAACTTAGCATTCTACCAGTTAACTGGCTGAGTGCTAGAAGCCACTTTTGGGGCTCTTCTGAAAATTGCTGAAAGCCACTATAGTGGCTTTACACAATTTGCACTAATTTGTAGATGGCTCAGCAATGGAAGAAAAATATTAATATAAAAGTGTCTTGTTACAATTTATTGGAGAGTGCTAAATGGCACTCTCCAATAAATTGCAACAAAACAATTATTTAAGAGCAACATCTTGCTAAATTAAGGCTTTAACAAGAAGAATGTTACTAAGGTAACACATGCCCCCCCCCCCCCCCCCCCCCCTGTGACTTTCACCTTGCAGATGCGGCGGAAACTGTTACACGCGACACACCTTCTGACTGTCCTTAACATTTGTAAAAAGTTTAACAATTGTTCTATGATTCGTTTCTGAGTTATGACTGAGACACAAATATTGACTGATTTTTAGTGTGACCTTGAATGTGACCTTGACCTTGAAGGTACGAACCCGGCTATGGTGTGTGACACATCCTCCCATGATCCTTTATAATTGAGTGAAGTATGATGACTGTGGCCCTAACAGTTTTTAAGTTAATTGTTCGGACACACACACGTGGACAGACACACAGACACACACACACACACTTCAATCACTATATGCCACCCGACCTAAGTCGGGGGGCATAAAAATACTCGCATTACAAATGACCACTGAAAAGTAATTTAGTACTCCACCAGTTTACTTGGGTGGAATTTATAAGGGCCAGTGTTTTTGCTTATGGATAACTGTGCTTTTCTGCAATGCAGGTGTCTTCACCTACCAGAACACACTGAATTCCTGCTAGCCTCTGAATGCTCAGTTTAAAGGAGTTCTACCTCAGGCATTGGTTACTGGGTCCAATTTTTCCAGTATAACAAAGCTTGTATACCACAGTGAACAAGAACTGCTACACTCCCCAAGGTTCCAACTAGGGCTTCACAGGAATGTACTTTTATATAATTTTGTCAGGAAATTCCACTCCACTCTCCACATACTGTGTATATCTCATAGAATTAAAAACTTCAATATTCATGGAGTTGCCTGGTCACTGATGATGACACCTTCTTTCACCCCCTAAATTACTTTCCTTTTGGGTTGGGTGGGTTAATGTGGGATTGCCGGTTCATAAACCATGCAGAGTATGACTTAATCTACAACAACTTTCAGCATAACGTAAGTCCAATAGACAACTATGTTATGGATTAATATTTTGAAAAGATTTGTATACTCAAAGTGCTCACACACACATTTCCTACACAAACAATACACATATACAAGTAATCCATATGATATACAAGTACCCTCACAAGAGGTTTTCTTATTGATTTTTTAAGGATGATGAGAGCATATATTTTTTTGTTAGCCATCCAAGTGCATTAAACTTTTCTTTTCATAACAGATAATGCAAGACATGTTGCAAGGTTTGATTTTCTTATTCTCACTACAGACAATGTCAAACATGTCGTAAAAGTCTTGACATCTCCTTTTCATCACAGCCTTTTTTTTGCATTTATTTATTTATTGGTGTTTAACCCTTTGCGACTACGGTACGTAATATTACGTACGAAAATTACCGTGCGTTGCGTCTACAGTACGTAATATTACGTACTCCGCCTTTGAACTCGAGCGGCCGCTTTTTCGTCCAGGAACTTGACCTTCAAAATTTCATTAAATAGGATGGATGCTAAGTACATGTGTGTGGTAGACCAATTAATATTTTCAACGTGCAGCCATAAGGCTGCACGTTGCAAATATTAATTGGTCTACCCCCAAATAATGATTATGGACTTTTCCTGCTGGTGTCATTGAACTGATATGGAAGATGCGACCAGGGTTCAAAGGGCTAACGACTGCGTTTGACGTCGCCTAAACCTGATTCTTCGTGACGTTAAGACTTAACGATAACCGTAGTCGGAAAGGGTTAAGGTCACATTCTTTATGCACAATGGTTAATCGTGACCGTGACAGTTTTACGGGTGGAGGAAGCCAGAGTACCCGGAGAGAACCACCGAGCATCGACGAGCAACTGTCAGCTCCTCAACATTCTAACTCTGCTCAAGCAGGGTTACAGCGGATGACGACATGTGCACCATCGACGTGCAGAACGTCTTAGTACACGGCGTCATCGTGTCCCCGTATAGGAAACCGGGATAAAGTGCCTTGCCCAAGGACACAACGCGGGGCGTCCCGAACACGGGACCTCTAGTATTGAAGTCCAACAGTCTACCACTGAGCCACCACAATATTGAACAATGTTAAAATTTGGGCTTCCATGGGAAGCCCAAATATTAACCTAGGCACTTGGTTTGAACAATCTTGAATCTGACCCTAATAACAATGATGTATATCAAACATTAAAAGATTCTAACTGGTGGTTCTGAAGAAGAAGATTTTTAAAGAATATTTCCCATATTGCCCTAAGATAAAAATTTGGGGTCCTGTATTGAGCCCAAATATGAACCAATAGGCTTTATTTTAACAAACTTATATCTGACCCCTCCTATGAATGTTGTATACCGAATATCAAAAGATTCTGGCCATTGGTTCTGGGGAGAGGATTTTTAAAAATTTTTGCAAATATGCGGACTCTACAAACACCCTAACATAACCGATGGCAATTTTTTTTTACCATTCAATTCTACTGGTCCTAAGGATCTTTCATACCAAATAACAGCTCTCTGTTCCATGAGGTTTGGGAAATATGGGCATTTGAACATATTTTTATTTTTAGCGCCATGAGGATGCAGGAATTTTTTTTTCTGCATGAGTCAAGTACTAATGTCCCAATAATACCACATACCAAATTTGGTTCGAATATAGGACCATCGGTTCAGAAAATAGAAATTTTGGGCGGGGCCAAAAATCTTACCCCTCCCATTACAAAGCCAAATATTGCTTCACGAACTTCGTTTGAACAAAGTTGATTCTACACCTCAAAAGGAAGCTCCATAACAAATGTCAAGTCATTGTACCCACTGGTTCATGAGAAGATTTTTAAATATTTTGGAGCATTTTCTCCCACCCCTCCCTATGGGGCTGGGTATGTTGAGTTGAACAAAACTGCAATGCCCTGTGTGACTATCACTCACACATGCATTCACTAGATTTGGCGCAGTGGTCTTGGAGGAGAAGACCAAAACATGGTGTTGACGGATGGACGACGGACAGACGGAGAGCAATGAGATTAGCTCAGCTTGACTTTGTCAAGGTGAGCTAAAAATTAGAATGCCTGATATAACAGTTTACTTAACATGTTTAATTAATCTGTTAACAGAAATAATCCACTGCAATAATAGATTTGAACATGTTTTCAGTATGAAAAGTTCATTGTTCAGTTCTGTTACCTTCTTTGATGTGACTCCAATGTTGACAACATTACAGTTAACTTTGGAGAAACACATCAAGGGAGGTAAAAAGTTGAAAAAGAGCATTACATTCCATTTCACATGCGTTCCAGCTGTAGACCACGCATGGACACAAGTTCACAACACTTGTTTTTAAATCAAAAATATTATTAAATGGAGACATGAAGTATATGTGCTCAGTATATATCTGGTTAATACAGTTGAGCCTATTGCATTCATACATGAAACAATATTAACAGCACTTAACAGAATAAACATAACCTTCACAAGAGAACAATATTGTGGTTATATTGTTAATCATGACTTTCTTTTCCCCAAACCGTGATTATTATTTTGGCTAATATTATTGTCACTACTTTTAAATGCTTTTCCAGGCCTGGCATTTTCAGGAGAGCGATTTATTCGCTCCCCTACTGCTCGCTTTAATAAAATTATGGAGGGTGAAAACTAGCCCTCCTGGCCTTAGAAAAATAATGATTACCTTAACAGCCTATTCCTAAAACCCACATCTTTTCAGATCTGTCCCTCACACACCCTTGCAAAGGCCCGGAGGTGTGGGAGGGGAAGTGTAGTCATCTCACAGAGACTCCCTTATCAGCTGCACAAAATAAAATGTACAAAGCCCACAAACCTGAATTCATTAATATTAAATCTTCATTTTGCCACTTTTAGCTTCTGTTAGCTTGAGGAAAGCTAATTGTTCCCCCAGACAATATGAGGGAAGCAACTTTTAGCTCTCCTGTATTTTTTAGAATGCCAGGTCTGCTTTTCACGCAATATTCAATCCTAATTGCCGATATGAATAACAATCTGTGTCTATGACTGGACAATACAAGATAATAATTGGGAAATTTGGACCCCAAATTGGGAAGAAACTTGCCTTTTTTCCATTAGAAAGGTGCAGAATTTTGGCCCCTGTGTACCCCAAAGTGGACCCATGTAGGCACCAGTTACAATATTCCATCTCAGTATATAAATGCAATGGATGGGTATTTGTTCCACAACAGCTCTTTTTCTAGCAAAGCAGACATTTTGAACCGTCAGCTGAGGACATTTTGTTAATCAGTTCATTAATATTTGTAGGTTAGGGCGGCTGTACCATGTATCTCACTTTAATGAAAGAACATTCGTGGGATTTCAATAAATACAGATGCTCCATTTCTTATGCAAGGAGGTGTAATGACTGGAGAGGCCTAGTTATGAATACTCATGTCGAATAGTAAGTATATTACATTAACTATTTATCTAAAGTGATGCGAAGTTGACACTTGAAAAATATTTTCTTGAATAAATAATTTTTCATTTTTTGCCTCCAAAACAACGCTTTTGACAACTCATTGGACAGGGCAAGTAGATTTGAAGAAAATCAAAAGGCGATGCCAGAACAATCACATCAGATTTAACAGAAATCGGTCCAGCAGTTTTGGAGGAGGAGTCTATGGATGACATGCAGGGAATGATTTCTATAGTTCACCCTGACTTTCAGTTTTTATCAAAGCATAGCACCCAGAGGGACAGACAGACGAATGCCCATCAACCTTCATCAAAACATAGGTCGAATTGTTGACACAACTTGATCAAAAATAAAATTCAAATGGCAATATTTCGGTAAAGGCCAAGAATAGAGGACCGCGCGTTTTTTAAGATATTAAAACATTTTTTACAACTCTTTTGGAGTTTCTTATCATTCTAAGACATGTTTTACACAAAATTAGCCCAAAACGGCGATACCTACTGACAAATATCATCATTTTTAACCCTTTTTACATTCCGTTAACTTTATTCTCCAAACAATTTCAACAACAAAACCTGCGGTAAACAGGTACGCGATTCTTTGTTTTTTTCCACTATCGTGTATACTCCATTTGATCGGAGTATACAAGGGTGTAATTACAATGGGAGAACGAATTAGGGTCAGTTTGGGATGGATACGGGTTAGCTAACCCATACCCAACCTAAACTGACCCTAGTACGCAAAGAAGGCAATGATTAGAATACGGCGACCAATGCATTAGGGTCAGTTTAGGATGGGTACGGATCCTAAACTGATCCTAGCATGCAAAAAGGTAATGATTGCTCCCCTGTGACGTCACATCGAAACATCCACAGCTCCATTTCAGAACGCAATCAGAAATTCATTTTGTTTCAAAAACTCGTCACAGAGAAAAGGGTTAAAAGTGATTATTTTTGTGAGTGGGTATCGGTGTTTTGGGCTAATCTTGTGTAAAACATGTCTTAGAATCATAAGTAACTCAAAAAAGTTGTGAAATATGTTTTATTTTCTTAAAAAACGCGCGGTCCTCTATTCTTGGCCTTTACCAATATTTCTTTAAACAGATCTGGCTGTTTATCGCACACATATTAATGTAAAACCCGGGATTTCCACTGTTCTGCCTGTACAATAAAAATAAAGTTGTATTGCACATGTGGTGATATAAAACACGTTTGATTTTGTTTCCAACGTAAACAGAGAAGGAACCTGTCCAAATAAATAACGTCATCATTGGTTGAATGCACCAGTGTTGAGATTTCAAGTTCCTCATTTAGATTTGTTTATCCTGGATATTTAAACAATCAGATTTGTGTAAAAAATTTGTAAAATACAAGAGGCCCCAGGGGGCCTGAGGGTGCTCACCTGACAAGGTAGACTAAATGTCAACCCAGGGAATTGATTTCAACAAGTTGCATCTGCCCCTCCTAAGAAAAGCTTATACCAAATATCCAAAGATTCTGACCAGTGGATCTAAAAAAAAAAGACTTTTGAAGAATATTCCTCATATTGAACTAAATTATAATTCGGTCTCCCACAGGGAGCCCAAATATGGACCCAGAGACTTGACTTTAACAAACTTGAATCTCACCCCCCTAAGGATGTTGCACACCAAATATCAAAACATTCCGACAGCTGGATCTGAAGATTTTTTAAGAAAATTCCTCCTTTTGAACTAAGTTACAATTCGAGCTCCCACAGTGATCCCAAATATGGACCTAGGGGCATGGCTTGAATAAACTTGAATCTTACTCCCCTAAGGATGCTGCATACCAAATATCAAAAGCATTCTGACTGCTGGATCTGAAGAAGAAGATATTTTAAGAAAACTCCTCCTTTTGAACTAAGTTACAATTCAAGCTCCCACATTGAGTCCAAATATGAACCCAGGGACTTAGCTTGAACAAACTTGAATCTCACAACCCTAAGCATGCTGCATACCAAATAACAAAAGATTCTGATTGGTAGATCTGAAGAAAAAGATTTTTAAAGAATATTCCTCATACTGTACTAATTTAAACATTTGGGCTCCCATAGAGAGCCCAAATATGGACTCAGGGATTTGATTTCAATAAACATGTGAAACAATCTTGCAAGATGTTATATGTGAAATTTGAAAGCTTTTGGGGCAGTGGTTTGGGAGGAAAGTAGTCTTAAATGTTTTTCCCATTACCCACAGTGTTAAATGAAAGTGTCAATGACACTGTAGCTCAACTTGACAAACTTGAACTTGGTAAGTTATAAATAAAATGGCAAAATTGAAGATCATTGGTACCAATGTCATTTTTTTTGCCAGTGGCAACATTTTTTGACAGAAACCGAAGAAAATCGATAGCTCCCATCTAGAGGCCTCCCCAAACAAGCATGCCAGGTTTCAAAGCAATCCGATCATAAATGTGCCCTGTAGGGTGTACAAAAGGGAAATATTGTGGTCTGACTAGACTAAATTCTAAGAACGTTGGCCGTGGCAACATTTTTTGACGGAAATGGAAGAAAATCGATAGCTCCCATCTACAGGTCACCGTAAATAAGCATACCAGGTTTCAAAGCAATCTAATCATAAATGTGCCCTGTAGGGTGAGCCAAAGGGAAATATTGTGGTCTGCTGACTGAACTAAGTTCTAAGAATGTTGGCTGCGGCAACATTTTTTGATGGAAATTGAAGAAAATCGATAGCTCCCATCTAGAGGTCACCCCAAATAAGCATGCCAGGTTTCAAAGCAATCTGATCATAAATGTGCCCTGTAGGGTGTGCCAAAGGGAAATATTGAGGTCTGACTAAACTAAGTTCTACGAACGTTGGCCGTGGCAACATTTTTTGCCGGAAATTGAAGAAAATCGATAGCTCCCATCTAGAGGTCACCCTAAATAAGCATACCAGGCTTCAAAGCAATCAAATCATAAATGTGCCCTGTAGGGTGTGCCAAAAGGAAATATTGTGGTTTGACTAAATTAAGTTCTAAGAACGTTGGCCGCGGCAATATTTTTTGACGGAAATTGAAGAAAATCGATAGCTCCCATTTAGAGGTCACCCCAAACAAGCATGCCAAGTTTCAAAGCAATCCGATCATAAATGTACCCTGTAGGGTGTGCCAAACGGAAATATTGAGTCTTCTGACTAAACCAAGTTCTAAGAACGTTGGCCGCGGCAACATTTTTTGACAGAAATTGAAGAAAATTGATAGCTCCCATCTAGAGGTCTCCCCAAACAAGCATACCAGGTTTCAAAGCAATCTGCTCATAAATGTGCCCTGTAGGGTGTGCCAAAGGGAAATATTGCGGTCTGACTAAACTAAGTTCTATGAACGTTGGCCGTGGCAACATTTTTTGCCGGAAATTGAAGAAAATCGATAGCTCCCATCTAGATGTCACCCTAAATAAGCATACCAGGTTTCAAAGCAATCAAATCATAAATGTGCCCTGTAGGGTGTGCCAAAGGGAAATATTGTGGTTTGACTAAACTAAGTTCTAAGAACGTTGGCCGCGGCAACATTTTTTGACGGAAATTGAAGAAAATCGATAGCTCCCATCTAGAGGTCACCCCAAACAAGCATACCAAGTTTCAAAGTAATCTGATCATAAATGTGACCTGTGAGGTGTGCCAAAGGAAATTGTGGACGTACGTACTAACGTACTAACGTACTAACATACTAACGTATGTACGTACGTACGTACGCCGACGGACGAGAAGTGATGGCAATAGCTCAGCTTGACTTTGTCAAGTTGAGCTAAAAATGCTGACTCAGCACTTTTGGGCAGGGCGAAAATTCTTGCCCTTCCCATAACGAAGGCAAATATAGGTCCTCGAACTTCTCTTGAACAAATTTGAGTCTACA
Source organism: Pictodentalium vernedei (assembly GCA_031216915.1). Classification (NCBI taxonomy): domain Eukaryota; kingdom Metazoa; phylum Mollusca; class Scaphopoda; order Dentaliida; family Dentaliidae; genus Pictodentalium; species Pictodentalium vernedei. The sequence continues at coordinate 479,813,871 of CM062294.1, read as the reverse complement.
CATCAAAAGGAAGCTGCACACCAAATATCAAGTCTCTGCTACTAGGGCTGCAAGGTATTTCGATATACCGGTAATACCGGTATTGAAATCTTAACCGGTTAAATATCGTCCATTTTTTTTAATACCGGTATATCGTCTGTGACGATATTCATTTCGATCCGCAGTTTTTAGTGACAGACATTTTCCATAAAAATTCTATTTAATCTCACGACTGATTGAAATGAAAGTGTCAATGACACTGTAGCTCAACTTGACAAACTTGAACTTGGTAAGTTATAAATGAGATGGCAAAATTGAAGATCATTGGGACCATGTCAGTTTTTTTGCCAGTGGCAACATTTTTTGACAGAAACCGAAGAAAATCGATAGCTCCCATCTAGAGGCCTCCCCAAACAAGCATGCCAGGTTTCAAAGCAATCCGATCATAAATGTGCCCTGTAGGGTGTACAAAAGGGAAATATTGTGGTCTGACTAGACTAAATTCTAAGAACGTTGGCCATGGCAACATTTTTTGACGGAAATGGAAGAAAATCGATAGCTCCCATCTAGAGGTCACTGTAAATAAGCATACCAGGTTTCAAAGCAATCTAATCATAAATGAGCCCTGTAGGGTGAGCCAAAGGGAAATATTGTGGTCTGACTAAACTAAGTTCTAAGATTGTTGGCTGCGGCAACATTTTTTGATGGAAATTGAAGAAAATTGATAGCTCCCATCTAGAGGTCACCCCAAACAAGCATGAAAGGTTTCAAAGCAATCCGATCATAAATGTGCCCTGTAGGGTGTGCCAAAGGGAAATATCAAGTCTTCTGACTAAACCAAGTTCTAAGAACGTCGGCCGCGGCCACATTTTTTGATGGAAATTGAAGAAAATCGATAGCTCGCATCTAGAGGTCTCCCCAAACAAGCATACCAGGTTTCAAAGCAATCAAATCATAAATGTGCCCTGTAGGGTGTGCCAAAGGAAAATATTGTGGTCTGACTAAACTAAGTTCTAAGAACGTTGGCCGCAGCAACATTTTTTGACAGAAATTGAAGAAAATCGATAGCTCCCATCTAGAGGTCACCCCAAACAAGCATGCCAGGTTTCAAAGCAATCCGATCATAAATGTACCCTGTAGGGTGTGCCAAAGGAAAATATTGAGTCTTCTGACTAAACTTAGTTTTAAGAATGTTGGCCGCGGCAACATTTTTTGACAGAAATTGAAGAAAATCGATAGCTCCCATCTAGAGGTCTCCCCAAACAAGCATACCAGGTTTTAAAGCAATCTGATCGTAAATGTACCCTGTAGGGTGTGCCAAAGGGAAATATTGAGGTCTGACTAAACTAAGTTCTACGAACGTTGGCCGTGGCAACATTTTTTGCCGGAAATTGAAGAAAATCGATAGCTCCCATCTAGAGGTCACCCTAAATAAGCATATCAGGTTTCAAAGCAATCAAATCATAAATGTGCCCTGTAGGGTGTGCCAAAGGGAAACATTAAGTCTTCTGACTAAACTAAATTCTAAGAACGTTGGCCGCGGCAACATTTTTTGAGAGAAATTGAAGAAAATCGATAGCTCCCATCTAGAGGTCACCCCAAACAAGCATACCAGGTTTCAAAGCAATCTGCTCATAAATGTGCCCTGTAGGGTGTGCCAAAGGGAAATATTGAGGTCTGACTAAACTAAGTTCTACGAACGTTGGCCGTGGCAACATTTTTTGCCAGAAATTGAAGAAAATCGATAGCTCCCATCTAGACGTCACCCTAAATAAGCATACCAAGTTTCAAAGGAATCAAATCATAAATGTGCCCTGTAGGGTGTGCCAAAGGGAAATATTGTGGTTTGACTAAACTAAGTTCTAAGAACGTTGGCCGCGGCAACATTTTTTGACGGAAATTGAAGAAAATCGATAGCTCCCATCTAGAGGTCACCCCAAACAAGCATACCAAGTTTCAAAGTAATCTGATCATAAATGCGACCTGTGAGGTGTGCCAAAGGAAATTGTGGACGTACGTACTAACGTACTAACATACTAACGTACAGACGTACATACGTACGTACGTATGCCGACGGACGAGAAGTGATGGCAATAGCTCAGCTTGACTTTGTCAAGTTGAGCTAAAAATTAGACAGATAGTCATCAAAACACTAATAAAAATATAAAGGGAATAATATTGTTTATTTTCACTTTATTAAGAGTGATTTAATATTGAAATAGTATTTATACATCGCCAGCATTCATCCACTTCATAAGGTGGTTCACCGGTACATCAAAACGTGCCTATCGAGCATGTGCGTTTCAGCTGTTTGTGATACCGCATGACAAAACTGACTTGCTTTCATTTGTGGAAAAGTGTACAAACTCCTATCCCTCTAGCGACGTCCTGCTTAACCAGTACATGGCAAACGCCCTCTAGTGGTGATCTATTCACATGTATATGACACAACGCAATACGACAAAACGCAGGTTAAGCGTTTTCGTTTTGTAAAGCGATGGATCAAATAGTGTATATTTATTTGAAATTATCGACTCAAAATAAATTATATTTGTTGTGCCATCATGAAGTTTATTTCCAAATATTTATAGAAGAATGAATTAAGACAAGTTCGGCTTATTATTTCAATGCTTTTAAAACGTAATTATTTGACTTCGAATGTCAAAATTTTAAAAAATATTGGGACGATTTGGGTGAGAATCTTACATGTTTTGAACTTGACGATATACCGGTATATCGCGATATTTTTAAAAATATCGTTACCGGTATTGAAATCCAAATATCGTGCAGCCCTATCTGCTACTGCTGGTTCATGAGAAGAAGATTTAAGCACACTTTTTGGGCGTGGCCCTACTGATGGGCGAGGCAACTTGATTTGAACACAACTGGTCATATAATGATAGAGTGTGCTAAACTTATTGGCTATTTGAAAACTCTCTGTTGTGTTATTCCCCAGAGTTTAGTCAAGTGACACTGATCGGTGTCAACTGGTTTCAATCAATTGAATGCCGTAAAACATAAAAAGCAAATTAGGATTGGTACCTCGCCAAATAACAGTGATGTCTTGTTGGGAACGAAGGAAACTCGACAATTATCTAGTTGAAGGATGCTTTTAGTTCAATTTTCTTGTTGTGTCTTGTTGTGACATGGGAGGTCTGTGATAAATACAGAACCACACAAATGTTTGAATGGGTTAAGAATTATCACATGTGATTGCTTTGGCCCAGGATATCACGAGAGCCTTTGGCTCTCGTGATATCCTGGGCCAAAGCAATCTTGTGTGATAATTGTTGTTTGTTACATGGGAGGTGTGTGATAAATACAGAATCACACATATGTTTGAATGGGTTACGAATTATCACACTTGACTGCTTTGACCCAGGATATCACTTTGGCTCTTGTGATATCCTGTGCCAAAGCAATCTCATTTGATAATTCTTAACCCTCTCAAATGTATGTGCAGTTCTGTATATTTATCTTCATTACATTGAGTAAAGAGTCTTTGTTTATCAGAGTTTAATGACACTTTCAGTAGCAAGGGTCTCATCATGTTTGACACATTTACAGGAGGAAGCCCCAAAGTTCCCAGAAAGAACCACTGAGCAGCAGCAAGTATCTGTCAGACTCTCCAACTTACTAACTTTGCACAAGCAGAGTTAGCAGCAGTTGAAGTCAAACGCACAATCGGCGTGAAGTACACCATAATACACAGCATCACTGTACCCCAAGGGGGCAATCAGGATTAAGTATCTTGGTGAGTAAATGGTCTATATCGACATAATATTATTTCCAAAAAAGAATGCTTGAGATTTCTAATCTGCACAACCAAGATATGGATAAAATTATATTTGATGAATTTTTCAATCAATTTTTTGTAGCATTGATAAAAAAAAGTCAAAAATAATCTTTTTATCTTTTAGCTTTTCCTGTGGTGAAAAAAGCTGATCTACCATTAAATACAGTACAGCTACCGTGAATTGGTCACTTTCCATGGGTGGGTAATATTTCCAAGGACGCAATACTATTAGATTCCAAACACTAATTACAGGAAAAACCATCTAAAATATAATTAATGAAGCACTGGGTACAACCCTGTGCTTCATTAATTAAAATTTTGCTGATGATTTTTATTACCCAGTCAGCGCATGTGTGGACAACACTGCCCATGCGTGGATTACAAATAGTCCTTGGCAACAATACTGTAGACACACATCATACAGTAATGTGTAACTTTCCTTTGAAAACTTATATAAATAAATGTTACTTTCAAAATCAGGGTTCACTGTCTCAAGGATAAAAAAAAAACTCTAGGTCTTCCAAGGACATTTTTAATCCATTTTGAATGACTTTTCAGATAGGTTTCAAGACTTATCACTGCATATGACAATAACATTGAATCACAGTCAGTGTGAACAAATCAGTTTGAGAGAAAAGTTTATATTTATTTATGAAACAAAAAATCAAGTCAGACTGAACAAATATATTAAGGGAACATTGACTCAAGAAATTGGTGCATCATTTTTTTGGAGGGGGGGAACTGAAATTCAAGGACCCTGCTTAAATTTTCAAGAACTTGCAAGGACCACAATGAACTTTGAACATTTCACAAGAGGTGAAATGCCCATTGAAAAAATGCTGAGGAGGTAAATTTCTTCCATATGAAATCTTATTAGGAGTTCTGCAAGTGATTTTGGTTTGTTATAATTTATTAACCCTTTGCGACTACGGTACGTAATATTACGTACGAAAATTGCCGTGCGTTGCGACTACGGTACGTAATAATACGTACTCCGACTTTGAACCCGAGCGGCCGCTTTTTCGTTCAGAAACATGATACTTCATAATTTCATTAAATGTGATGGATGCTAAATGCATGTGTGTGGTAGACCAATCAATATTTTCAACGTGCAGCCACAAGGCTGCACGTTGCAAATATTAATTGGTCTACACCCAAATAATGAATATGGACTCTTCCTGTTGATGTCATTGAATTGATACGGAAGACACCACCAGAATTCAAAGGGCTAACGATTGCGTTTGACGTCGCCAAAACCTGATTCTACGTGACGTTAAAACGCCACGATAACCGTAGTCGGAAAGGGTTAAAGAGTCCCTGTGTAGGCAATCTCTAATAGAACAAAACAATTTTTATCAACAATATCTTGCGCAACTAAGGCTGCCAATACGTTGGAACCCAAGAGTACCAGAGAAAAAGTCAATATTTTCCTTGCTCATATTTCATATTCAATCAAACACAAATAATATTTTGTTTATATAAATTTGTTTTATCAGAAATTATTAAAGAGTGCCTGTAGGCACTCTTCAATAACTTGTAATAAAACAAATTTTGCTGAACAAATTCAGACCACCAAAAATAATGTAGCCCTCAACCAGTTAACAAGAGTATTTAATTAACAGGAAAGTAGTAATTTATCGGTATTCCAGTGATCAACTGAACATTTATTTTATTATATATTGTTTGACAGAGCTTTTGGAGCTCCGTGAAACAAGATATAACCAAATAAATACCTACATTTGTTGTACTGAGGTCAAAAAGGTCTTTTGAATTGGGAAATTCAGGGGTTATCAATGTAATTCCTTAACAGATAGCTGGATTTTTTATTCAATAAACACCAGTTTATTCTATATTCTAGGAGCAATTTGTACAGATGGTTGGTCATGCTTAGCTATTGTGCAGAAATAGGTGATCTTAAACACCAATAAATAAATTAATAAATAAATAAATAAATAAATAAATAAATAAATAAAAAAATAAATAAATAAAAAATCCCGATAGGATCACCGATCCAATGTTTAGTTGTGACAGCACAAAAGTGGGTTTAATCATTATCAACTTATCATCCGGAAACCAACTGTTTACAATTTACTATGTGAAGGGTCATTGTGACCTTGACCTTTGACCTAGTGATTCCAAAATAAATAGGGCTCTTTCTTGCACCAATGCCAACCTACCTATGAAGTTTCATGAACATAGGTGGAACCATTGTCAAATTATCATCTGGAAACCAATTGTTTACGATTTATTATGTTCAAGGTCACTGTGACCTTGGCCTTTGACCTAGTGAGTCCAAAATAAATAGGGGTCTTCCACTCATTTAGGCCAACCTACCTATGAAGTTTCATTAATGTGGGTCAAACCATTATCAAGTTATCGTCCGGAAACCAATTGTTTACGATTTACTATGTTGAAGGTCACTGTGACCTTGACCTTTCACCTAGCAAGTCCAAAATATATAGGGTTCTTCCTCTCACTGATGCCAACCTACCTATGAAGTTTCATGAACGTGGGTCGAAACATTATCAAGTTATCATCCGGAAACCAATTGTATACAATTTACTATGTTGAAGGTCACTGTGACCTTGACCTTTCACCTAGCGAGTCCAAAATAAATAGGGTTCTTCCTCTCACTGATGCCAACCTAACTATGAAGTTTCATGAACATGAGTCAAACCATTATCAAGTTATCATTCGGAAACCAATTGTTTTGATTTACTATGTTCAGGGTCACTGTGACCTTGACCTTTTACCTAGTGAGCCCAAAATAAATAGGTTTCTTCCTCTCACAAAGGCCAACCTACATATGAAGTTTCATGAAAGTGGGTTGAACCGGAGTCAAGTTATCATCCGGAAACCAATTGTTTACAATTTACTATGTTCAAGGTCACTGTGACCTTGACCTTTGACCAAGCAAGTCCAAAATTAATAGGGTTCTTCCTCTCACCGATACCAACCTACCTATAAAGTTTCATGAACATGGGTTGAACCATTATCAAGTTATCATCCGGAAACCAATTGTTTACGCCCACCCGCCTACCAGCCCGTCCAACTGCCCGCTCAACCAACCGCCCGCCCAACCGTCCGTCCGCCATTCATCAAGCTATAAGTCGAGTTTGACTCCGCCACAACTCGACTAATAAATAAATGTATGGTAAAATGGTTTGGTATTTTAAAGTTATATGCAATTAACAGTGTTATTCAATTTATTTATTTATTAGGGTTTAACGACACATTAACAGCCAAGGTCAAATCGTGTCGGTGACAGTTTTATAGATGGAGGAAACCGTAGTGCCCGGAGAGAACCACCGAGCAACGACGAGCAGCTGCCAGCTCCCAAACATCGTAACTCCGCACTGCAGCACAGGCAGGGTTAGATTGGTTGAAGACATGCGCACCATCAACGTGCAGTACACCTTAGTACACGGTGTCATCGTGCCCCCATGTGGACAATCGGGGTTAAGTGCCTTGCCCAAGGACATAACACAGGAGTCTGAATTGATTGCTCAGACGGGTGTTATTCAATTAAAGATATCAAATTAAGAGGGATACACTGTACTGACAGCATCTTATCTCCTCTCATATACTTATTTTGATTCTGTTTTCATAAAACAATTTGGAGAAAAAAGCAAGAGGCCCCAAGGGGACCTCTGGTGCTCACCAGAGAAAGTTGTTTAAAGAAGAATTTAAAGCTCCATTCAGCATCTATGACTATTTTACACAAAACACAAATGAAGTTATGTAATTATTTGTAACTCTGTTATCTAGAGCTGTAGATTAACCGAAACCGAACCGAGGTATTTAGACTTTTTTAAAAAAACGAAACTGAAACAGTCGACATCCCGTAATCTAAGGTTTTTTGTTTTTTATTAAATACTCTCTTGCTGCAGAAATTCACAGAATGTAGCCATCCCAGACTAGTGAGAGTATCCAGACACTGCCAATGGCAGTGTCTGGGTACTCTCACTACTCTGGGAACAAGCCTGGAAATAAGCAATCTGTCATTTGCAAAATGAGGTCCCCAGAGGGTGAATTTGCAGCTGCTATCCCATACAGTTGGCCAATTTATCCTCTAGGTACCTCTTTCTGTTTAAGCATGAGACCTTGATTCAGACTGAGGTTCACAGAGGGTAAATTTAGTGATGCTACCCTGCTAGGCAGTGTAAAATCACCAAATTCACCCTCCGACAACCTCATATAGCAAATGACAGTCTGCTTATTTCCAGGCTTGTCTGGGAAGGCTACATTCTGTGAATTTCTGACATTTCAGTTTAGTTGTGTTTTCAGCTTTCCTCATGTTGCGTGTAGGTGTCAGAACTCGAAAAATGGCCAAGCACAATAAAAGTTCTGTATATTTAGGTAATTATTACATTGGCCTTCCTGATTCTTCATGTATTATAGCTTATTTCAGGTATTCATTGAGTTTCACTCAATTTCACTGCCATTCAGTTATGACTCCGGACATGAGAATGAGTTTTATTTAATTTTATTTGGCCTCATGAACAAACCGAAAACCGAACCGAACCGAGGTTTTACTCCACCTGAAAAACCAAAACCCAAACCAAACAAGAAATTTAAAAACCCACAGCTCTACTGTTATCCATGTCAGAGAATTTACATGCCTAAATTTCAAGTTACACCGAAAAAGGTGACAAACACTGCAATCCACTGGATTTCTTATTTTGCTTTGAACTGAGTTTTGAATTAAGTTTTTGTAAAAAAATAATTTTTAACCAATTGTCCTCGGTGCCGGTGGAGGATGAAATAGTTGAAAATTTCATCCAATGACCCCATCCCATACCACCTATACTATGAGTGTCAGTGGTCCAAACACCTTGATTGCGAAAAGGTCCAGGTCCCTTCCAATTGAAAATTTTGTGGAGTGAGGCCAAAATTGGAAAATTTTATATAAAGTACTTTTATGAAGTGTTTTCTTGAAAAAAAATTAGCCTCATATAATAGTTAATGCAATGTTTTCAGCCGGTAGTCTGCTGCATGATTTCATGATGCAGATATCACAACACAATAGAATAAAATGGAGAAAAAGACAAATATGCAATCGTTTTTTGTTTTTTTTTCATTTTCTGTTGATTGTTACATAACACGTATCTCAAATGGTTGTCATGGACACATTTTCAGTATGTAAAGTTCATTGTTCAATTCGGTTACCTCCCTTGATGTGCATTTCAGTAAACATTGGAGAAACACCTCAAAGGAGGTATCATTTATTTATTGGTGTTTAACCCTTTACCTAACCTGAAAAGCAGACGACACTTGCAAAAATAATTCTTGAATTTCTAATTATTTTCATTTTTTGTCTCAAAAACATAGGTTATAACCCCTCCAACTAGGGGTTATAACCTATGTTTTTGAGACAAAAAATGAAAAAAATAATGAAAATTAATTGGCGATTTTTTAGAATAGCGCTGGCCGGTTTTGGCTGTTACGTTAGGTAAAGGGTTAAGGTCACATATTTCTACACAATGAGTGAAGGGAGGTAAAAAGTTTAATAAAAGGCCTTTCGGCCACAGATACCCCCACCACCCCAACCAAAAAAATAAAAATTGAATTTTTCAAAGTCAAGAAGGGACATAACTCTGGCAAAAATGCCGGACTAAACCCCGATTCTAACTTGACCAGTATTTTATGATGATACACCTACATACCAATTTCATTTGATTTGGTCAACTATAACTAAGTTATCATCAGAAAACCAAATTGGGACGGACAAACAGATGGATGGACACCTATTTTAACAGTCCCCCTGAAAAATTTATTCTGGAGACAAAAATTAACATTACATTCTGATACAGCCCATGCCTTATATCTCGAGACCATGCATAGCCTTAAGTTCAAAACACACGTTTTAATTCAAAGTTAATAGTAAACTCAGATTTGAAGTATATGTGCTCAGTATATTTCTGGTAAATGCAGCTGTGCCTACTACATTCACACATGAAGCCGTATTAATAACACTATTTACCAGAATAAACACAACCTTCACAAGTGAACAATATCATGATTATGTCATTAATCACGATCTTCACTCACCAAAACCACAAATATTATTTTGGCTAATATCACCCAGCAATCTCAACTGCCAATATGAATAACAACTGGTGTTTATACCCAGACAATATGTGATGACAATTGGGAAATTTAGACACCAAATTGGGAAAAAACTTACCCTTTTCCCCATGGGAAAAGGGCAGAATATGGTATCACTGAACTAAATATTTGAATTTGAGTTACCCACCTTGAAATGTTGCACTCGGAAATGATGCAATCTCTAAAAATAAACAGCCTTCGGAAAATATATTGTTTCAATAAACGTTTGAAATATTCTATTGACATCTTGCATTATTGTTGAATATTCCTGATAAAAAAGAGGGTGATTTGATGACTTTTGGACCTAAAATACAATTTACTTTTTGTGTGAAGGAGATAATTTTCAGACAAAAGGTATCATACCCCTTTACAAATGAAATGGCCACATCCAACCAAAAACTGAGCAGCAGAAAAAAAAAAATTTCCAAACATTTTGACAAAACCCTATCATCATGTGACTTCTCATTAGAATGAGCATCAGGAATCAGGACTGTAAAAATTTCAGGCGTGGAAGGGTTGACAAAATCCGACAAAGTTTCAATTCAGAAAACTTTATTTCAATACACAAACAGTGCCATGCTTCATTCCCTGTTCCGTGCTGTAGATTTCCCAGGTATCGGGTCCGGCTTTCGGAACTGGAATGAAACCCTACTAAGGATATTAGAAGATATCCATCTGACAGTTGGTCAAGTAACAAACAACCCTGTATACACTACAAATCTACAGTCTGATGGACTAATGATTGATGACTTACCTGTCCACTTGGAAGTTGGGGATTACCATTTTTTTCAACCACTGGTATACTACCATTGGCTTGATTATTGTTGTTATGGTTTTGCCCTAAGCAACAAAATATTGACCGAAAGAGTCCACAATGTTTTTTCTTCAACGATTCCGTCGACGTATCTGAAAATGTACAAAACATCCATGTTAGATAAATGTATGATAATCATTCACCAAAGTTTGTTTGATAACTTTTAATCTTTCTGGAATTATCAAGCCATTGTTGAAGTGAATCATCTGGACCTTGATGTGTTGACAATTTTTTTGTTTTAATTCACTGAAATGAAAATTGATTTATTTGCAAGGATGTTGCAAAGTCTCTGCTACATATACATTTAAGATACTGCCAATGCCGATCAAACTTTTAGATTGGTCTAATTTGGGCACACCGCAGAACCACTAAGTCGATAGAAGGAAAGAATTTGACACCGAGCCATATCATTTCTTCACTCCTCTGGACCCGAGTGCTGTCTCAAAATGGCTGTACTGAGGCCACACAAAGTAGATCTTCTGTTTCTCATGCCATTATTTGTGAAATTGCATGCAGGCGAACATTTTTTTTATTTTATTTTTTATTTCTGTAATTTCTTCTTTGCCATCAAAAGTTCATGTTCTTGGTTCAAGTTTTAGGTCTCATAATCTACAGAATAGCATGGGTGGTGGTACATTTCATCCCTTGAGTGCAAGAAGGTTTTGCAATGCTAAAGCATTGCAAAGCCTTCTTGCACTCAAGGGACAAATTCATCAATATTTTTAACTTGGGTAAAATATCAGACATAAACCATTTAATTTTTATTTTTTTAAAGTTTAAATTGGTTATAAAAAGAGAGCATGCGGCAGCCAAAAGGACCATGCGGGAGGGCCTGAGAAACAGATTTTGTTTATTTTAGGCCTTATGTCCAGAGTTCCAACTCTAACATACATGTTTACTGACTGGTAGAGTGCTGGAAGCCCATATTTGGGCTTCATTTTGAAGTGGACGTGCCACAACTTGAAGGCTCATATTCAGTGGATGTGCTTTGTATTATCTTTGAAGTGATATTATTTAGTCTGTAAGGGTTTGCTTTGTTACAATTTATGGGAGAGTGCCTAGAGGCACTCTCCCATAAATTGTAACAAGGCAAAGACATGAGTACAAGATTTGATGGCCAAAAATAATTTAGCACTCTACCAGTTAAATGCTGTCATCAAATTCCACCCCACACATTCTTTATTCAGGTCTACATGTTTATTTACTTAGTATTTTGTATCCATCCACTTAACTGGAGGAAGCAATACAAAATATCTCAAGAAATATAAACTGTTACCAGGCAGGGTTATTTTTCTGGCTCTTGTTAGTGAAATCTACCCCAATAAATGTGAGTAGTACTCTTAAAAAATACTTTCTTTATGGCAGACTCTATTGAGTTTTTCATAAAATCAAGTTATGGCTGCTTTATATAACCACAACTTGGATTTATTTAATCAGAAATTCAAGAAAATACTTTGTATAATATGAGTTAGAAACATGTCGAATTTTACTATTCTTTCAGTCTAGAAAGAGTTGCAGTGTGGCTGCCATGGACTGGCCACTTTCCATGGGTGGGAAATGTATCCACAGACGCAATAATATTAGGCACTAATAACAAGAGGGGGGCAATGCACCAGGGCATACCCCCACAGTGCATACGGCCAAACAAAGAGAAGAGAAGAAATGAACCATGATACTGTGAAAGTTATTCCCATAAACAATCGTCATTCCAAATTTCATTGAGAGCCACTAACCCCAAACCAGAGATACGAGGCAAACAGGCCAAAAATTGGCTATTTTACGAGGCAAACAGCAAAATTATTGTCTTTGTTTTATGGCAAGGTAATTGTGAAGGCCAGAAACACCTGTTACCGAAGTCTAGTGACCACATAAGAGATGTAGAACAAAGACATAATGCCACATGTGGGGAGGTGATTTGCATGTATTTTCTTCGTTTTATTGCAGGATCATGACTTATTTGTAGTCTTTCCCATAAACAATCTTCATTCCAAATTTCATTGAAATCTGATAACCCAAACCTGAAGTATGAGGCAAACAGACAAAAACTTGGCTATTTTACGAGGCAAACAGCAAATTTTCAAAGTAAATAAGGGGGATAAGTTTAAATAGTGCAAAGTAAGAAATATTAATCAAGAGTCATTTGAAAGCCTTTCCCATAAACAATCTGCATTCCAAATTTCACTGAGATCCAATAACCCAAACCTGCGATACGAGGTGAACAGACAAAAATAGCCTATTTTTGTATATTCAAAGGGCCATAACTCACAGAAAAAAATATTCAAACAGCAAAACGGCTGATGCTCCTTAAAGATTTCCTGATAGTGAACATCTGTATGAAATCTCATGGAACTCTGAGCAGTAATGTTGAAGTTATAATGCGAGTGTGGACAGACAGACGTACAGATGGACAGATGGACACACAGACAGACTCACAGACGGACGGATGTATGGTAGGCTCAATCCAGTATGGGGGTATAATTATAGGAATAATCATAAAAAATTTAATTAATGAAGCACCGGGTACAACCTAGTGCTTCATTAATCCCCTGCACACTGATGTCAAAATATCTAAATTCCAGGCAGAAAAAATTTCCCATAATGCATCTAGAAATTTAACCAATTCAATCTCGTTTGACAGAGTTCATTGAGCTCTGTCAAACGAGATTGAATTGGTTAAATTTCTAGATGCATTTTGGGAAAAAACAGCTTCCTGAAATTTGGGTATTTTGACATCAGAGAGAAGGGGGTTAATTAGAATGTTGCTGATGATTTTTATTACCTGGTAAACACATGCATGGACATCACTGCCCACACTAGGGCTGCAGCAATTGTGATACGCCCGAACCGCAATACATAGCTCACGATTCAATACGTATCGTTGTTCACGGTGTATCGCGATACGATACATATAAATAAAATCAGGCAAATCGATTTCGAAGATTTGGAAAGCTGGTGCAGTGATGCCATGTTTTTTTGCATACCAGCATTGACAGTGCTAAATATGCCATTAACAGAGGATTATTCAATTCAGTTGACTGACAGTTGGTGATTTCCATCTAATTTGCTAAATATTTATTTGGCTACTCCATTATATCTTGTTTGACAGAGCACTGTCAAACAAGATATAAGGGATTAAATTGTTTGAACATATTGTCTGAGGGGAAAAAAACACCGGGAAAACTGGTCATAAAATCAAAACCTCAAATAAATGAATGCCAATGGTCATCACTTTGAGAAGTTACATATTGTTTAAAGAGTGCATTCAAAAATTTGTAATAAAAGGAAGCTACTGGAAATGAATACATGTTTTTCAAAGTATTTGATAGTAGTACTTGCAGAGATCATGTCTATCATGATACAGTTAAAACTAGAAGTCCTGTCACGAACTGCGCGCTTATCTAGCCTTAAGTGCGTGTAGGAATTGCATGCAATTGCCATATCAAATGGCATCCAAAGCACGGCAGGTTTCCCTAGTTACTCATAGCAAACACAGGCAATGTTTCTGTCAATGGACCTCCAGGTTACCCGGAGGTCCATTGGCTGAAACATTGCTTGTGCACAGGTCATAAGTACAGAATTTGATAGCCTTACTATGGTCATAATGCGTAGTTTAATGCGCAGATCGATGTGCTATTTGTGCGCATTTCATGACAGGACTTCTAGTTTTAACTGTAAATATCGTATCGCGCAGATTAAATCATGATACAAATCGTATCGTTAGAGAAGCATATCGTCGCAGCCCTAGCCCACACATGGATTACAATCAGTCCATATCGACTGTACTGTAGTAAGTATATTTGGGAGCAAAAAAAAAAACAGAAAAATAACTAAGCAGTTGTAAGATAACTACAAGAAACTTTTCCAGCCATTTTTCCTTCACTGATAATAACAGCTTCTGACATTTGATTCTTGGAAAGGTCTCAAATTGATAATCGATATCAGTAGATTGTACAGTGGAACCCTGTTAATTGGATAGCCACTTTGCTAATGAATGCTATTCAGTTAACAGGAGTATTCAATTAACAGGGATTGTGTCACGTTCCTGTATTCTAGAGATAAACTTTCCATTTATTCTATTATATCTTTTTTGACAGAGCTTCAGGAGCTCTGTCAAACAAGATATATCAGTAATAGATTAAATGTCTGTATTGGATGTACAGGGTTAAATATTTATTTATTAAGGTTTAACAACACTTTAACAGTCAAGGTCATATTGTGTCGGTGACAGTTTTACAAGTGGAGGAAGCCAGAGTACGAAGAGAGAACCACAGAACAATGATGAGCAGTTACCTGCTCCCCAAAATCGTAACTCCGCACTGCAGCACAGGCAGACTTAGATTGGTTGAAGACATGCGCACCATTGACGTGCAGTACGCCTTAGTACACGGCATCATCGTACCCCCATGTGGACAATCGGGGGGTTAAGTGCCTTGCCCAAGGACACAACGTGGGAGTCCGAATCAATCGCTCAGACTGTCACCCATCCAAGGACTAACCGGACTCAATGTTGCTTAACTTCAGTGAATACTACTATTCAATTAACAGGAGTATTCAATTAACAGGGATTGTGTCACTTTCCTGTATTCTAGAGATATACCAGCAATAGATTAAATGTCTGTATTGGATGTACTGAGGCCAAATAGGTCTATAAACAAAGGAAAATGGGGAGAGTCAGGGTAGTTTCTCAACAGGTTGCAAGATTTTTTTATTCAATTAACAGGAGTTTACTCTATAACCTATATTCAATTAACAGGTCAAATTTGTACTGGAGGTATGGTAAATGTTTTTGTGTTGGGAAATTATATTCAATTAACAGGGTAAATATTTATTTATTAAGGTTTAACAACACTTCAACAGCCAAGGTCATATCGTGTCGGTGACAGTTTTACAAGTGGAGGAAGCCAGAGTACCCAGAGAGAACCACAGAGCAATGACGAGCAGTTACCTGCTCCATAAAATTGTAACTCCGCACTGCAGCACAGGCAGACTTACTAGTAGATTGGTTGAAGACATGTGCACCATTGACATACAGTACGCCTTAGTACATGGCATCATCGTGCCCCCATGTGGACAATCGGAGGTTAAGTGCCTTGCCAAAGGACACAATGTGGGAGTCCAAATCAATCGCTCAGGCGGTCACCCATCCAAGGACTAACTGGGCTCACCGTTGCTTAACTTCAGTGATCTGACGAGAACCAGTCACCGCAATGCAGGGTTATTCAGTTAAGAGGTATCCAATTAAGTGGGCTCCACTGTATTACCGATGAAGAAAACAGAGAAGGAAAGTTTCTTGAGACTATCTTCCAAATAATTCAACCAGTACTGTGCAGAGTTAGAGATCATTTTCATTCTCAAGTAGCTTACCTACAAATTATTTTGAAAGGTGCTGTATTCAATATATTACATGCATTTATATAATCTATTGGTAAGTTCCAACACTGATTGTTGTAAACACCCTGTGTGTTTGGATCAAATCCAACCTGTCTGTTTTGAATTTAGCACTCTTAAAATCTGATAATCTATACAATTTTTTTTTTTTACACAAATGTTTCTTGCAAGAGAATCTGCAGATAAACTGTGCCATCTATACAATGTACATGAAATTTATTTATAAAATTACTTTCTTGTTGCGCTGGCCACCTAATAGTGAAATAAACTGTTGAGTCTTGAATATAATTTCCGGTTATTTAATTAACTCTGATCATGCTAAACATAAAACAACAAGACCAACAGGGCAATATTCTATTTGACTTTCAAAACTGATTAATGAACCCTTTACCCAATGAATCGCCCGCATCCGTCCGCTTAATATGTAAATTCAGCATTTGAAAAAATATTATTTTTCAAAAAATTTCAACAAAACCATATCATCTGACCCCTCGTTGGAACGCGCTCGTCGAGCTTGTTCCAACAAGGGGTCACATGATATGGTTTTGTTGAAATTTTTTGAAAAATTTGAAAAAAATATATTTAAAATAATAAATTTTATATCGTCTGCGTTGGGTAAAGGGTTAATTGAAACGAGTTCAACTGATTCAGTGTGGTGACAAGACTTTATCTAACTATAGAAGGTTCATCAGAATTATCATTTTGAAATTCAAGGACTTTTTAAGGCATTTCTATGGCTAGATAAAATTTATGGGTCACTCATTAACTAAACCCATCTGAATTTTATAATTAAATCTTCACAAAAATATTCTGCATGTAAAAATTGGTTTCTTGACTGTTTGTAGTATTTTGTTTTAACCCTAAAGGGCCTGGGCCTTATACATTTTTATTTCACTTTGATAATCCACATCCTATGACTTTGCAGTTGTCTTTTGGCTGGTCTAGGCTGCCTATGTAGGAAGCCAAGATTTGCATAGAAACAACTGCCATGGCACTTCAAATGAAATTTGTAAGTTTATCAAAAAACTGCATGTTGGGGCACCTGTTTTGTTGTAGAAAAATGTAATTAAAGTCAGAATTAGGCCCTTAAGGGTTAAGCATTCTGCAATACATAAAAACAATAGTGACAATATAATTTGTCCCTTGAGGGCAACAAGGCACCATCTGCAATGCATTAGCATTGCAGATGGTGACCTGTTGCACCCAAGGAATGTTATATAGTTTTTATTAATTGCAGTAGCAAGTAGAGGTGTGAATGTCCCAGAAGGGCCTGTCCATACCCCTCGATGTAATGGTTATTCTAAGACAAAAAGGGGCATAACTCTGGCCAAAAAAGTCTGACTGAAACTATTAATTGCAAGTGCACAGGTTCACATGGTAGTAAACATCCATACCAAGTTTCAAAGGAATCGACCCATAAACATCTGAGAAAATCTCCAGACAAAATTACAGGCCTGTTTTTTCAAGTCGAAATGGGACATAATTCTGGCAAAAATAATCCGACTGGAACTATAATCAGAGGTGCACAAGTTCCCATGGTGATGAACATTCATACCAAGTTTCGAGCAGATTGGTCCATAAACGTCTGAGAAAAGCTCTGGACAAAATTATGTCTACGGACAGATGGACAGATGTTTGCAAAGTTGTGGGGGGTATAAAAATAGATGAAAATGCTTTTTATTGCTCTCTAATGAATGTTTTCGGCTATTTAGGGTTTCGTAAACCTTCCACTGATTTTGTAAACCTTCCACTGATTACACTGGCATGTCTATTTGACAACAATATTTGTGTCAGTTTGAATTATGGAATTTACTTCAAAACATACATAACTGAATAAACTGAGTATTTTCAAGATATTTTTCAGCAAATCTAGTCATGGCTGCTGTTAAGCAGCTATGACTAGAGCTGATGGAAAATTCATCTGAATTTAACTCAAGAATTCATTGGTAAAAAAATCCATTCAGTTTACAGGGAGGAAATTTGATTAAATGTGCTCAAATTAACCTTATTTCAGTGGCAGGAGAACTGCTTCCTGGGCAGGAATATCTGCCAGCAGTGTGCAAAGAGTTAACAAGGGCAACGCAAAGCATGTGCCCCATCCCACAGGATTGTTTGAAGTAGCCTTAAAGGTATTGTGGGACCTGAAAATTTTCAGGATGGGCGGAGGGATTCACTGGATACCCCCGAATCCTCCTTTGGAGGTCGAGGGCATAATAAATCACTTTACTAGCACTTTTTTGAAATAAAACAGGTACGTTACCCACCTAACAGATGCTCACACTGCTGATACATTAGAATTTAAGGACTTTTAAAGCAGTTTGGCAATTTACAGGGGCTTTACAAGGCAATTAAATGTTTTAGGGCCTTTTTAGGACAAAGGTTGAAAATGCAAGGACTTTTCAAGCCTGTATGAACCATTTACAGTACAGTTGCTGTGGCCTGGTCATAATCCACGTGTGGGTAGTGATGTTTCCCCCATGCGTTTACCAAGTAATAAAAATCATCACCAGCAAAATTTTAAATAATGAAGCACTGGGTTGTACCCGGTGCATCATTAATTAATTTTTTGATGATTATTCCTATAATTAGTGTTTGGAATCTAATATTATTGCGTCCGTGGAAATATTGTCCCACTGTGGGAAGTGACAAGTCCACCACTGCTTTACTGCACATAAAACCTGTTGTGTATATACAAGTGCGAGTTTATTTATATTTAATGCCTCAAATCAAGAGATGGTATAAAATAGATGGAGGGAGAATAATGGAGTTTCAAATTATAGGATAAGAATAACTGGGAAACTGTGAACAGGATCCTAATTAATGTCCATCCTGCATCAGGTCAATGCTTTTATAAGGATGAAATAACAATCCATATCCCATGAAATTCGAAACATACAATTTTTCATGGAAACAATCTTGCAAACATAACCTACACAACTTATAATGGTGTAAACCCTGAAATCCTCCGATTCATTTTATGTTAATAACTACCATAAATACAAGTACACAGCTGTGGATTACATAGAGAGTAATCGCTTGACTCGACGGGTTACGTGAAATAATTCATGAGAGGTGAGGGACGTACAAACACGAGTATATAGTCCCTCGCCTCGAATGAATTATTTCACGTAACCAGTCCAGTCAAGTGATGACTCTGTTTATTGCTTTTCATTATTAACGATAATTATATTATTTAACCATTTACCTAACGTAACGACCAAAACCGGCCAGCGCTATTCTCAAAAATAATTAATTTTCATTATTTTTTTCATTTTTTGTCTCTAAAACATAGGTTATGACCCCTCGTCGAGCTCATTCCAATGAGGGGTCATAACCTATGTTTTTGAGACAAAAAATGAAAATAATAGTTATTCAAGAATTTTTTGGGCAAGTGTCGTCTGCTTTTCATGTTAGGTAAAGGGTTAAAAAAAACAAAAAAAACAATGAAGTCCCCATTACACCCATGGCAAAGCATCGTTTACGCGCACGAATACATGACACAATTGTTGATTGCATAATTCACTTGTGAAATTATCGTTTATAATCAAACCCGGAAATCCCAGTAAATCACACTTTGGAAAGTAATAAATAATAATGTTTCTACAATATTGCTGGCTGCCCGTACAGGGAATCGTCAAAGATGTACAAACACTGTCAAGATACAGTATGTGTGGAGTGGATTGTTACTAAATCACTTGTGGAGTGAAGTTTCTACCCAGACAATAACAGCCAATTCCTGTGGTAATGCATAAAAAGGACAAACAGTGTCTTAGCCAAGGGACCTCCGGGTACTTTGCTTGTTGTTCTAATGCTTTTTCCCACACAAGGAATTTTGTCAGAGTGGAAACTTCACCCCACGAGTGATTTAGTAAGAAACCACTCTCCATGTACTGTAAATGCATCCTACAAATAGAGTTAACAAGGAAGAATACACTTGGAACAACATTTTCAAAGCAATATGAAAGGAGCTGCTTGTGGATGTACAGGGGACTTAAAGGTTAAATGCTGCCGTACAGCATTTTTGATGTGCACACCTTTGTTTATTCTTGACCCAACGCAGATGATATCAAAATTTATTATTTTAAATACTATTTTTTAAAATTAAAAAAAAAAATTCAACAAAACCATATCAAGTGACTGCTCATTGGAACGAGCTCGATGAGCTCGTTCCAATGAGGAGGTCACATGATATGGTTTGGCTGAAAAATGTTTGAAGAAGCAAGCGAAAAGCATCAATGCTTGTTACAGGATACGCATTTTAAACTAATGCTCAAATTCTATTTCTTCATCGCGGCAATGTTTTGGAGGCTTGGTCGTTGTTAACAGCCTCAAAACAGTTGAGATACTAACAGAATGGGGGGGGGGGTGGGGTTTCTGTAAAATATAATCACTTCAACTGAGTGAGGATAACTTGGCGAGAGATTTATTTTGAGTTATCAGATGAGAATGTTATACAAGGTTTGTGTGTCCATTTTCTTTATTTTGGGGCATTTTTCAATATTGATCTCGTCCTCAGTTGAACTACCAAAGACAGACAACACCAATGGAATTTTTCTGGATAACCGTGGTTAATTAGTTAATGATGATTATCGGACATGGTTAACCAGTTATGAAAATCCAGTAACCATTTCAGTCCTATTGATAAGAATTATCAACTGTCAGCTTTTTAAGGTGACCTTCATTATGATTTCCTAATGTAATATTCTATTATCATACATTAAGTAACTATTTCCTTACTGAATGTTGTCTGAATGAAAGATGTACTTCCTCTGTCTAGCTGAATTGAAGCAACACAGGCTTAAAAGGTCACAATTTTTATCTTCGCCCTGGGACATTTTGTTTCTGTATGGCTCATAATGAATGCACTGTGGTGCTCTGAGAATATGAAATAACTCAGCTTTTTTCTGTTAATAAGACTTTGTTACAGTATGAATGGTTCTAACAGTACAGTACCAGATTACAAGAGGGGGTGTCCATCCCCTTTAGCTCACCAAAGCATGGCATGCAATAAACCTAGGCTCATTACAAATCTGCAAAAAATTTCCGGTCATGTACATGTATAGCAAAACGGGTCAGAAACTGACAAAAAAAAGTCTAACATTGCATTAAAAAAATTGAAAATCTCCCAAAAATGTCCAGACAAGGGTTAATGTTGTCTTATATTGATGCATTTAACACATATATGAAATATAAAAGCCACAGCATACCGGTGGTAGCCTCCACTCATGTATCGCAAGTCCACACTGACAAAAAGTCTAACATGGCATTAAAAATGTTGAAAATCTCCCAAAAATGTCCAGAAAAGGGTTAATGTTGTCTTATATTGATGCATTTAACACATATATGAAAAATAAAAGCCACAGCATACCTGTGGAAGCCTCCACTCATGTATAGCAAGTCCACACTGACAAAAAAGTCTAATAATGTAAAAACTCTCTAAAAATTGAAAAATAAGGGTCTGTGGGTAATTGTAAGTCATAGAAACACTATGGGGTGCATAGTAACAGGGCGGAAAATCAAAGTGGACTCTTATAATAACTTTAACAAAAGTGTTGACGCCTGCACAGCCGCCACTGACACGCCTCAGGTCTTGACATAAGCTCACACAACTTTGTTGGTGAGCTAAAAATGGAAAGAGTTAACTAGTTGAGGACTACCATTATTTTTGGTGGTCTGAATTTCTTCATCAGAATTTGTTTTATTACAAATTATTGAAGAGTGCCCCCAGGCACTCTTCAATAATTTGTGATAAAACAAATTTATATAAACAAAATGTTATTTGCATTTGACTGAAAATGAAACACGGGCAAGAAAAATGTTGGATTTTGCTCTGGTCCCCTTATTTTTTTGAAAGCCCCGATTGACAGTGGTTTCTAGCACTCAACCAGTTAGCCATGGACTTACATCTTCAAATCCATACTTCAACCTTTCTCAGTTGGCCACCATGTACTTGTTAACCCTTTTTAGCATCAAGTGATTTATTTATTTATTGGGATTTAAGACTTTCATTAGCCGTGATGATCAGGGTTAGCACTGGTTGAAGGCAACTGCACCATTGACATGCAGTACACAGTGCCACCATGTCCCCTACATGGGCAATCGGAATGAAGCATCATGCACCAGCACACAACGCAGTTACTGCTGGTCAGATTGATCTGTTGTTATGGTGTAAAATAATAACAGTATTAGTAACAGAAAGAAATCTGAGATCCAGCAACAATAACTCCAATTTAACTATTCTGAAATTAAATACAGTTAAAACTAGAAGTCCTGTCACAAAATGCGCGCTTATATAGGCTTATTTGCACGTAGGAATTGCGCACAATTGCCATATCAAATGGCATCCAAAGCATGGCAGGTTCTGGTTACTCATAGAAAACACAGGCAATGTTTTGGCCAATGGACCTCCGGGTTACCCGGAGGTCCATTGGCTGAAACATTGCTTGTGCACAGGCGATATGTACATAATTTGATAGCCTTACTATGGTCATAACGCGTAGATTAACGCGCAGATCAACGTGCTATTTGTGCGCATTTCGTGACAGGACTTCTAGTTTTAACTGTAAATGAAACTGTCAGTGACAATGAAGCTCAACTTGTTCAAGAAGGGACTGAACTAAATAGAAAGTTCCAGTATTGCCAAGTCATTCACTCAAGTTTCTACAGAAAAGACATCACACCAAATCTACAAATGAAATCTGAAAAAGATCGGGTGAGGGATGCGGCCAGTAGATTGTACTAATAGAATTGTTGATAATTTATATGCTAAATCCAAGATGGCCACTGGCAGTTATGTTTTTTAAAAAAATTCTGAAAAATTTGATAGCTCCCATCTAGACATCACACCAAAGCTGGATATGAAATTCAAAAAAGATCAGGTGAGAGATGCGGCCTGTAGGTTGTGCTAATGGAATTGTTGACATTTTATATGCTACATTCAAGATGGCTGCTGGTAGCCACATTTTTCAACGAAAATCAGAAAAATTCAATAGCTTCTATCAAGACATCACATCAAAGCTACACATGAAATTTGAAAAAGATCGGGTGACAGATACGGCCTGTAGGGTGTGCTAATAGAATTGTTGACGATTCATATGCCAAATCCAACTAAATTTATAAAAATTTGATAGCTCCCATTTAGACATCACACTGAAGCTATATATGAAAATTGAAAAAACACCAGGCTAGAGATGTGGCCTGTTGGGTGTGCTAATGGAATTGTTGACAATTTATATGCCAAATTTAAGATGGCCTCTGGCAGCCATGTTTTTCAATGAAATTTAGAAAGATTCAATAGCTCACAACTAGACACTGCCCCAAAGCCATGTATGAAATTTGGAACTGATCGGGTGAGAGCAGTGGCCTGTAGGGTGTGATAAAGGAATTTTGAATGGACAGAGGACGTACGGACAGATCTATGGACAGACAACCGATCGCAACCCATCCCAATAGCTCATACCTGATGTTGTAAAGTTGAACTAAAAAGTACAAATGTGGTAACAATCAGATATACCCAACCCAAATGTAAAACTGACCCAATATCCATCAGATTTTTCTCATGTAAACTAGATTCTGTTCTTCTAAAAATGTTTAAGTACACAAGAAAATTCAGAGGAATTACAGTCCAACAACACAACTTCCAAAGACAAAAAACAGAATGCTGCAGGCTGCCATATTGGCTAAAGGAGATAATACAGAAGTTTGAAAACAACTGGTGGCTTTGGAAGGCCTGTACAAATTGGGCAAACAATCGATTTGTTTACCTCAGATTTCCCACTCACCTACTTTACTGAAACTCCGACAAATAAGAAAAACTTATTTTATAAGCAAGCTTCTCCAACCAATCAACATGGTGTACATGGATGTCAAAGTGCAACCAGTACCAACAGTGCCAGTACAAATGTACCAGTGATGGTAACAGGGTGGAACTGCCATACCGCTAATGGTACTGAACTGGACCTCTTATTATTGTATTCTTACAATGGTGTGATCATCGAGGGATGGTTGCTGGATACAGATCAAATATTCATGGAGAACAGTGAGTGAATGATCCAGTAAGCAAACATATTTTTAATCAGAATTACGGATACAAATACAGGCGGATAATAATGTTGTGTATCAAGGTAATCAAGGCAGTCGAATTGAAAGGGACTGAAAGTGAGGGTGACAAACTGGAGACGATGTTTCATCATGTGTCTGAACTCGATTGAACGCAGTGAAACGTGCTGACTGCCATGTGTTGGACGCATGTACTCATTATACTACAAAAATAAACACAATGCAGCCGTAAAAATACTCTGTTGACCAAGCCAAAAGGGGTCGCATCACGTCACTTTTTTTTCTTCTTTTTTTTAATTTAACTGATTGAGCACTAAAAGCCACTATCAGGGCTCTACTGAAAAGTGCTGAAAGCCACTATAAAGGCTTCACACTGTTTGTATAGGCTTGTTTTTTTTGCAGTAGAAAATAAACGTTTATATAAAATTGTTTTGTTACAGTTTATTGGAGAGTGCCAAAGGGCACTCTCCAATAAACTGTAACAAAACAATTGTTCATGTAGAAAATATTGCTAAACTTGCTGGTTGCATGGCATCTTTGAAAAAAGATTGCGACACCGACGCCGTAGCTGCGACAGGTGGTGCAATCTCACAAAATTCTAAGTTCATCATGGTCCAGAACTCCAAGAAAAATACTTGGAACAACATATGCATTGAACAGTGGCTAGACATCAATAAGATACACTTACATGCCAAATATAAAGTCATTCCATCAAGTATTTCAAAAGTTGAGTTTTGAAACTCGTTGGTCACAGACAGGCCGACAAACCCACCGACCGACCGACAGACAGACCGACATTGCCACTTATAGAGCTGCTAGTCGCAGCTAAAAATACTCACATTTCAAATCACCTTTGAAAAATAATTTAGCACTCAACCAGTCAAGAGAAACAGAAAAGAGCTGAAATTCCAACCTGGAAATGGTACCTATTGACATCCCTGAGTCATATACTATCGCCTAGGAGTTATTTATTTATTAGGGTTTAACGACATTTTAACAGCCAGGGTCATAACATGTCGGTGACAGTTTTACGGATGGAGGAAGCTGGAGTACCTGGAGAGAACCATTGAGCAAAGACGAGCAGTTGTCAGCTCTCCAACATCGTAACTCGGAACTCTGCACCACGACACAGGCAGGGTTAGATTGGTTGAAGACATGCACACCAACAACGTGCAGTATGCCTTAGTACACAGCGTCATCGTGCCCCCATGTAGGCAATCAGGGTTAAGTGCCTGCTCAAGGACAGAACACAGGAGCGCGAATCACTTGCTGAAATGGTCACCCATCCAACTACTAACCGTGCTCGATGTTGCTTAACTTCAGTGATATGATGAGAACCGGTCACCGCGACACCACCGCGCCCCCACCTCAGTGTTGAAGTCACCCCATATGGATCCATATGGAGTGAGAAGACATCATGTTGGATTCCCAATTGCTTCTAATAAATACATACTACCTAGAGTGCAAAGCCAAGACATTGCACCTCTTAATACAGTCTTGTGCTATTTATAAACCGATCAATAATGTAAAACTTGAGTTAGTGCCCTTGTATCACCTGCAGCAGATGTTTTGTTTATAAACAAAAACATGTGTAAAAATCGGTCAGTAGAGCCATAAAACGTTTCAGAAATCCATTGGAAAAAGATGTAGTAGAGAAGAAGAGGAAAACACACTCTGAAAACCAACAAATTCAAATGATCAGGAAAGCAAATACGTTCTTGTAAAAGTGAATTGGGTGGCAGGTAAAATAAATATGGTATGGTGAGCTTTGTTGGCAGATTCAGTGTTCAATGAGTCTTTTCAGATTTGAGCAAAAACAATATTGGGCTCAGCATACTCAAACAAGGTTTCATTGATTATTCTTAAGAAATTGTCCAGTACAATATGAAGTTTCATATCATTGTTACTTGCAGTAAATGACTAACCTTGAAAGTCTGACCCCTCTGGCCTTACTTTACCTTAAAACACAGAAAATAAGTTACTAAAATTGAATCTGTTCCAGATTTTCACAACTGTGACACCTGAACTAAGAATAGAGCAGTACAATGGTTGCAATAAAGCTCAAGTTATTACTCACACACCCATAAAAATGCAATAAAAGACAGGTGACAAAAGAAAAATTCTGGCTGACAAACAACTCACAATGTAACTTTCAAAAATAAAAATTCTAATCATGCCATCTATAAACATGAGATATTCTGTAAAACAAAAACAAAACAATTTCCACTTTCACCCATAAAATGAAGATACATATTTAAATGTGTTTCTAAACAGTCTCGTTCAGGCTTCATTGTCTCAGTGGTGTGTCTAAATCAAGGACTTTCAAGCATATTTTAACCCTTTATGGCTTTACCTAACACGAAAGGCAAATGAAATTCTTAAATAACAAATTTTTTTTTATGTTTTGCATAAAAACATAGCTTATGATCCCCTTACTATAAGGGGTCATACAGTATGTGGAGAGTGCATTGTAACTAAATCAGCCATAGAGTGGACATATCACCAAAATATCATTTTCAAATTCTGCACATATGGACAAAAAAAACAAGCAATGTTTCAGCCAATGGACCTCCGGGTTTAACCCGGGAGTCCATTGGCTGGAACTTTGCTTGTGCTTGTTATGCTTTGCAACAAATTTGCAATTATTGCTTGGGTGGAATCTCCACACTACAGGAGAATTAGTGATAATACACGCTCCACATACTGTATGCTATTTTTTGAGACAAAAAATGAAAAAATAATGAAAATTTACTGGTGATGTTTGTAAACAGCGTTGGCTGGTTTTGAAGAGTTAAGGCATTATGAAGGACCTTTTAGACAATTTTTTAGACTATTCCAATCTAGTTTCATACCAGGGATTCTTCTGCCCTCTGTGGGAAAGGGTCCCTGGTCCATGCAATTGGGACAATTCACGTCGTAAAGGCTCCAATTGGGAATTTGTTTGGGAGAAAAAACACACAAAGAATGAGAAATGTTACCTTCATAGTGAACCGAGAACATTTTTTACAGAAGCTACTACATGTATAGCGCATGCAGTACATTTTATAACAACCAGTCGCATGAAATAATGATCAGTCTCTGTAATCTCCATTAAATAAATTGTTCTTACACTATTAAATGTTCAAGATATTTACACGATAGTCTAGATTTCATGGCTTTGCAGTTGTATCTAGGCAAGTCTTGGCTGCCTATGTAGAAACAACTGACAAGGTTCCTTGAATGTAACTTGCAAACGTATCTAAAAAACTGCCTTTTGGACCTTCGAGGATTAAAGAAGTTTGAAATTTTTATTTGAATGAGGACTGAGATTGGGATTGAAGACATGGGCGCCATCGACGTGCAGTACACCTTAGTACACAGCGCCATTGTGCCACCATGTAGGCAACCGGGATAAAGTGCCTTGCCCAAGTACACAACATGGATCGTCCTGGATGGGGATCAAACTCGGGACCTCTAGTCTAGAAGTCCAACAGTTTACCACTGAGCCACTGTTCTCCCTCTTAGACATTATAATAACAGCTGGAAAGTTTCTTCACCACTGAATTACTGGATTCTAGTGAACTTTAATTTGGACCAACTGATAAGTATTTCTGTATTATTTTTCTGTAAACGATACAGTGTAAAAGACATTGTATTGTATTATTCTTTTATTATTAAATTTTAGAATAGGTATGGCCACACAAAATAGATTCTCTGTTTCTCAGGCCATTTTTTTGTAAAATTGCATGCAGGCAGGTGGTTTTTCATTCTATATTTTATTTTTGTAATTATTTCTTTGCCATCAGAAGTTCATGTTCTTAGTTTGTTTTAGGCCTCATAAGCTACAGAATAGCATGGGGGGCGAGTGTGCTTCATCCCATGAGTGCAAGAAGGTTTTGGAATGCTAAAGCCTTGCAAAGACTTCTTGCACTCAGGGGACAAATCTATCAATTTTGTTAACGTGGGTAAAATATCAGATATAAACCATTTAATTTTTATTTTTTTAAATTGCATTGGTTATAAAAAGAGTGCATGCAGCAGCCAAAAGGACCATGCAGAAGGGCCTGAGAAACAGATTTTTAACTTTTTTAGAACTAAACTGAAGTTATTGTCGTTGATTCTTAGATTGTCTGTTACCATTGTTACACACCGTAACAACCCGAAATGCATATGAAATGCATTGATGATAAAAAAAAAAAAGGACGTAACAACCCGAAATGCATATGAAATGCATTGATGATAAAAAAAAAAAAAGGAAAGGCAGACTGTAGCTTGTGCTCAATGAACTGTTGATAGTGTTCTGAAGAAATTCAGGATGACGGCCATGGCAACCATTATAGGCAAAATCAGACATTCATATCTACTCATCATCCTAAGTCAACCTGCAAAATTTCAAGTAAATTAATGCATAGATGCGACCTGTAACCTGTACTGAAGAAGTCTAAGATGGTTGTAGTGGCCATTGTACCCAGCTATCATTACCATAAAAAGACATTCTCATCTCAGTGCTGGAAATGAACAAAATTGACGGGTGGAGTTTTAAGCTCTCGCGAAATCAGAGACGGGAGTAAATTGCACCCGTAAATGTTGGTATATGAATTTTAAGGGAATACTTTTCCCAAACATTAGAAACTTTAATCCTTTACCTAACATGAAAAGCAGACGACACTTGCAAACAAAATTCTTGAAAAACTGTTTTTTTTTCATTTGTTGTCTCAAGGCTGAGCTCGTTCCAAAGAGGGGTCATAACCTATGTTTTTAGGACAAAAAAATGAAAATTAATTGGCGATTTTTGTGAATAGCGCTGGCCAGTTTTGGCCATTACGTTGGGTAAAGGGTTAAATGTATAAGGTGTCTGCTGAACTATGAGAATAATTTTCCATTGGCCACATGGGGCAAGCTTTCTCAAAACAACACACATTTACCCTCACAGTATATTAGTGCTCCACAATATTTTTCAATGAGTGCATTTTTTAGCTCCCGCAAAATAGAAAACACGGGTGCTGACGGGAGTGATTGCACTCGCACCTGTCTCATTTCCAGGACTGTCATCTAGGTATGAACCTGAACAAACACACGAAATTTGGTGATGATTGGAAAGGAACTAAGGACTGTAACCTGTGCTGAATAAATTGTGGCCAGTGCTTCAAAGAAATCCACTATGGGCTGCCATTCATTACCAAAATACGACGTTCTTATCTACTCATCATACTAAATCACCATGCAAAGTTCTTTAAAGATTGCTGCATAAATTCAACCTGTAGCCTGTGCTAAAGAAACCCAAGATGGCTGTTGTGGGGGCCAAGGTCATGATGACCATTATATCAATAATGGGACATTCACATGTAGGCATGAACAAGCTGTAGTCCGGGCTAAACATATTGTGAATGGACTAACTGAGATCCGCACATGCCATCACAATAGCCTACCATGACACTGTCAAGTTAAGTAAACACAGATATGCCAGTTTGCTACAAACAAGCATATTTACCAGTTTAACTTAGTTTAAATCATTCCAGATTGAAAATTGTGGAATATAATTGTTCATGTTTACACATTAGTGGTAATGTTTGAGAAAGTTGACAAAAATCAGTTCATAAATGTTGGAGTTACAAACACAAGAATTTTCAGATAGACGTATTGATGAATGGACCTTATTTGTTCAATTTTTTTATTGGTGTTTAAGGTCAAACATTTCTGCACAATGGCAAATCGTTTCCGCAACATAGAGATAGTCAAGTTTAGTCAATCGTTTATACCAATCTTGCCCATTTTAGAAGACTTCCACACCAATCACTGGTGAATGGGTCCTATTTACCAGTAAAACAAGGCTTGTTTACCACAGTAAACAAGCACTGCTTCATTTCCTGGGGACAGATGGACAGACATACAGGGCGATAACAATATATTTCACTTGAAGTGAGGGTATAAAAATAAAACTGGGACAATATTTTAACTGGATGAGTGCTGAATTATTTTTTAACTCTTACCTGCTGAATAATTTTAAAATATTTTCATCAAATCTAGTCATGACTGCTATGAAGCAGCCATGTCTACAGTTGATAAAAAATTAATCTAAATATAACACAAGACTTCATCGGTGAAAAAATCCCTTCAATATATACGGGGCAAATATGATTAAATGTGCCCAAATTATATTGATTTCAGTGACAAAGAGAAACCCTGTGCTGGGCAGGAATATCCTTCAGCAGCATGCAAAGAGTTAAAGGGGATTTGACACATGGGTATTTTTTTTTCAAAAATACCATGCTTCCAACAAGAGTGGACTTAGTTTAGCAAAATTTTGTTAAAAAATAATTGCTTTGTTACAATTTCTTGGAGAGTGCCAATGGCACTCTCCAATAAATTGCAACCCAACAATTTTATATAAGAAATATTTCTTCCACTGATGAGCAATCATCAAGCAATTGCATACAGTGTGATGCCACTAAAGAGGCTTCCAGAACTTTTCAATAGAACCACTATAGTGGCTTCAAGCACTCATCCAGTTAAGCATTGGGGGATATAGAATGTGTTGAGTAAAGGGTTAAAAGGGTTTCACTATATATACATAAACATTGTATATATATATATTAATTTATGTCCAGGTGTATAGAAACCCAGCAGCTTAAAGAACAAGAGGAAGGTAATTTAGTGTACTCACAGTCGACAGACTGTGAAACTTGTATAAATGAATACAGCTGTGGTGAACATATTGCCTTGCTCTTCCTCAAAGTTGAAATCGTTATTGTGTTGGCTGAAACCTTAAAGGACCTATGTGAAACTAGACAATTATGAAAAATGTTCTCATTCCAATGTTTATCGAACAGTTTTCTTAAAATAAAATTTCCATTTTCCAAATTCTTCCTCCAAATTTTAGGCCACACAAAATAAATTGAATCTCAGGCAATTTCTGTTTCAAACCAGTGAGGGAGGGAGGCAGGGTTCTATTTTCAATTTTTCTTTCTTTCCTGCAAAAAAGCATGGATTGAGAAGCTTCCTGCTGTCTTTTTCACACACAGAATGTCTAGAACGTGCATAATCATACAAATCAACTTTTAACCCTTTACCCAACGCAGACGATATCAAAATTTATTATTTTAGGCCACACAAAGTAGATCTTCTGTTTCTCAGGCCATTATTTGTGAAATTGCATGCGGGCGAGTGTTTTTTTATTTTATTTCAGTAATTTCTTCTTTGCCATCAAAAGTTCATGTTCTTGGTTCAAGTTTTAGGCCTCATAATCTACAGAATAGCATGGGTGGTGGTGTATTTCATCCCTTGAGTGCAAGAAGGCTTTGCAATGCTAAAGCATTGTACAGCCTTCTTGCACTCAAGGGACTCATCAATTTTTCTAACTTGGGTAAAATATCAGACATAAACCATTTAATTTTTATTTTTTTTAAGTTTATACTGGTTATAAAAAGAGAGCATGCGGCAGCCAAAAGGACCATGTGGGAGGGCCTGAGAAACAGATTTTTTATTTTTTTAGGCCTTAAATATCATTTTTTCAAATTTTTCAAAAACTTTCAACAAAACCATATGATGTGACCCCTCGTTGGAATGAGCTTGACGTGCACGTTCCAATGAGGGGTCACATGATATAGTTTTGTTGAATTTTTTTTTTAAATTATATTTTTTTCAACTGCTGAATTTGCATATTATGTGGGCGGATGCGGCCGATTCGTTGGGTAAAGGGTTAACCCAAAAGGGCCTAATTTTGACTTTGATCACTTTTTACTGGTGTGTGGGTTTTGGGGGGGGGATGTCCTGGCCAAAATTTCTGTAGTTGGAAATTTGGAGGGCAAGGCATGAGAAGTTGGAAATTCCATCTATTTGGATTTTAGAGCTTTACTTCCCAAAATTCCAACTCGTTTTCAAGTTGGCAAAAATTCAAACTGTTACCATTAACAACTACAGTGTATGCAATATTGAGCTTCATAAGTATGCATGATGTCAATCGGTATTAGATTTTTATAGTTCGTTTACTTATCTTAATAATAAAAAAATTCTCGAAATGCACCACTTCCAAGAAAATAATAATGATTGAGCTTGAGCATTTGTTTAGCACATATTCAATTACCTGATAATTCTATCTTAAATGTGTTGGCATCTCATTTACTAGAATCAATTTTATGCCCCCTTTCATGGCTTCATTTTCAAAAGTTTTCTCTGCAGTGAATCTCCAACTCGGGGGAGGGACCAGGAGGGGGTTTCCCTCTCCCAGTCCCTCCATCCATTTGGAAATTCACTATCTACACCCCCAACTGGAAACCTCTAGCCACGCCCCTGAAGAACAGGTGCTCCAACATAGTGTTTCAGGGGTAACTTGGAAGTTACAGTTGATTAAATACTTTTACTTCAAAGATAAAATGAATAGCATCGAAAGAATATGGAGCATTTGACTTGCAGTACCTACAGAGGAATGTTTTATCTTTCAAATTAAAAATGAATTTATTTATATAAATATGCACCTTCTATATTTCTGTGTATAAAAAGACAGCCAAAATCCTCTCCATGCTTGCTTAATTTTGCAAAAGAAAAATAAAAATTTAAAATACAACCCTCTCTCTCCCTCCCACACCGATTTGAAAAAAAAACTGCCGGAGAATCAATTAATTTATTTTGTGTGCCCTTATCTTTCTGTTTTTCTCTTTATAGCACTGCATTATCTCACCCATAAGAAAGAAGGAAAGAACACTGAATCTGAAATGCCATTTTTGTTTTACTTTTCATGATGTCATTTTATTTATAAAATCCAAACCTAGGGCTGTCGCGATTATTCGATTAGTCGACTAACCGTCGACTATTGAAGTAGTCGACGTTTTTTATTTTTAGTCGATCGTCGTTCATTTTCAAGGTGGTACACGTTTACTACACGTCGGGGCTAAATTGCATTGTTTTGTGAGGTGAATGATCAATGAAGGTGAATAACTTTAAATATCTAACCATAGTTAACATTCATATCCGGAAGACTGTACGACTGTCACTGACTGTAAGAAAGAACACTCACAGTTGCTCGAGAAGAATAGATTCTTCTGAATTTCTCCAGTCTTGTACACACGAATGCACCCATTGGAAAACCCAAAGCGCGGAAGTGACAAAATTATGACGAAAGTCAGAACGTCAGATCACTTCTCAAAGTTCGGAACTTTAGACTAAGATCCAATTTTAACAACTGACGAGGGAATGCATAGATCTCAATGTTCAAAATTTCGAGAAACTTATTGCAGAAAGGAAACATATGCAGAAACGTTCAGTTCAAACTTGGACCCGCAGTCAGTAATATTATTTTTGGGGTTGGTACGTCCTACAGGACGTACCAACCCCAAAAATTATATTACAGACTGTGGGTCCAAGATTGGACTACATGCAGCTTCAGTCGGGACCGATTTGTTGTTCCCACAACCCCACTTCGTCTGAACACACTGGTGCCATTGTCATTTTCAGAGTTTTGAACAGAAGAATGATTTGCTAAAAAATCATGGGAAGCGACTATTAATCGACTAACCGTCGATTACTGGTCACGATTAGTCGATTGCAAAAAATGATAGTCGCGACAGCCCTATCCAAACCCACTGGTATATAAGTGTGTTGCAATCCTATTGCAATCTGATCACAACAGTAGCTGTCACTAAATAAAACAAGCCAAGACCAATACCGGATCTGGATCTGCGTCGATACATGCAATTGATTACAGAGATGAACAGACTTCAAAGTATCGGCAAACAGGAAGTGGCTGCACGGCAGATCTGAAAATTAGATACACGGTACAACTCATCATTATGAAGCAGCAGACCAAATATAAAATCATTCCCTTTCATAGAAGCCAAGAAAACTTTGCTGAAAGAAGTGTTTCGGACGGACTGATGGATGGACTGACAGACGGAGTCGAGCGGTTACTAGACCTGCTCTGCCGCTGGCGACGCAGGTAATAAACAAGCCAAGACCAATACCGGGTCTGGACCTGCGTCGCAGCATGCAATTGAATCTGCAAACAGGAATTGGCTGCACAGCAGATTTGAAAATTGCATACATGATACAACTGATCATTATCAGGCTCCAGATGAAATATAAAATCAATCCCTTGCATAGAAGCCGAGAAAAGTTTGACGAAAAATTTCAATGTTCAGTGGGTACATTAAAATTTCAAAGTAGCGGCAAACAGGAAGTGGCTGCACAGCAGATCTAAAAATTGTTTACACGATACAACTCTTCATTATGAAGCAGCAGACCAAATATAAAATCAATCCCTTGCATAGAAGCCGAGAAAACCTTGACAGAAAATTTCAATGTTCAGTGGGCACAGTAAAATTTCAAAGTATTGGCAAACAGGAAGTGGCTGCACGGCAGATCTGAAAATTGTATACACGATACAACTCATTATTATAAGCAGCAGACCAAATATAAAATCAATCCCTTGCATAGAAGCCGAGAAAACCTTGACGGAAAATTTCAATGTTCAGTGGGTACAGTAAAATTCCAAAGTATCGGCAAACAGGAAGTGGCTGCACGGCAGATCTGAAAATTGCTTACACGATACAACTCATCATTATGAAGCAGCTGACCAAATATAAAATCATTCTCTTTCATAGAAGCCAAGAAAACTTTGACGGAAAAAGTGTTTCGGATGGACTGACGGACGGACTGATGGACGGAGTCGAGCGGTTACTAGACCTGCTCTGCTGCTGGCGATGCAGGTTAATGAAAGTGTCAATGACACTGTAGCTCAACTTGTCAAGACAAAGACATGTACATGTATAGTATGTGACACAGCAATGACAAACATCTAGGTAATGACCTGATAACAAAGGTACATATAAAGTATTGTAACGGTCTGTACATAAATACTGACCGTTGCCTGTAACAAATGTATAGGTAAAGTATTGTAAAGGTGGGTGACAGTCAGATGCTGAACTAGAAAAAATCTTTGAGTCCCAGAGTGGGTCTGACTGAACCCCAAAATATTTGTTCTCATAGCACAATGATAACAAAGGCACCCCAAAACACACTCGTTTCTGTCCCAAGGTGAAAACAAAAGTACTCAAGAAGTTTTGTGAAGATCAGTTCATAAATACGAGCTGTATAGAACTTGTGACAAAAAACTGATTGGACCTAATTTCGGTACAAAATGGCCACTGGCAGCCATCTTGAATTTTGGACCGTACCCAGAAACACTCATTCTCATCCCAAGGAGATAACAAAGGTACCCAAGAAGTTTTGTGAAGATCGGTTCATAAATACAGCCTCTACCCTGAGCCGTATTGACATGTGTGCTTACATTGTGTAAGTAGCACTGAATAAATCAAAGTTCATCTAATTTGCATAATTTCTGCACGAAAAAAAAACCCCTTACAATATGTGATGTATTCCATGTTACTAAACATTCATACAAAAATTTATTAAAATCAGAACTTTCATACAGAAGTTCTATACAAAAGACTGATTGCACTAATTTTGGTACAAAATGGCTGCTGGTGGCCATCTTGAATTTCGGACCACACCCAAAAACACTCGCTCTCATCCCACGGTGATAACAAAGGTACCCAAGAAGTTTCGTAAAGATTGGTTCATAAATATGGCCTCTAGTCTGAGCTGTATAGAAGTTGTGTACAAAAAACTGATTAGACCTAATTTCGGTACAAAATGGCCACTAGCAGCCATCTTGAATTTTAGACCGCACCCAGAAACACTCGTTCTCGTCCCAAGGTGATAACAAAGGTACCCAAGACATTTCGTGAAGATCAGTTCATAAATACAGACTCTAGTCTGAGCCGTATTGACATGTGTACTTACTGTGTGTAAGTCGCACTGAAAAAATCAAAGTTCATCTAATTTGCATAATTTCTGCACGAGAAAAAAACCCGTATTATATGTGATGCATCCCATGGTACTAAACATTCACACAAAAAAATTATTCAAATCAGGGCTTTCATATGGAAGTTCTGTGCAAAAATCTGATTGCACCTAATTTTGTACAAAATGGCTGCCATCGGCCATCTTGAATTTCGGACCGGACCCAAAAACACTCGTTCTCGTCCCACGGTGATACCAAAGGTACCCAAGAAGTTTCGTAAAGATCGGTTCATAAATACGGCCTCTAGCCCGAGCTGTATTGGCATTTGCACTTACAGTGCTGAAAGGAACCCCAAAAAACATCAAAATTAGTCTAATTTGCACAATTTACGTACGAGAAAAAAACCCGTATTATATGTGATGTATCCCATGGTACTAAACATTCATACAAAAAATTATTCAAATCAGAGCTTTCATATGGAAGTTCTGTACAAAAAACAGATTTCTGCATCGTTGGTACAAAATGGCAGCTGGCAGCCATCTTGAATTTCGGACCGCACCCAAAAACACTCGTTCTCGTCCCACGGTCATAACAAAGGTACCCAAGAAGTTTCGTAAAGATCGGTTCATAAATACGGCCTCTAGCCCGAGCCATAGCAGCTTGGCACTTACAGCTCTGAAAGTAACACTAAATAAATCAAAGTCAGTCTAATTTGCATAATTTACGCACGAGAAAAAAACCCGTATTATATGTGATGTATCCCATGGTACTAAACATTTATACAAAACTTTATTCAAATCAGAACTTTCATACAGAAGTTCTGTACAAAAAACTGATTTTTGCATCATCGGTACAAAATGGCCACTGGCAGCCATCTTGAATTTCGGACCACACCTAAAAACACTCGTTCCCGTCCCAGGGTCATAACAAAGGTACACAAGAAGTTTCGTAAAGATCGGTTCATAAATACGACCTCTAGCCCGAGCCATAGCCAATTGTTGACGTACGGACAGACGGACAGACGGACAGATGGACGGACGGACAGACGGACGACGGACGACGGGCCATGACAATAGCTCAAATTTGACTTCGTCAAAGTTGAGCTAAAAATGATTTGCAGGCTTGATCCCATGCCAGACTGAAAAGACTCAAGAACAAAATACCCTGTTCCCTGGGAAGACACAAAGCAGTCGATAATGATGTGTGTTTACCATTGGATTGCCTGTGAGCAAACCCAGGCATCACCTTTTTACAGAGGGGCAAACAGTTTAGTATCTGAAAATGTTGGTTGGCTAGAAGGATAACTCACTCCCCCAAAATTTGGGGCCCCTCAGTATTAATAGCATGGACCAACTACAACACAGTACAAGGATCACAAAAGAGGTCTCTTTCACGATCAGATAATGACAAACTTACACCAGTTTGTTTAGATTTTCTAAATAAAATACAGTTGAACATGTTAATCGAATAGTCAGTTTGCCAGTGAAAATTATTCAATTAACAGGAGTATTCAAATAACAGCGATATGGTCACTTTCCTATATTCTAGATATAAAATGAGCATTTATTCTAAAATATCTTGTTTGACAGAGCTCATAGAGGTCTATCAAACAAGAGTCCTGCAGCACAAAGCGCTGCTAATGCCTCCGACTGCAACAAATTTTTTTAGGTCGAAAGAGTGAAAAAAGGGCCATAACTGTGGAAAAAATGGGTGGAAGAAATTTGCGCTATACAGGTATTGTAACCACATGATGCTCTAGCACCACACCAAATATCATTCAAATCAGAGTAGCTGTGGCCGAGATACAAAAGAAAATGTTTGTATGGCAGGGAATTTTGAAATTTCCAAGTCGAAAAAGGGCCATAACCCTGGAGAAAATGTGTGGAAGAAACTCATGCTAGGCAAGTACCGTTACTCCCATGTTACTCTATCACTGTACCCAATATAATTCAAAACGGAGTAGCAAAAGCTGAGCTACACAGGAAAATGTTCGGACGAAAGGAATTTTGAATTTTCTAAGACGAAAAAGGACCATAAAGTTCTTTGGAAAAAATGGGTGGAAGTCTCACACTGTACAGGTATCGTTCCTCCATGATGCTCTATCACATCAACACATATCATTCAAATCGGAGTAGCAGTGGCTGAGATACAAGGAAAAATGTTGGTACAGACGGATGGATGGATGGAAGAACGGATGGACGAAGGTCTCCACTAGATACCCCTTTGACTTTTCAAGTCAGGGCATAATAAGATATAGAAGATTAAATGTCTATATTGGATGTAGTAAGGCCAAATAGGTCTACAAACAAGAGGCCCCACAGGGCCTGAAGCGCTCATCTTGTACAGAACACAATTTAAACAGAGTCCAAGAATGAGTCTACATTAAGCAAGCCATCTCCATAGGCTACACTGTCAATCCTTGAGTCCCTCAGGAGTGACAAAAATAATCTGGGCATCATGCCTTTTCTTCAGTTGATCATAAGTAAAATGCAGAGCTCCCCTATGAAGCCCCTTGATACAACCTATGTGGATTAATCTTAGTACCTCTAGAGGGTACTGAATACAAAATTTTTAATTCTTCAGCAAAATGGACAATTCCGGCTCCCATAGAGAGCCCAAATATTAACCCAGGCTCTTGATTTGAACACAGTCAAATCTGACTTCCCTAGAGATGTTGTGTACCGAATATGAAAGCATTCTGACTGTTGGATCTGAAGAAGAGAAATTGTAAAGAAATTTCTTCGAATTGCACTAAGTTCAAATTTGGGCTACCATAGCGAGCCCAAATATTGACCTATGGATCCGATTTGAACAAACTTGAATCTGACCCCCCTAGAGATGTTGTATACCAAATGTGAAAGCATTCTGACAAGTGAATCTGAAGAAGAAGATTTTTAAAGAAATTCCCTCATATTGTACTAAGTTAAATTTCATGTTCCCATATGGAGCCCAAATATTAACCTAGGCACTCGAATTGAACAACCTGGAATCTGACACCCCCCCCCCCCCCCCCCCCTCCCCCCGAGATGTTATATACCAAATATAAAAGCATTCCGACTGGTGGATCTGAAGAAGAAGATTTTTAAAGAAATTTTCTCATATTGCACTAAGTAAAAATTTGGGCTACCATAGTGAGCCCAAATATATACCTAGGGATTTGATTTGAACAAACTTGAATCTGACCCCCAAAGAGATGTTGCATACCAAATATCAAAGCATTCTGACTGATGGATCTGAAGAAGATTTTTTAAATTACCCTCCATATTGAACAAAGATAAAATTTGGGCTTCCGTAGGAAGCCCAAATATTAACCTAGGGACTTGGTTTGAACAATCTAGAATCTGACCCTCATAACAATGATGTATACCAAATATTAAAAGATTCTGACTGGTGGTTCTGAAGAAGAAGATTTTTAAAGAATATTCCCCATATTACCCTATGTTAAAACTTCAGGCTCCTGTAGAGAGC
This sequence comes from Pictodentalium vernedei, assembly GCA_031216915.1. NCBI lineage: Eukaryota > Metazoa > Mollusca > Scaphopoda > Dentaliida > Dentaliidae > Pictodentalium > Pictodentalium vernedei. The sequence continues at coordinate 479,774,484 of CM062294.1, read as the reverse complement.
CCAAATATGAACCAATGAGCTTTATTTGAACAAACTTTTATCTGACCCCCCTATGAATGCTGTATAACAAATATCAAAAGATTCTGATGATTGGTTCTGGAGAAAAGATTTTTTTTAATTTTTGCAAATATGCTGACTCAGCATTTTTTCGATGCCCATTACAGAACACCCTAACATAACCGATGGCAATTTTTTTTTACCATTCAATTCTACTGGTCATAAGGATACTTCATACCAAATAAAAGCTCTCTGTTCCGTGGGGTTTGGGAAATATGGGCGTTTGAAAATATTTTTATTTTTACCTCCCAGGGTTCCCACGGGGATGCAGGAATTTTTTTTTTTGCATGGGTCAAGTACTTATGACCCAATACTACCACAAACCAAATTTGGTTCATACCGGACCATCGGTTCAGAAAATAGAAATTTTGGGCGGGGCCAAAAATCTTACCCGTCCTATTACAAAGCCAAATATTACTTTACGAACTTTGTTTGAACAAACTTGATTCTACACCTCATATGGAAGCTCCATAGCAAATATCAAGTCATTGCACACACTGGTTCTTGAGAAGATTTTTAAAATATTTTGGAGCATTTTCCCCCACTCCCTCCCTATGGAGCCGGGCATACTGAGTTGAACAAAAATGAAATGCCCATTTGGGACCATCACTCACACAAACTTTCACTTGAATTGGCCCAGTGGCTTTGGAGGAGAAGACCAAAACATGGTGTTGACGGACGACGGACGGGAAGCGATTAGATTAGCTCAGCTTGACTTTGTAAGGTCTTTACAAATTGCACAATTTCGACCAGTTTACTCTGTCCTCTACATGCAATTAAGTGGTCAAATTTGTCCTGATGGTCATCGGTTTTGTGCTTGAAAGTTGTATTCAATTAATACGATTACCCAATTATTTATCTATTGGGGTTTAATGACAATTTCGTCAGCCAGGGTCACCTCGTGTCGGACAGTTTTACGGGTGGAGGAAACCAGAGTACTCGAAGAGAACCACTGAGCAATTGCAAGCAACTGTCAGACTCCCCAAAGTACGAACTCCACACAAGCAGGGTTACCATTGGCTGAAGACAAGTGAACCATTGATGTGCAGTATGCCGTAGTACACTGTATCAATGTGTCCCCACATTGGTAATCGGGATTAGTACCTTGCCCAAGGACACAACAGTCGTCCTTGGCGGGGATCGAACCGTGGACCTTTCTGGTTTGTTGTCCAATTCCGTAACTACTGAGCCAACATGCTCCCGATTATTCAGTTAAGAGATATCCAACTAAGTGAGCACCACTGTACTGCAAAATCAAGACAGCATAAAGAAAAAGAACTGGCAATTGTATCGCTGATTAAATATTCTCGCATTTATTTTCTGACAGGTGAGATTTTTGTGTTGCAGTAAGGAAAGCAGAGAATAATGATCACAGTACCATAAAATGATCATGTTGAAAAGGACATCTGGACGTAAAAAGTTACCAATATGCTCCTCACTTCTCATGCGAAGCTAAAACATAGGTAATAAATGAAACCATACACCATACTTCCTGTCAGGTAAAAGTTTGAAAAAAAATCCTTTCATAGTGTCAAACACATACAACATAACAGTAATGCCTGACTGGGAGAGATTACAAGATATGTGTATACTTGATGACAGTGAAGAGAATGCTTCACCGACTTTTACCTGAAGAGTTACATAGTATCTGGTGTTGCTTATACACGAACAAATAATTGCTCTGCTGTTATATTCCATGTTATTGAACAGCAATCATTAACCCTTCACGGTGACAATGATAACTTACATGACATTCCTATCAATAACATTTTTATAATTAACTCCTTGCATGTTGCTGGCAGCTACTTATGCCCAGGACAGTACTTGTTTTGCCATTGAAATATGTATAATTGGGGCATATTTAATCCAATCTCCAACCTGTAAGTCGAATGGATTTTTACGAACGATTTCTTGAGTTAAATTTTGATGAATTTTTCATCAAATCTAGTCATGGCTGCTTTATAGCAGCCATGACTAGATATGATGAAAAATATCTAAAAAAAAAATACTCAACAGGTTAAGAGTTAACCCTTTACCTAACACAAAAGAAGAAAACAGTTGCAAACAAAATAATTGAATAACTATTTTTTTACGTTTTTTCGTCAAAAACATAGCTTAGGACACCTCATTGGAACGAGCAACAAGCTCGTTTCAATGAGGTGTCATAAGGATTGTTGTTGAGACAAAATTTTTAAAAAATGAAAATTGAATGGTGATTTTTGTGAATAGCGCTGGCCAGGTTTGGTCGTTACATTGGGTAAAGAGTAAAATTTGAATTTTAGCATTAGCAACTTTGCATTATATGCTCAGCACTGTGATTACAAAAGCAGAGAATTGTGACCAGGAGCCAATACTATAAAACTTTTACAATTGTATTTTGTAGAACTGTATTTTCTACCCATTAACCCTTTTCCCAACAAATCGTCTGCATCCGCCCGCGTAATATGCAAATTCAGTAGTTGAAAAAATATTATTTTTCAAAAAATTTCAACAAAACCATAACATGTGACCCCTCGTCGAGCTCGTTCCAACGAGGAGACACATGATATGGTTTTGTTGAAATTGTTTGAAATATTTGAAAACATATTTAAAGTAATAAATTTTGATATCGTATGCGTTGGGTAAAGGGTTAATAAATATAACTGACTAAAATGTCTCATTAGCATTTTAAAAGATACGGCAATAAGACTTTTTCGAAACTGCCATCTTGGCTTTTAATCTATACAAAGTCACAGGTCGCGAGGTGTAAACATTTAAAAGAAACACGTTGTAAGCGATGGGAGAAGAGAGCAGGTGAAGTGCTTCAGACTCCATTACGTTCATTAGTGCCAATTCAAAGAACATTTACCAAAGGTTACCATTTGTTTAAGGCAATGGCAATATTGTATGAGAACTTTCATTATTTCGAAATGAGTTCTTATCGACTTGTATGGTGTTTGATTGTACGCTGTGTCATGACTCTGTGGCCGTTAGCACTGTTTCGGCAACATTTGGGGATTTCCCAAGCCGAGAAACCTCGTGCAACAAGTGTTTCCTTGTTGCCACTCAAAACAAGTCCTCGCCTCTGCTGAAAAATTCTTTAAACCTGTGATATCTCATCATTTAACATCATCTAGGGTTACCCCTTCAGTTAAAGCGAATGATGACATCGGTTCTACGAATTTAAACTTGATATTTCACAAACTTAGTGGATTTGGCTGACACAAAACTTAACAAGACAAACATGGAAATCACTTTGTTTACACCCCACGACTTGTGACCTTGCGTAGATTAAAAGCCAAGATGGCAGTTTAGAAAAAAGCTTATTTGCTAACTGGCAAATTGCCACATCTTTGAAAATGCCAATGTTTCATTTCAACCCATTTAAAGTCATATCTAGAAAATACAATTCTAGAAAATACAATTGTAAAAGTTTGATAGTATTGGCCATTGATCTGATCTTGTAATATAACAGGTCACATTTGTACTGAAAGTATGGTAAATGGTTTGGTGTTTGAAAGTTATATTCAATTAACAGGGTTAATTAATTAAGAGATATTCAATTAAGTGGTTTCCACTGTATAACTCTATTATTATCAAGGTCACAGATTTTGTTAAATAAACTTGAAACAATAACAAAGTGTACTATTTTCCAGCTCATTGCCATTGTTTATCAACAGAAGACCAAAAATATTGCATAATATCAATATTATTGACAGCATTGCCATTATACAGCATCAACCAGACCTACTGGAAAATGCAATATTATTTGTTCAGGGAATCTATGGAGTATTAATAAATGTTGCTGATGTACAATGATTCATGCAATATAATTACACAGCAATTTAATAGAACACTTCATTTATAGTTCAACGGAAGTGGTGAACACTACAGGTGTTTCTCAATAACCTTGAGAATCACCAAGAACTATTTTTGTTTATTTCAGTGTCAAGTTTGGGGGATTTTAAGGGGGTTTGGAGGAGGTAGGGGTGGGGGTGGTTAAAAACTGAACATGGTCAATATGTTTATTTTTAGGGAATGTATCAGATACAGTCACAGTCAACTAAAGCTGCTTCTTAATCAAGAATACCAGTTATATTTTCATTCCCTTCTCACAAAGATAATATTTGTCCGGCTCTTATCAGTGCCATTCAATTTATATTTTGGAGTACAACCAAAAACATTCCAGTTGTATTTTTCTTCCTTCCAGAGTCCTCTTGATTTTTAAAAAGCACTAACAGCTCCCCCCAAAAATTATATTGGTGGCTGTATTATCAAAGGAGACCAACTGGGACAAAAATATTAATGTTGATACAACTTATTCCAACTCACTGACAAGCACTGCACCTCAACAAGCAATTAGCAGTTATATTTTAGGGCATATAGCTAAATACCTGTCTAGCTTTCAAAGATCACCAAGTAATGTTGATTTTTTTTAATAATAAAGATGGATGATAATAATGTACCATTAAGTAAACCTCAAGTAACTTATCAGGCAGAACATCCTGTGGAAGCCAAGAAGGTAGAATTTGATTCACTTAATCATTCTAGCCTGGCAGACTGTTAAATTCCCCCAATAGCGATCAGGCCTGACATTCTTTAGGAGTGCAGGAGTGCTGCACGCCTACTGCACGTCTAGAAAAAATTGAGGAGGGCAATTTTTTGCACCCCTTGATTTTCTGGACCTGTTTGGGACTGCCTTTTAAAATCTATTATCATTTCAGCCCCTGAGTTCCAATGCGTTCTCTGTGCCTACTGGCACAGAGAACACACTGGAACTCAGGGTCGATTTGTCAATGCTGCAATGACTCGCAATAATTCATGACCCATTCTGTGTCGCATTTCGATGCATTTTCGAGTGTAGAAGACAGTCACATAAGAAATGCATGCAACATTTTGAATAATGAGATGTGTGTGCCAATCTTTCCACTATGTAGCTGAATGTAGTACAATTTTTTCAGTCAAATATTAATACCTTGAAGTGAATATAACCAAAATAGCATACAAGTTTTTTGAATTGAAAATTTCAGTCGCAATTGTACTCCTAAGCAATCTGAGGAGGGCAATTCTTTTGCACTCCTGGATTTTTCTAGATTGCCAGGCCTGAGCGATGGTAAACACTATGCCAAGGGCTGGGAGGAGTTAAAATTTTCTCTAACATGTTAACGTGTTAAATAATTCTGCGTTAACATTTTAAATGATGTTAAATGTTAAAATGAACAAAACTTTAATAATTCCGGCTATTTTTATTGATTTGAATTTGAATATGATTGAACTTACGTACAGTAACTGTAGTTAATATAGTTCTCTCAGGTTATCGTAAAGTCTAACATTCATCGATGTTTTCATTTAAGTATACATACAATCACTGCAGCCATATCCTTATAAAGAGACATCCGCCATTGCTCGAATACCAGTCCGTATATGGCAAATAGGCATTCCGATGAAGCTGATGTTGCTGTATCGCCAAATATAGGCGGGCCAATTTCGCCAACGTTGGTAGGCGGGTTTCATGGTCTCTCCAAATCAATGGGTCGACTATAATTGACAGACATCTAAATTATTCGTGTTTTTCAATTTTGTCATATGGCGCAAAAATCTACGTCATCGGTACATGTGATCCAGCTTGGGTAAACACAAGATAACGATGCAATGCTTCATATTATACAATTATAATCTTATAAAGTTAAACGTTATTAACTTAGTTAATTTTTTTTTAACTTTGTTAAAATAATTTTATACGTTAACGTTTGAAACATAAACTGCCCCCAGCCCTGACTATGCCCAAATAATGTAAATCAGACCTGGAAATAAGTCACGAATGGTCGTTCAGGTTACGGGGATTTCAAGATCTGAAGAATCTGAAGGCCTGCCGAGAAATATTTCAAAAGACTATCTGTCACCATAAGAGGTAATGAATAGTTTATATTTATTTGTTGGGGTTTAATGACACTTTTGACAGCCAGGGTTACCATTATGTTGGACAGTTTTACGGGTGGAGGAGTACCTTGAGAGAATGACCAAGCCATAATCTGATTCTGACATTAATCAGAAGATAAAAATTATGACGAACATACTCTTTTGAACTAGGATAAACATCTCAAAAGATGTGTGTCACAACTGAAGTTGAACATTCCAAATCAATTCCCAATGAATAAATAAATGATTTGTTGGGAGAAAATCGTATCAACAGCAGTTTTTGTTCACATAAAAGATCAACATCGTCAGCTTTTTCAAAATTAGTACACTTGTGTATTTCACTTAGGAGAACAGTCCATAAAATTCAACGTGAATCCGCCAACTGATTTTCATAAATATTTGCAATGAGTAAATTATACATATCTAAGTATATTCGTGTTGGTATTTCTTTATAGATTTGTGGCTGAAAATGGCCATGGCAAAAAATTGGGGCCAAAGAACACTTGAGGAGCAGACGGGTATTCAAATTTGAGAAAGTGCATACATGTACATTTAAACACCTTTAGTTATCGTTATCAATAGCTCACAACAAAAGTACATTTCAGTACAAAATAGGTAGCGTTATCATGATGTCAGTGGGCTGATACAAACAGCCAACCTCTATAAAATAACTCATAAATACAGGGAATCTCTTTGGAATACCATCAACTAGAGCCTGTAATCGCTCAAATGGAACTACATATAAAAATGTGATTTCCCACAGGCTTTCCATGGTAACTATGAGCTGCAATTGTGGCCATGTTTGCAACATTACATGAGGATCACTCACTGGTAGAAGGTGTCCCAGTCTTCAATCGTGTGAAGTTTCAAAATATCTGGATCCATCAAACAGAATCATAGAATGTCTCTGGTGGCCATATTTTCCAACCAACGGGAACAAAGAGGATCGTTTGTAGAGGGCCTCCTATAGACTATTCTTGCCAAGTCTTGGTTCCATCGGCTCAGTAGTTTCAGAGAGAAGATGAAAATGTGATTTCCCATAGGTTTTTTTTCTATAGTAACTATAAACCGCAATTGTGGCCATGTTTGCAGTACGATCAAAATTAAAATCAGGAATGTCGTGGAGGGTGTCCCAGTTATTAACCATGCAAAATATCAAAACATTTGGCCCAATGGTTTCAGAGGAGAAGAGTTTTCAAAATTGACTAATCAGAATCAAAGAATGCTTCTGGCGACCACATTTTTCACGCAACAGGAATAAAATGAGTAAAGGTTCTAGAGAACCTCTCATAGACAATGCCTGCCAAGTCTGGTTCAAATTGGCTCAGTACTTTCAGTGAAGATGATAAAAATGTGATTTACCATAGGGTTTCTCTAGTAACTATAAGCCATAATTGCAGTCATAATTGCAACCTGATGAAGATTAAAATGAGGATCATTGGTAGAGGGGGCTACAGTCATCAGTCACACTAAGTTTTCAAACCATTTGGCCTTGTAGATTCAAAAAAGATTTTCTTGAAAATGCACACATTTATGAATTCTGTTTCAACAAAAAAAAAAAATCAGTAAAAGAAGGTTAAATATTTTGAAAATTACAATTCTCTCAGACAGTATTCTCTTTTCATAATAGCTTTGGGTAGGTAAAGGGTTACAGTCAAAAACACTCTCCTCCAATATTTGTCAAATCTTAAAAGATAAACAATAATTATTGTCATCTAAGCTGACATGACTGAAACAGAATACAAACACTGTTCATGTTACTTATCAGAAAAAAACTGTTATCAGATTGAAGTTGACAGAAACCTGTAAATTCAGAAGACTGATGATGCAAAAATCAAGGTACAGTTAAAATGGTTTACAGTAAAGTCAAAATAAGTTGTGTAGGATAATCCAAAAATTATGTCTCTTTTTCTTTTTTCTCTTCCTACACTGATAAGACCAGAAGCTAACATCATTTTATGGAAAGCTCTCACTGATAGCTTTCCAGAAAATGTCAGATTCTGATCTTGTCAGGGCAAGAGCAGCAGTTTACTTAGTTTATTGCAGTTATGCTACAGCTTATTTTGACTTGTACTGTATACACAATATTTTGGGGTTTTTTTTCCCAGTCCTCAGTGGAGAAAACTGGAACCAAGCCTTACCAGATTCTCAAAAAACAAGTATTTTGCTGACAGTACCGATCTTTTGTGCAGAAGTCACAGGGGGGCATTGTGTTAAGCATTAGAATATAGCCTCTGGTGGCCACATATTTCCATCCTCTTATAGACCATTCCTGCGAAGTGTGGTTCACGTCGGCTCAGTAGTTTCAGAGAAGAAAATGTAATTTCCCATAGGGTTTCTATAATAACTATAAGCCGCAAATGTGGCCATGTTTACAACCCAATCAACATTAAATGAGGATCGTTGGTAGAGGGGGTCCCAGTCATTACTTATGTGAAGTATCAAAACATTTGGCCCAGCAGTTTCAGAGGAGAAAATTTTTGAAAATCCACCTATCAGAATCAAAGAATGCCTCTGACAGCCATGTTTTTCAACCCTCGGGAACAAAATGAGGATCGTTTGTAGAGGTGAGCTAAAAAGTTCATTTCTGTTGGGAGTACAGAAGAGGCGTTGGGAGAGGGCGGCATTTGGCAGCACATGGGTTATCAAGGCCTTTTCAGCTGAGAACAACGACAAATCAGTGGCTGATCAAATATCAAAATGCTTTTCACAATAGAGAGTCCTTCAACCAGCAGTAGTACTGAAATGGTTAATAATCGGGTTGAAAACCTGTACCAACCTAACCGATTAAAAAAAAGTCAATCGGTTATCCAAAATATCGATAGTCATCGTCATTCCACGGTTAAAACGTAGTAAATCTGTCGCTTCTCCTTTGGGATTGATTACACCTCGAAGCAGTGCTGTATATATTGAGAAATAATCAAGGCCTTTTCAGCTGAGAACAATGACAAATCAGTGGCTGATCAAATATCAAAATGCTTTTCACAATACAGAGACCTTCAACCAGCTGTAGTACTGAAATGGTTAATAATCGGGTTGAAAACCTGTAACAACCTAACCGATTAAAAAAAAGTCAACCAGTTATCCGAAATATCGATAGTCATCGTCATTCCACGGTTAAAACGTAGTAAATCTGTCGCTTCTCCTTTGGGATAGATTACACCTCGAAGCAGTGCTGTATATATTGAGAAATAATCGACTTTGGTGTTCACGTCTTCGTTAATGATCGGCAATTTCTGTGAATAGTGAGTAACCGCAGGAACTATTCAGTAGTATGTATACAAACAAACGATGTCGAGTACTCGACAACGTTCGTTTGTATAAACACTACAGAATAGTTTCTGAGAATACTGCTTTCCAATTCCTATAGTTCTGATCCCAGATTTGGTGAAATAATGAATATAGTTAAAAAGATACTATCCGGTTACAGCTCTCGGTTAGTCGGTTGTGAAAATGAGCCAACCGTTTCAGCCCTAACCAGCAGCTAACCCCATCTGGAACTGTAGCTTGCCTATATTTACAGTGATAACTGAGAGATCAGAAAGAATTCATTATCAATATAGGACACACTGTTATTTTCCATTTAGAACTGGATGAATACATCATAATTAGCCAAAATGCAAGTCAATATGCAAGACCACATACCTCAATCATATGTTTGGATGGGTTTGAAACACCAAAAAATACATAATTATGCTGAGAGCTGGGAGGTAGAGCAAGTGCATATGAACTACATGGAAGCATAGCTAAACATCAACTCAATTTACAATACAAAATAATAATCAACCCATTTCTCTAAAACTCTTAATTCTTAACCTGCTGAGAATTTTCAAAATATTTTTCAGCAAATCTGGAGTTGATAAAAAATTAATACATATTTAACTCAAGAAATCATTGGTCACAAAAACTCCATTTAATTTACAGGGGAGAAATTTTATTATTGCACCCAAATTATACTTTTCTCAGTGGCAAGAGAAATCGTGTCCTGGGCAGGAATATCAGCCAACAGCATGCAAGGAGTTAAAAGTATGAAGTGGGTGGATGCATTATATGAAAAAGAAGCAGGTTGAAATTTAGATTTTTCAACATCAGAGAGCAGAGAGTTAAACTCATATCTGGGTTCTAACAAAAATGATCCAGAAAATAGATGTGTTTAGTTCCTGTTCATAAAATTATTTTATTGCATTTAATGGATGGTTCAAACGAAAATTTTGCCATAAATCAGAAGATAAAAATTACGAGGAAAAAAACCTTCTTTTGAACTAGGATAAGCATCTCGATAGATGTGTATGTGTCACAAATGAAGTTGAACATTCCAAATTAATTCACAATGAATAAATAAAAGATTTGCTGGGAGAAAATACTATCAACAGCACTTTTTGTTCACGTAAAGCATCAACATCATTAGCTTTGTCAAAATTAGTACATTTATGTAATTCACACAGAACCGACCATAAAATTCAACGTGAATTTTATAATTCATTCGCGTTAATATTCGCGATGAGTAAATTATGCTAAGGCCTAAAAAAATAAAAAATCTGTTTCTCAGGCCCTCCCGCATGGTCCTTTTGGCTGCCGCATGCTCTCTTTTTATAACCAATTTAAACTTAAAAAAATGAAAGTGTCAATGACACTGTAGCTCAACTTGTCAAGACAAAGACATGTACATGTATAGTATGTGACACAGCAATGACAAACATCTAGGTAATGACCTGATAACAAAGGTACATATAAAGTATTGTAACGGTCTGTACATAAATACTGACCGTTGCCTGTAACAAATGTATAGGTAAAGTATTGTAAAGGTGGGTGACAGTCAGATGCTGAACTAGAAAAAATCTTTGAGTCGCAGAGTGGGTCTGACTGAACCCCAAAATATTTGTTCTCATAGCACAGTGATAACAAAGGCACCCCAAAACACACTCGTTCCTGTCCCAAGGTGAAAACAAAAGTACTCAAGAAGTTTTGTGAAAATCAGTTCATAAATACGAGCTGTATAGAACTTCTGACAAAAAACTGATTGGACCTAATTTCGGTACAAAATGGCCACTGGCAGCCATCTTGAATTTTGGACCGTACCCAGAAACACTCATTCTCATCCCAAGGAGATAACAAAGGTACCCAAGAAGTTTTGTGAAGATCGGTTCATAAATACAGCCTCTACCCTGAGCCGTATTGACATGTGTGCTTACATTGTGTAAGTAGCACTGAATAAATCAAAGTTCATCTAATTTGCATAATTTCTGCACGAAAAAAAACCCCTTACAATATGTGATGTATTCCATGTTACTAAACATTCATACAAAAATTTCTTAAAATCAGAACTTTCATACAGAAGGTCTATACAAAAGACTGATTGCACTAATACAACACTGGTACAAAATGGCTGCTGGTGGCCATCTTGAATTTCGGACCACACCCAAAAACACTCGCTCTCATCCCACGGTGATAACAAAGGTACCCAAGAAGTTTCGTAAAGATTGGTTCATAAATATGGCCTTTAGTCTGAGCTGTATAGAAGTTGTGTACAAAAAACTGATTAGACGTAATTTCGGTACAAAATGGCCACTAGCAGCCATCTTGAATTTTAGACCGCACCCAGAAACACTCGTTCTCGTCCCAAGGTGATAACAAAGGTACCCAAGACATTTCGTGAAGATCAGTTCATAAATACAGACTCTAGTCTGAGCTGTATTGACATGTGTACTTACTGTGTGTAAGTCGCACTGAAAAAATCAAAGTTCATCTAATTTGCATAATTTCTGCACGAGAAAAAAACCCGTATTATATGTGATGCATCCCATGGTACTAAACATTCACACACAAAAATTATTCAAATCAGGGTTTTCATATGGAAGTTCTGTGCAAAAATCTGATTGCACCTAATTTTGTACAAAATGGCTGCCATCGGCCATCTTGAATTTCGGACCGGACCCCAAAACACTTGTTCTCGTCCCACGGTGATACCAAAGGTACCCAAGAAGTTTCGTAAAGATCGGTTCATAAATACGGCCTCTAGCCCGAGCCGTATTGGCATTTGCACTTACAGTGCTGAAAGTAACCCCAAAAAACATCAAAATTAGTCTAATTTGCACAATTTACGTACGAGAAAAAAACCCGTATTATATGTGATGTATCCCATGGTACTAAACATTCATACAAAAAATTATTCAAATCAGAGCTTTCATATGGAAGTTCTGTACAAAAAACAGATTTCTGCATCGTCGGTACAAAATGGCAGCTGGCAGCCATCTTGAATTTCGGACCGCACCCAAAAACACTCGTTCTCGTCCCACGGTCATAACAAAGGTACCCAAGAAGTTTCGTAAAGATCGGTTCATAAATACGGCCTCTAGCCCGAGCCATAGCAGCTTGGCACTTACAGCTCTGAAAGTAACACTAAATAAATCAAAGTCAGTCTAATTTGCATAATTTACACACGAGAAAAAAACCCGTATTATATGTGATGTATCCCATGGTGCTAAACATTTATACAAAACTTTATTCAAATCAGAACTTTCATACAGAAGTTCTGTACAAAAAACTGATTTTTGCATCATCGGTACAAAATGGCCACTGGCAGCCATCTTGAATTTCGGACCACACCTAAAAACACTCGTTCCCGTCCCAGGGTCATAACAAAGGTACACAAGAAGTTTCGTAAAGATCTGTTCATAAATATGACCTCTAGCCCGAGCCATAGCCAATTGTTGACGTACGGACAGACGGACAGACGGCCAGACGGACGGATGGACAGACGGACGACGGGCCATGACAATAGCTCAAATTTGACTTCGTCAAAGTTGAGCTAATAAAAATTAAATGGTTTTTGTCTGATATTTTACCCAAGTTAAAAAAATTGATGAATTTGTCCCTTGGGTGCAAGAAGGCTTTGCATTGCTTTAGCATTGCAAAGCCTTCTTGCACTCAAGGGATGAAATACCCCACCACCCATGCTATTCTGTTGATTATGAGGCCTAACACTTAAACCAGGAACATGAACTTTTGATGGCAAAGAAGTAATTACTGGAATAAAAAATAAAATAAACAAGAGGCCCCACGGGGCCTGAAGCGCTCATCTTGTACAGAACACAATTTAAACAGAGTCCAAGAATGAGTCTACATTAAGCAAGCCATCTCCATAGGCTACACTGTCAATCCTTGAGTCCCTCAGGATTGACAAAAATAATCTGGGCATCATGCCTTTTCTTCAGTTGATCATAAGTAAAATGCAGAGCTCCCCTATGAAGCCCCTTGATACAACCTATGTGGATTAATCTTAGTACCTCTAGAGGGTACTGAACACAAAATTTTTAATTCTTCAGCAAAATGGCCAATTCCGGCTCCCATAAAGAGCCCAAATATTAACCCAGGCTCTTGATTTGAACACAGTTAAATCTGACTTCCCTAGAGATGTGTACCGAATATGAAAGCATTCTGACTGTTGGATCTGAAGAAGAGAAATTGTAAAGAAATTTCTTCGAACTGCACTAAGTTCAAATTTGGGCTACCATAGCGAGCCCAAATATTGACCTATGGATCCGATTCGAACAAACTTGAATCTGACTCCCCTAGAGATGTTGTATACCAAATGTGAAAGCATTCTGATAAGTGAATCTGAAGAAGATGATTTTTGAAGAAATTCCCTCATATTGTACTAAGTTAAATTTCATGTTCCCATACGGAGCTCAAATATTAACCTAGGCACTCGAATTGAACAACCTGGAATCTGACCCGCCTAGAGATGTTGTATACCAAATATAAAAGCATTCCGACTGGTGGATCTGAAGATGATTTTTAAAGAAATTTTCTCATATTGCACTAAGTAAAAATTTGGGCTACCATAGTGAGCCCAAATATATACCTAGGGATCTGATTTGAACAAACTTGAATCTGACCCCCATAGAGATGTTGCATACCAAATATCAAAGCATTCTGACTAATGGATCTGAAGAAGAAGATTTTTTTAAATTACCCTCCATATTGAACAAAGATAAAATTTGGGCTTCCGTAGGAAGCCCAAATATTAACCTAGGGACTTGGTTTGAACAATCTAGAATCTGACCCTCATAACAATGATGTATACCAAATATTAAAAGATTCTGACTGGTGGTTCTGAAGAAGAAGATTTTTAAAGAATATTCCCCATATTACCCTATGTTAAAACTTCGGGCTCCTGTAGAGAGCCCAAATATGAACCAATGAGCTTTATTTCAACAACTTTTATCTGACCCCCCTATGAATGCTGTACACCAAATATCAAAAGATTCTGATGATTGGTTCTGGAGAAAAGATTTTTTAAAATTTTTGCAAATATGCTGACTCAGCATTTTTTCGATGCCCATATTACAGAACACCCAAACATAACCGATGGCATTTTTTTTTACCACTCAATTCTACTGGTCATAAGGATACTTCATACCAAATAAAAGCTCTCTGTTCCGTGGGGTTTGGGAAATATGAGCGTTTGAAAATATTTCTATTTTTAGCTCCCAGCGTTCCCATGGGGATGCGGGAATTTTTTTTTTTTGCATGGGTCAAGTACTTATGACCCAATACTACCACAAACCAAATTTGGTTCATACCGGACCATCGGTTCAGAAAATAGAAATTTTGGGCAGGGCCAAAAATCTTACCCCTCCTATTACAAAGCCAAATATAACTTCACGAACTTCGTTTGAACAAACTTGATTCTACACCTCGTATGGAAGCTCCATAGCAAATATCAAGTCATTGTACACACTGGTTCTTGAGAAGAAGATTTTCAAAATATTTTGGAGCATTTTCCCCCACTCCCTACCTATGGGGCTGGGCATGCTGAGTTGAACAAAAATGAAATGCCCCTTTGGGACCATCACTCACATAAACTTTCACTTGAATTGGCCCAGTAGAAGGAGAAGACCAAAACATGGTGTTGACGGACGACGGACGGGAAGCGATGAGATTAGCTCAGATTGACTTTGCCAAGATGAGCTAAAAACCGCTCGCCCGCATGTAATTTTACAAATAATGGCCTGAGAAACAGAAGGTCTACTTTGTGTGGCCTAATCCAAGTAGATTCATGTTGGTATTTCTTTAGATTTGTGGCTGAAAATGGAGCCAAAAGAATGCTTGAGGAGCAGACAAGTATTCGGTTTTGAGGAAAAGTCTACATGCACATTTACACACCTTCAGTTATTTATATTTATTTATTGGTGTTTAAGGTCACATATTTCTGCAAATTGGCTAACCGTGACCGTGACAGTTTTACAGGTGGAGAAAGCCGAAGTACCTGGAGAGAACCACTGAGCAATGGCAAGCAACTGTCAGCTCCCCAACGTACCAACTCCACACAAGCAGGGTTAGCATTGGTTGAAGACAGGTGCACCATCGACGTGCAGTACGACTTAGTACACAACGTCACCGTGCCCCCACGTGGGCAATGGGGGTGATGTGTCTTGCCCAAGTACACAATGCGGTTGCTGCAGGTGGGATTCGAACTGAGGACCTCTCGGCTTGCAGCCTGCACCTCTACCAACTGAGCCACTGCGCCCCCACACCTTTAGTTACCATTATCAATAGCTCACAACAAATTCAATTCACACTTCAGTACAAATAGGTAGCAATATCATGATGTCAGTGGGCTGATACAAACAGCCAGTCTCTTTAAAATAACTCCAAAATGCAGGGAATCTCTTGGGGTTTCAATACACTTTATCGGACAGTGTTTTGAAAGATACGAATACTTGAATGAATTGGGACTTCAAGGGTGGGCAATTTTGACTTGTACACAATGAATCAGCTGAAGTAAATTAACCCAATGGTAAGTCTAAAGGGTGTTAACATTTGTAAAAAGTTTAACAACTGTATGTACTATGAATCGTTTCTGAGTTATGGCTGAGACACGAATGTTGACAGATTTTTAGTGTGACCTTGAAATGTGACCTTGACCTTGAAGGTACGAACCCGGCTTTGGTGTGTGACACATCCCCCCCATGGTCCTTTATAATTGTGTGAAGTTTGATGACTGTGGCCCTAACAGTTTTCGAGTTATTGGCTCGGACACACACGGGCACACACACGGATGGACACACGCACACTTCAATCACTATATGCCACCCAACAAAGTCGGGGGGCATAAAAATCAGAAAACAAAAGTTACCTTACAAAGGTTGTATGAAAAAAAATTAAGGTACCCCAGGGCTTACACTCAATCTAAATTTGGGAGAATTCATTTGGATTCTCACGAAAATGGTTGCGAGAATCCATACCTGCTATGAGTGTCCCAGGATCCCATGAAGCCACCATGGTTGTACACCTGTTGTACACTGATAATACATCTTAACCCTTTACCCAACACAGCCTTTTCATTTTTAAAACATAAACTAGCCATATTTGTACATTATTATTATTATTTATTGGTGATTAATGTCACAGATTTTTGCACAATGGCTAATCATGACCACAACATGAGTATCAATGTAAGACCAGGGGTGAGCATTAATAAGCCATGTTGCCCATTGTAGAGAGAGTTTGCACCTCCCAAGCATTGGTGACTGGGTCCTATTTTACTAGTAAAACAGAGCAAGTTTACCGCAGTGAACTTCCCGGGGTTCCCTCAGGGACCATATTTGTACAACTTTATTGACAAAGTGTCAGGATATTTCAGGGCATGTTAGCCTTCTACTGGTCAATTTGCAGCTGATAGGTTAGGTAAAGTCTTAAATTCACCCAATTGTTTTCAATCGAATCAAGGCAGAGATGCAGCAAAAGTCTAGATTCCTGCTTGTTTTGTTGCGCATAGGGCTGCACAGTATATCGATATGCCGATACATGCTGGTATTCAAACCAGTATCGATTGAAAACTGGTGTAATTGCAAAAATATTGGTTTATCGTTATTATTTATTTACCCACAATTCAATTTTCAAGATGTCCTGAGTTTTTTAATTGTAGTCCCGAACGAATATTATTATCCATGCACCTAACGAATTGGCCACATCCTCCAGTGCAATAAAAAATTGTGCAGTTGAACAAATATTATTTTTCCAAAAATTTCAACAAAACCACATCATGTGACCCCTCATTGGAACGAGCTCAGTGAGGGGTCGTCTGATATGGTTTTGTTGAACCTTTTTGAAAAATTTGATAAACTAATATTTAGAAAAATAAATTTTGATATCGTTTACATTAGGTAAAGGGTTATTCCAACTGTATCATCAAGGCATGCTGACTTCTTCCAATTGTGATGGCTCAAGTCGAGATTATAGTACATATGTTTAGATATTTGAACAGTCTTCCAATACACAGGTATACTGCATTATTTTTTTGAACACTGATACTGATATTCAGTTTCAAATACTGTGCAGCCCTAGTTGCACGAATCATTGCGTGAATCGATTCTCGGTGAAATATAAGCCCTGAACCCCATTACCAGGTTTCCTTAATTTATAATTTGTAGAGGCCAGTAAAACATGACAAACATTCATTTCTTACATAAAGGATAAATAAATCAACATCAACCAAGAGCTTTTGAATAAATTATGCAAACCACTGCAAGGTTTGTATGAATAATCAAATTACGGTGTTTGCACAATCTGTCACCAGGTTTGATAAATTGCATGCATGCAACAATCATCAGTAGTTAAATCAATAACTACGACAGGAGAAAAAAGGATTTAGTTTTACTTGGCTAATTCTTCACATCTTTGAATTAAGCTGTTGAGCATGTTTGATTAGTTTGTCTTTGAGAATGGAATAACAATTTCACATCAAGTATGGAAAAAAGGAATTCTTCATGTATGTAAGATCATTCATGTACAAGAGGTATATGAATAACGACTGCATAGAAAACTAGACCTCGTCACAACAAGTAATTTTTTTCTCACCATTTCATGTATGACATTTATATTAGAGGTTTAAATTTATTCAAATAAACACTCTCTTTGTCTCCTACATGTTAAACCTGAACATGTCTTATTCGGTCAAATGTTTTTTTATAGAGGCTAACTTTGAAGGGATCAGTTTCATGAATGCTGTTGTCAACAGTGTCAAAGATAAGGGGTCTGAGGGTGGTGCAGGATTCACAATGTCAGCAATGAGTTACTTCAAGGACTTTCAAGGACTCTTTCAAGTCATTTTCAAGGCAATTTCAGACAATCTTTGAGACAATTTTACAGTTCTATTCATTCAGTTTAACTCCTTGCATCCGCCCTAGGATATTCCTACCAAAGACAGGATTTCTCCTGCAACTGAAATCTGTATAATTTGAGTGCATTTAATCAAATTTCATCCATGAAAAGTAAATGGATTTGAGTTAAATATAGATGAATTTTTCATCAAATCTAGTCATGGCTGCTTCATAAAAAGAAAAATTTTCATTCATAAATCAACAAGAAGGACGCCAACGCCTTATAGCTCACCACCATTCCTCTTTGATAGTAACTTTGGCAAACACAAGAACTGTATCACACAGGCTCAGAACATGCGACAAAGCTTACCTAAACACAACCTCTTAAAAGTAAAACACAGAAACTGACATAAACACTAAGTTAAACATGAAATTCTGAGCTAAACAGAAAACTAAATGCAACTAAAAATACCAAGAAAAATGTTCAAAATGCAGGGTATGAGGGGTTAATCATGGAACAATGATACTGAGGAACATGTATGATGAATATAAGTGCCATGGGAAGAGAAGGATCACAGCAGCTGACCTAAACACTAAGTTAAACATAAAATTCTGAGCCAAACAGAAAACTAAAGGCAACTGAAAATGTCAAGAAAAATGTTTAAAATGCAGGGTATGAGGGGTTAATCATGAAACAATGATACTGAGGAACACGTATGATGAATATAAGTGCCATGGGAAGAGAAGGAGCACAGCAGCTGACCTAAACACTTAGTCAAACTTGAAATTTTGAGCTAAACAGAAAACTAAATGCAACTAAAAATGTCAAGAAAAATATCTAAAATGCGGGGTATGAGGGGTTAATCATGGTAAAATGATAATAATCATCATATAGTAGCATTATAAAAGCCATGATATGGAAATAGGGTGAGTAAGTGACCTAAACAGAAGCATTAACATTATTGGACACGTAGGCAGACACCGACGCCGACCGATCAAGCCATGCCATAAGCTCACACAACTCAAGTTGGTGAGATAAAAACAGACATGAAGATTTGCAAGAAATAAGCTTTACAGAACATACAGTGTGGCTGCCATTGACTGGTCACTTTCCACGGGTGGGCAATATTTCCATGGACGCAATAATATCCAATTCCAAATTCTAATTACAGGAAAAATCATAAAAAATTTAATTAATGAAGCACCGGATACAAGCCTGTGCTTCGTTAATTAAAATTTTGCTGATGATGATTTTTATTACCTGGTAAACGTATGTGTGGACATCACTGTCCGCATAAGGATTCTACGGCGACTGTATTATAGAAGCAGAGTTCTTCAAACAATGCTGTACAGCCGAAGATTAAGACTTTAAAGCATCAATAACTAGAGGGGGGTATCAGTACCCCGTGGCTCACCAACAGGTGGCCAATGTAAAGGGGTGGCTGGAGTAAAAAAAAAAAGTTCAAAACTTGCACACAAAAGTCCAAAATTAAAGAAAATAAGCAGCTAAAGGGTTAAATAATATAATAATAACCCCTAAGAAGCATGCTAACATAAAATAGGAACCATGGCAATATGCTACAAGGTAAGTCTCCACTTTGAAAAAAAGAAAGACAAACCTCAAAACCTGCACATAAAAGTAAAAAAAGTATCACATTTGTTTCAAAGGGTTAAAATTTAGAAAAATACCCTGAAAATATTACAATAACCAGCGTGGCAATATGCCAGTGAGATAAAACTCCACTTAAAAAAAATATCAAAACCTGCACACAAAAGTACAAAACCTGCACAGAAAAGTCCAAAATTAAAGTAAATAAGCAGCTAAAGGGTTAAATAATATAAAAATAGCCCAAGAAGCATCCTAACATAAAATAGGAACCACGGCAATATGCTACAAGGTAAGTCACCACTTGGAAGAAAAGAAAGACAAACCTCAAAACCTGCACATAAAAGTAAAAAAAAAGTATCATATTTGTTTCAAGGGGTTAAAATTGAGAAAAATACCCTGTCACAGTAACCACAATGGCAACATGCCAGTAAGGTGAAAGTCTACTTGAAAAATATCCACTTGGAAGAAAAGAAAGACAAACCTCAAAAGCTGCACATAAAAGTATCACATTTGTTTCCAAGGGTTAAAATTTAGAAAAATACCCTGAAAATGTTACAGTAACCACCATGGTAATATGCCAGTGAGGTAAAACTCCACTTAAAAAAAAATATCAAAACCTGCACACAAAAGTACAAAACCTGCACACAAAAGTCCAAAATTAAAGTAAATAAGCAGCTAAAGGGTTAAATAATATAATAATAGCCCCAAGAAGCATCCTAACATAAAATAGGAACCATGGCAATATGCTACAAGGTAAGTTGCCACTTGGAAGAGAAGAAAGACAAACCTCAAAACCTGCACATAAAAGTAAAAAAAACATCAAAACCTGCACACAAACGTCAAAATAAGTCCAAAATTTGATTCAAAGGGGTAAAATTAAGACGAAATACCCTGGAAAAGAGTTAAATGTTATCGTGAACCCCCACAGCAATATGCAAAGAAGAAAAAAAATTTTTTAAAAGCACAAAAATCCAAACCTGTAAACAAAAGAAGTCCAAAATTGAAGTAATTAAGCAGGGAAAGGGTTAAAGAATACAACGTAGCCCTAAGATGCATGTTTACATACAATAGAAAGCATGGACATATGCTACAAGGTAAATCTACACTTGGAAGAAAGGAAAAAAAAAAAACATGAAAACCTGCACGCAAACGTCAAAATAAGTCTAAAATACTATTCAAAGGGTTAAAAAAAATTTAAAAATGCACTGGAAAGATATCAATGTTATAATAACCACCACTGCAATATGCAGTGAGGTCAACCTCACTTGAAATTATTTTTTTTATCGCAACCTGTACATAAAAGAAACTGTAAGCCTAAGTCCAAAAGCTGTACATAAAAGTCCAAAAATGAAGTAATTCAGCAGGAAAAGGGTTAAATAATACAAACATAGCCCTAAGATGCATGTTTACATACAATAGAAAGCATGGACATATGCTGCAAGGTAAATCTCCACTTGGAAGAAAGGAAAAAAAAACCATCAAAACCTGCACGCAAACATCAAAATAAGTCTAAAATTTGATTCAAAGGGTTAAAATTAAGACAAAATACCCTGGAAAAGAGTTAAATGTTATAGTGAACCACCATAGCAATATGCAGAAACTCCACACTTGGAAGAAAAGAAAAAAAAAAAAAACCCATGAAAACCTGCACGCAAACGTCAAAATAAGTCTAAAAATCTATCAAAGGGGTTAAAAAATTTTTAAAAATGTACTGGAAAGATATCAATGTTATAATAACCACCACTGCAATATGCAGTGAGGTCAACCTCACTTGAAATTGTTTTTTTTATCACAACCTGTACATAAAAGTAAGAAGCTGTAAGCCTAAGTCCAAAAGCTGTACATAAAAGTCCAAAATTGAAATAATTCAGCAGGAAAAGGGTTAAATAATACAAACAAAGCCCTAAGATGCATGTTAGAAAAGCATGGACATATGCTGCAAGGTAAATCTCCACTTGAAAGAAAGGAAAAAAAAAAAACATCAAAACCTGCACGCAAACATCAAAATAAGTCTAAAATTTGATTCAAAGGGTTAAAATTACGACAAACTACCCTGGAAAAGAGTTAAATGTTATAGTGAACCACTATAGCAATATGCTGAAACTAATAAAAAATTTGAAAAGCCAAAAAATCAAAACCTGTACACAAAAGTTCAAAATATTTTAGAGCGGACGCCGACGCCGACATGAGGGCTATGCCATAGGCTCACACAACTAACGTTGGTGAGCCAAAAATCAAAGACTTCCAAAGCCTACAGTACAAGTCAAAATAAGTTGTTGGATAACAACTATAAACTATGCATCTTTCTCTTTATACACTGATCAGACCAGAATCTGACACCATTTTCTGGAAAGCACTCACTGAGAGCTTTCCAGAAAATGATGTCAGATTCTGATTTTATTAGTGCAGTAGCAGCAGTATACTTCGTTTATTGTGGTTATACTGCAACTTATTTTGACTTGTTCTGTATGCCCAAATTTATAGTGCTTTCATAACATTGAAAACACATTTTTCAATTTAAGGACTTTCTTGGACCACAAATTAAACCTGGGAATATGCTGGGATGCCCCCTGCAGACATAAAGACTACTCTGAATTTTTTTTTACTTAAAATTCAAAGATTTTTTTCACAATCTATTATTATTCACACTAAAAAGGTAAAAGTCAAACGTAACTGAATGTTTGATTGGTCATAAGAAGAACTTTAAAATTTCAAATCATTCTGGCAAGAAAACTTTTTGTTAGTTTGTTGGGAGTTTTAATGACACCTACAAAAATTATTGCAAAATCCAAGACTAAAACCACGATCTCTATAAAACTGGATTGCTGGAATGTTCATTGGTCACATACAGAAAAGTGTCTCCGCACCAACATCTTAGGATGGGGAAGGGGACAGAAATTTGTACATATACACATTACAGTACCGTCACTGTGGTCTGGTCATAATCCATGTATGGACAGTGTCACAGTGATGTGCACGCATGCATTTACCAGGTAATAAACATGTCTACAGAAACAGTATCAAGTAAATTGCGATGAAATGTTCACTCAAAAATTCAGCAGTTCCCAATAAACTCCAAACGAGCACTCAGCACTAAATTCAAACGGAAATAATATCCACCAAGTATTTGCTCTGCAGGTGGTTTGAAAATAATCCATTTGAATAAATCTGGGTTCACCATGGTTCACACGAAAAATAAATTCTCTGGATAATAAATTTTTGGAAATACTTTTCCAATGCAAAAAGATGCGCAGATCACCAAATAATATTCCATAGAATATTAAATTCATCTGTTTGTATAATAATGCAATGTCCTGTAACAATAATCTCAATGTCCAATGAATGATGAATGTATAAACAAATTTCACTTCTCAATGCTGTCTATATGAAAAGAATTATGCAGTCTATTGACAGAGGTTATTTATTTATTTATTTATTGGTGTTTAAGGTCACATACTTATGCACAATGGCTAATCGTGACCGTGACAGTTTTACGGGTGGAGGAAGCCGGAGTACCCGGAGAGAACCACCGAGCAACGGCGAGCAGCTGTCAGCTCTCCAACATCGTGACTCTGAACTCTGCACCACAGCACAGGCAGAGTTAGATTGGTTGAAGACATGCGCACCATCGACATGCAGTACGCCTCAGTACACAGCGTCATCGTGCCCCCATGTAGGCAATCGGGGTGAAGTGTCTTGCCCAAAGACACAACGCGGTTGCCGCAGATGGGATTCGAACGACAGAGGTTATTACACTATCTTCAAATAGAAAGTTCCAGAATGAGAAATTTCTCCAATGTTCTACTGTTCCATTAATTCTGATTGGCTGAATTATATCACCACATTTAAAAATAGATTCTGTATAACAGTATCTGTAAACATGTTGGTTAGTACATACAAAGGTTACTCAGTGCAAATAAGCTATCAACCCAGTCACAGTATGACTATTCTAATTAAAGTTAATTTTAGAAAACATAAAATTGTCTATAACAGTAAACCAAGGATTTATCAATTCTGATATTATAATAGGGGCCTGTGACAATCGTGGATTGGGAGGAGTATTCACACTGATGGGCTTGTCATCTTGGGGGTGGGGGAGGAGCAGTTTGAGTTTTAACGTTTTTCACTGAAGTTCGAGCAATCCAGTTGTATAGAGATCAGTGGCTAAACCATAGCACAACTTGTAATGAAATGTTAAAAACTGAACCTGGCCTTCATTCTGCAATCACAAGAAAAACTTAAACATTTACAACATGGAATCCCCCCCCCCCCCCCCAATTTTTTGTTAAATTACAGGCTATACATGTAACTAAGACATTATTCATACTAAAACATTGAAAATCAAACTTAGCCTTCACTTTATAAATATAAGTGAAACTTCTACAAATGAAAGTGTCAATGACACTGTAGCTTAACTTGTCTGCGTGTTGTGTTTGATGAAAAGGATAATGTTCAATGTTTATGAAAGGATTATGAAATAAGACAAGAATTGTGATAATTGGGAATATGTTAATTTCTGTTCCCTGTATGCTATGTTTTCAATAAAAATAATATGAGGTGTAGACTGTACTAAAGAATTGAGAGGTGGGTTAATGTGGCCCTCACAGTTAATGTATGTGGCCCTCACAGTTAATGTTTGTCAACGAAAGTTACCAAGCTACAGTGAAATTATTCCAAAATGAGTCATCGTATAAAGTTACAATGAAATCCCTTCATAAATATGGCCTGTAGACTGCGTTAAAGGTTTTCGGGCTTCGGGCTTGTGTAGCTATCATGGTTGACCGATCGCAACCAAAAGGGGACGTCCTCATTTATACTGAGTCATCCTACCAAGTTACAATGAAATCCTTTCATAAATGTAGTCTGTGCTCAAGTTTTGGGGGTTTTGGGCTCGGGCAGCCATCATGGTTGAATGATTGCGGCCAAAAGGGGACGTTCTCATCTGGGCATTATCTGGAGTGATCCTACCAAATCCCTTCATAAATATGACCTGTAGACTGTGCTAAAGGGTTTCGGGCTTTGGGCCCCTGTAGCCGCACAGTTGACCAATCAAGACCAAAAGGGGACGTTATCATCTAGACATTATATGGAGTCAACCTACCAAGATACAATGAAACACCTCCATAAATACGAGCTATTGACTACGCTAAAGGTTTTTGGGCTTGGGAAGCCATCACGACTGAATGATCGCGACCAAAAGGGGATGTTCTCATCTAGACATTATTTGGAGTCATCCTACCAGGTTACAATAAAATCCCTTCATAAATATGACCTGTACACTGTGCTAAAGGTTTTCAGGCTTCGGGCCCCTGTAGCAGTCACAGTTGACCAAAAGGGGATGTTCTCATCTAGACATTATATGAAGTCAACCTACCAGGTTACAATGAAATCCCTCCATAACTTCGACCTGTAGACTGTGCTAAAGGTTTTTGGGTTTGGGCAGTCGTCATGGTTGACAGATCGCGACCAAATGGGGATGTTCTCATCTAGACATCATATGGAGTCATTCTACCTAGTTACAATGAAATACCTCCATGTTAAATATGACCTGCAGAATAGGCTATTATTATTATTATTTATTTATTTATTTATTGGTGTTTAAGGTCACATACTTATGCACAATGGCTAATCCTGACCATGACAGATTTACAGGTGGAGGAAGCTGGAGTACCCAGAGAGAACCACCGAGCATCGATGAGCAACCGCCAGCTCCTCAACATTCTAACTCTGTTCAAGCAGGGTTACAGCGGTTGAAGACATGTGCACCATCGACGTGCAGTACGCCTTAGTACATGGCGTCATCGTGCCCCCATGTAGGCAACCAGGATAAAGTGCCTTGCCCAAGGACACAATGCGGGTCATCCCAGACGGGGATCAAACTCGGGACCTCTAGCATAGAAGTCCAACAGTCTACCACTGAGCCACCGCGCCCCCCGCAGACTGTGCTAAAAGTTTTGGGGTTTCAGGCTTGGGCAACCATCACGGTTGACAGATCATGACCCAAGGGGGACGTTCTCATCCAGATATTACACACAAGCATACTACCAAGTTACAATGAAATCCCCTCATAAATACGACCTGTAGACTGTGCTAAAGGTTTCAGGTTTTGGGCTTGGGCATCCATCACGGATGACCAATCGTGACCAATAGGGGACATTCTCATCTAGACATGACCTAAACCATATTATGAAATTCTGTGATGATCGGACAAGAACTATGGGGTGTAGCCTGTGCTAAAGGAAAATGTGAACAGACTCACAGACTAACAGACTTCCGCATGCGTGATGGCAATAGCTTATCTTGACTTTGTCAAATTAAGCTAAAGTCAGTGACACTGCAGCTTACCATAACTTTATACTGTATTTATGAGATTAATGTTGTAATTAACTCACTAACGTTGGATTAAAGTAAACTGTGTCATAATTATTCACTCTCTGTTATCTGGCAGAAAAAACTTAAACATAAACATATGAGCCATGGATTCTAGGCAGCCAACCATGATGGAAATATGACATTCACATCTACTCATACTGTCAGCCTGCCATGTTTAATTGGTCCATAAATGCAACATGCAGGGTAAGCTGAAGAAATCCAAGTTGGCCCCCATCTTGGATTTCTTCAGCATACCCCCAGCCAAGCTACTCATTGCATGTAAACAGCTCTAACCAACATAGGACATTGTCATGTACCCGAAGTTCAAAGAAAACTGATATATAAATGTCACAGCAGGGTGTTCTGAAGAAATTCAAGATTGCTGCCATGGGAGTCATTACGGGAGGCCAAGCATTACCAACATAGGACCTTCTCATATACTAATTATACTAAGTTACTCTACCAAATTTGAAGAAAAGTGATGCATAAAAGTGGGGTGTTGCGTGTGCTGAAGAAATCCAAGATGGCAGTTGGAACCATGATAGGACATTCTCAAATAGCTATGAACCTGAATTTGCACACAACATTTTTTGTTGATCAGAAAAAAGCTGCATGCTACAGCCCATGA
Organism: Pictodentalium vernedei; assembly: GCA_031216915.1. NCBI lineage: Eukaryota > Metazoa > Mollusca > Scaphopoda > Dentaliida > Dentaliidae > Pictodentalium > Pictodentalium vernedei. The sequence goes on along the minus strand of CM062294.1, from coordinate 479,747,813 downwards.
TAAATGAACTGTGGACAGTATTTGGAAGAATTCCAAGATGGCTGCTCCGCCAGCTAGTATGGGCAGCCAACAATTATCAATACAGGACGTTCTCATCTACTTAACCTATCAAGTCACCCTGCTAACTTTAAAATGAAAGTGTCAATGACACTGTAGCTCAACTTGTTAAGACATGTACATGTATAGTATGTGACATGGCAATGACAAACATCTAGGTAATGACCTGATAACAAAGGTACATATAAAGTATTGTAACGGTCTGTACATAAATACTGACCGTGGCCTGTAACAAATGTATAGGTTAAGTATTGTAAAGGTGGGTGACAGTCTGATGCTAAACTAGAAAAGAAATCTTTTAGTCCCAGAGTGGGTCTGACTGAACCCCAAAATATTTCTCATAGCACAGTGATAACAAAGGCACCCAAAAACACACTCGTTCCTGTCCCAAGGTAAAAACAAAGGTACCCAAGAAGTTTCGTGAAGATCAGTTCATAAATACGAGCTGTGTAGAAGTTGTGACAAAAAACTGATTGGACCTAATTTCGGTACAAAATGGCCACTGGCAGCCATCTTGCATTTTGGACCGCACCCAGAAACACTCGTTCTCGTCCCAAGGTGATAACAAAGGTACCCAAGAAGTTTTGTGAAGATCGGTTGATAAATACAGCCTCTAGCCCGAGCCGTATTGACATGTGCACTTAAAGTGTATAAGTAGCACTGAAAAAATCAAAGTTCATCTAATTTGCATAATTTCTGCACAAGAAAAAAACCTGCACTATATGTGATGTATTCCATGTTACTAAACATTCATACAAAAATTTATTCAAATCAGAACTTTCATATAGAAGTTCTGTATAAAATTTATTGATTGATTGGTGTTTAAGGTCACATATTTTTGCACAATGGCAAATCATGACCACAACATGAGTATCAACTCAAGACCGTGGGTGAGCGTTAAAAAGCCATGTTGCCCATTTTAGAGAGGGTTTGCACCTCCCAAGCATTGGTGACTGGGTCCTATTTTACCAGTAAAAGAGAGCCTTTACTTTCCGGGTTTCCCGCGGGGAGTTCTGTACAAAAGACTGATTGCACTAATTTTGGTACAAAATGGCTGCTGGTGGCCATCTTGAATTTTCGGACCACACCCAAAAACACTCGTTCTCATCCCACGGTGATAGCAAAGGTACCCAAGAAGTTTTGTAAAGATCGGTTCATAAATACGGCCTCTAGCCTGAGCCGTATAGAAGTTGTGTACAAAAAACTGATTAGACCTAATTTCGGTACAAAATGGCCACTGGCAGCCATCTTGCATTTTAGACCGCACCCAGAAACACTCGTTCTCATCCCAAGGTGATAACAAAGGTACCCAAGATGTTTCGTGAAGATCGATTCATAAATACAGACTCTAACCCGAGCCGTATTGACATGTATACTTACTGTTTGTAAGTAGCACTGAATAAATCAAAGTTCATCTAATATGCATAATTTCTGCACGAGAAAAAAACCCATATTTTATGTGATGTATCCCATGGTACTAAACATTCACACAAAAAATTATTCAAATCAGCGCTTTCATATGGAAGTCCTGTGCAAAAATCTGATTGCACCTAATTTTGTACAAAATGGCTGCCATCGGCCATCTTGAATTTCGGACCGGACCCAAAAACACTCGTTCTCGTCCCATGGTGATACCAAAGGTACCCAAGAACTTTCGTAAAGGTCATTTCATAAATACGGCCTCTAGCCCGAGCCGTATTGAATTGTTGACGGACAGACGGATGACTCACCATGGCATAAGCTCAAATTTGGCTTTGCCAAAGTTGAGCTAAAAATGTAATGCATAAAATTAAAAAAGATAAATGCGACTGTAGCCTGTACTTAACTGGTTGAGGGCTAGATTATTTTTGCTGGTCCGAATTTGTTATTCAAAATTTGTTCTATTACAAATGACTGGAGAGTGTCCATAGGCACTTTCCAGTCATTTGTAATAGAACAAATTTATGAAAATAAAATATTATATGCATTTGACTGAATAAGAAACATAAGCAAGGAAAATGTCGGCTTCTGATCTGGTGTCCTCATTTTTTTTAAAGCCCTGATAGTGGCTTCTAGCACTCAACCAGTTAAGAAATCTGACAAGGCTCCCAGCCCATTGCAGACAGCCAACTGTAATCATACTCTCAAACTCATGCCTAATAATAGTACAGGGCAAAATGATAGAAAATTTCCTGAAAATTAATAATAGTACAGGGTCGAATAATAGTAAATGGTGGAAATTTCCAAGATGTGAGCCAACCGCAATGCTCTGAACCATTTTCAGACGTCTGATGCTCTTGAAGTGGTGAAGGGTTAAATTACTTTCGGTTTTCATAATTTTCACATGGATTTGTCTTGTTGCAATTTATGGGAGAGTGCCTGTAGGCACTCTCCCATAAATTGCACCAAGGCAAAACCTTATAGACTAATTAATTCTGTTTCAGTGATGGTATGAAGCCCATCTATTGGATACTGGGTCTTAAAGTTATGGTAGCAGTACTTCAGAACAAGAGGACCCACAGGGCCTGAAGCGCTCATCTTGTACAGAACACAATTTAAACAGAGTCCAAGAATGAGTCTACATTAAGCAGGCCATCTCCATAGGCTACACTGTCAATCCTTCAGTCCCTCAGGAGTGACAAAAATAATCTGGGCATCATGCCTTTTCTTCAGTTGATCATAAGTAAAATGTAGAGCTCCCCTATGAAGCCCCTTGATACAACCTATGTGGATTAATCTTAGTACCTCTAGAGGGTACTGAATACAAAATTTTTAATTCTTCAGCAAAATGGCCAATTCCGGCTCCCAGAGAGAGCCCAAATATTAACCCAGGCTCTTGATTTGAACACAGTTAAATCTGACTTCCCTAGAGATGTGTACCGAATATGAAAGCATTCTGACTGTTGGATCTGAAGAAGAGAAATTGTAAAGAAATTTCTTCGAATTGCACTAAGTTCAAATTTGGGCTAACAAACTTGAATCTGACTCCCCTAGAGATGTTGTATACCAAATGTGAAAGCATTCTGACAAGTGAATCTGAAGAAGATTTTTGAAGAAATTCCCTCATATTGTACTAAGTTAACTTTCATGTTCCCATATGGAGCCCAAATATTAACCTAGGCACTCGAATTGAACAACCTGGAATCTGACCCCCCTAGAGATGTTGCATACCAAATATAAAAGCATTCCGACTGGTGGATCTGAAGAAGAAGATTTTTAAAGAAATTTCCTCATATTGCACCAAGTAAAAATTTGGGCTACCATAGTGAGCCCAAATATATACCTAGGGATCTGATTTGAACAAACTTGAATCTGACCCCCATGGAGATGTTGCATACCAAATATCAAAGCGTTCTGACTGATGGATCTGAAGAAGAAGATTTTTTTAAATTACCCTCCATATTGAACAAAGATAAAATTTGGGCTTCCATAGGAAGCCCAAATATTAACCTAGGGACTTGGTTTGAACAATCTAGAATCTGATCCTCATAACAATGATGTATACCAAATATTAAAAGATTCTGACTGGTGGTTCTGAAGAAGAAGATTTTTAAAGAATATTCCCCATATTACCCTATGTTAAAACTTCGGGCTTCTGTAGAGAGCCCAAATATGAACCAATGAGCTTTATTTCAACAAACTTTTATCTGACCCCCCCCCCCCACCCCACCCCCCCCCCCCCACCCCACCCCCCCCCCCCCCCCCCCCTATGAATGTTGTATACCAAATATCAAAAGATTCTGATGATTGGTTCTGGAGAAAAGATTTTTAAAAATTTTTTGCAAATATGCTGACTCAGCATTTTTTCGATGCCCATTACAGAACACCCTAACATAACCGATGGCAATTTTTTTTACCATTCAATTCGACTGGTCATAAGGACACTTCATACCAAATAAAAGCTTTCTGTTCCATGGGGTTTGAGAAATATGGGCGTTTGAAAATATTTCTATTTTAGCTCCCAGGGTTCCCATGGGGATGCGGGAATTTTTTTTTTTGCATGGGTCAATTACTTATGACCCAATACTACCACAAACCAAATTTGGTTCATACCGGACCATCGGTTCAGAAAATAGAAATTTTAGGCGGGGCCAAAAATCTTACCCCTCCTATTACAAAGCCAAATATTACTTCACGAACTTCGTTTGAACAAACTTGACTCTACACCTCATATGGAAGCTCCATAGCAAATAACAAGTCATTGTACACACTGGTTCTTGAGAAGAAGATTTTTAAAATATTTTTGAGCATTTTCCCCCACTCCCTCCCTATGGGGCTGGGCATGCTGAGTTGAACAAAAATGAAATGCCCCTTTGGGACCATAACTCACACAAACTTTCACTTGAATTGGCCCAGTGGCTTTGGAGGAGAAGAGCAAAACATGGTGTTGACAGACGACGGACGACAGACAACGGATGGAGAGCGATGAGATTGGCTCAGTTTGACTTTGTCAAGATGAGCTAATAAAGCCCAAATATATGCTTCCAGCTCTCTACCCATTAACATTTCCATTGCACCCGGTGTTTTCTTGTACATGTACCTTACTAGTTTGTTTTGGTGAACTTCTTGAGATAAGCGGCAGCTCTGCACATTCAACTGCTGAAAATTAATAATCATACAGGGTCAAATAAGGATCATACAGGCGGGAATTTATTTGAAAAAGAATAATCATACATGTATGATTATTAGGCACTCAAGACTAATGAGACATTCTCATCTAGGCATGAATCTAAACATGCGAATAAAGTTTGGTGATGATCAGAAAAATCTGGACAAATTGTGAACAGACTCACAGACCCACACCCTCCCTAACAATGGCTTCATTTATTTATTTACTGGTGTTTAAGGTCACATATTTTTGCACAATGCTAATCATGACAACATGAGTATCAACTCAAGACCAGGGGTGAACGTTAATAAGCCAAGTTGCCCATTTCAGAGAGGGTATGCACCTCCCAAGCATTGGTGACTGGGTCCTATTTTACCAGTAAAATAGAGCCTGTTTACCGCAGTGAACAGGTACTGCTTCACTTCCTGGGGTTCCCGCGGGGAAACATTGGCTTAATACATGTACCTTAACTTTGACAAGTTAAGCTAAAATCAAACCTACGAATGTTGAGTTTGAAGTAGATATTGGCCTTTGTTTTATGATAAAAAATTCAAAGAAAAGAAACATTATTGTATGAAACCCAAAACTGAATTTTTGCACAACCAATGATCACAACTACGAATGAGTTAAAATTCAATAATAAAATCAAAGATGACAATAATTATTCAATTTGCAATCTACAGTTAAAACTAGAAGTCCTGTCATGCAACGCTCACAAATAGCACGTTGATCTGCGCATTAATCTACGCGTTATGACCATAGTAAGGCTATCAAATTCTGCACATATGGCCTGTGCACAAGCAATGTTTCAGCCAATGGACCTCCGGGTAACCCGGAGGTCCATTGGCAGAAACATTGCATGTGTTTGCTATGAGTAACCAGGAGAAACCACCGTGCTTTGGATGCCATTCCATATGGCAATTGCGCACAATTCCTAGGCGCAATTAAGCCTAGGTAAGCGCACAGTTCGTGACAGGACTTCTAGTTTTAACTGTAGATATCCTCTATTTAGCATGCCATAGATTTTGTAGAATCAACAAAATGCAGCTAAAACATATATCAATATTTTGTAAGAAGCTATGATAGAAATGCCAAATGATAATTACATGTGTGTAATAAGTCAGACAGTGCTTAGTGCGGAAATATCACCAATCTACATCGCCACATGCAGAATCATCACACCGAAGAGTACAAAACTTTTCTTGAAGAAGAATGGACTGTGACACCTGCAAAGCGATCTAGAGTCAAGGTAACAGAAAAGCATCAATTTGCTTAATGCTCTGTTTATGCTGGAAAACCTGAGATTGTCGGGAAAGGGTTAAATTAATATTAATAAAAAGTTAGCCGCACATACATGGGACACAAAGTGTCAATCGAAAATTTGAAAAGATTGAAAACTGAAAATCCAAAATACATTTGTACATGCAAAACGCACGTGGGCGTGTTTTATTTTCTTCAAAGTAAAGGGAATTCTCAGAATTCAATGAATACTAGAGCTGTAGGTTAACCGAAACCGAACCGAGGTTTTTAGTTTTTTTAAAAAACGGAAACCAAAACTGTCGCCATCCCGTAATCTAAGTTTTTTCGTTTTTTATTAAATACTCTCTTGCTGCAGAAATTCACAGAATGTAGCCATCCCAGAGTAGTGAGAGTACCCAGACACTGCCAATGGCAGTGTCTGGGTACTCTCACTACTCTGAGAAGGCTACATTCTGTGGATTTCCGACATTTCAGCTTAGTTGTGTTTGCAGCTTTCCTCAAGTTGTGTGTACATGTAGGTGTCAGACCTCGAAAAATGGCCAAGCACAATAAAAGTTCTGTATATTTAGGTAATTATTATATTGGCCTTCCTGATTCTTCATGTACATGTATTATAGCTTATTTCGGGCATTCACTGAGTTTCATTCAATTTCACTACCATTCACTTATGACTCTGGACATAAGAATGAGTTTTATTGAATTTTACTTGGCCTCATGAACAAACCGAAAACCGAACCGAACCGAGGTTTTACTCCACCTGAAAAACCGAACAAGAAATTTAAAAACCTACAGCTCTAATGAATACTCTCTGATAATAACTCAATACATGTACAAACCGAAAGGAAGAATGGACATGGAAATCAGGTCAGGTGACCATCTTGTCAATAATTTGCATAACCTCTACGGTGCTTTGTAAATCAAATTTGGGGCCAGTGCAATAGCTCACGTCAGTACCCGTATTTTCTATTTTACGGAAGCTAAAAAATGCACTTGTTGAAAATTATTATGGAGCACAAATATACTGTAAGGGCATATAAATGTGTGTTGTTTTGAGATTTTGAGAAAGCAGCACTCTATGGCCAGTGGCAAGTTACTGTCATAATTCAGCAATTCCTTATACATTTAAGGTTTCTGGTGTTTGGTGACAGTATTCCCTCGACACGAGGCCTCTCGGCCAAGATAGCTCCACCCAGGGCAACTACTTTCAGGAGCAGTAATATACAGGGTAACATTTGATCCCCAGTCTCTGATTCTGATAACCCTTTACCCAACACGGATAGCAGACATCATCATTTTTTGTCTCAAAAACATAGCTTATGGCCCCTCATTGGAACAAGTTTGTTGAGCTTCTTCAATGAAGGCTCATTAGCTTTGTTTATTAGATAAAAATTGAAAACATAATAAAATTTGGCAAATACATTGGTGTTACTTTGACCAGGTAGTCTGTGACCTTAACGTTGATGGATATAGACCTTATTATGATTGATGGCACACTGCCTAGTGACAATACATAATTATGGTAAAGAAATTATAGCTCGGACCAACAAACAAAATGTTGACATTTTCCTGAGGGTTACCTTTACCATGTTGTCTGTGACCTTGATGGATACAGTCCTTATTATTATTGATGGCACACTGCCTAGTGACAATACATACTGTTATAAAGTTTGGTTAAAAAATATCCAGTGGTAAAGAAATTATGGCTCGGACAAACAAAATGTTGACGTCGGACGATAGACGAACGGACGGACGACGGACAACTCGATATCAGAAAAGCTCTGCTGACTTTGTCAGGCAGAGCTAAAAATTCAGTCTAACATTTTGCATGGGCAATTTACTCCTTCTCTGATTTCACGGGAGCTTAAAACTGCACCGGTCAATTTTGTTCATTTCCAGCACAGGTCAAAATGTAAGGCCTGTCTTTATCTGCAGAGCAAGGTGTGATATTGTTTACTCATGACTGATTAACTACCAAAAATTGTGTTTTCTGATGAAATGAATATATCTGACTGGGCACGGTCTGGCATCCTGCAATGCCTAAAAGTATGTAAAGAAATACTAATTAAAGAAAAGAGACTAACTTAGACTATGTAGGCACAGGCAAGGTGCCCCAGTGCACTTCACACAGGGTGAGCTGCGTCCCTTTCTACCCCCCCCCCCCCCCCCCACAGCCATTCAAAGACCTGACATCTAGACTGATTTCTGCCCAAGACGTCATTTACTAAGTACTGTCAACTGGGAATGGTTGGGTACAACCAGTCACAAGAGAATTTCAAGTTTTTTCTCAATGAAAACTACAAGTGCATCACCATTCTCCAAGACATAAACCTTATGGTTTCATTAAGAGCTAGAAGAAAATCACTACACACAGAATGATTCAGTTGTTGAACACATCAACACATAGGTAAGGCTGTCACGATTATGAATTTTCATAATCGATTATTTTGTCATAAAAACCGACGACAGTTATTCGATTAATTATGGTTAATATTTTTGTCTCATTTCCTAGAACTTCATCTATGAAATAACTTGGGAGGCGTTGAAAATTAAAATATCCTAATCGTAAATGAAGCAAACGAACACCAAACCTTGAAAAATTTGACAAAACAGAATCTACATCGCATAGATTCAAACTTCAAATCATAGAAAAATGCATACTAAACTCACTAATGGCCCCATCCGCGCACAATGCGTAATGATTATGAATTTAGCCTCAGGGAATGTCAAGTCAACAAAGCTTTACACATGGAAATGAAACTTCCGGTTGCGGTACGTCGGAGAACAAAATAAATAATCATAGCACGTTTTACTTCGACTTTTATAAATTTTATGTATCAGTTGGAAATTGAGTAATTTGAGTTCAAAAGGAGGAGAAGATCAAAGGCATGCAATCGAAGCATGCTTTTGATACTCGGCAGAAGAATACAACCTCGTAACAACATTGATGTTTTTTTGGCAGGTCACATGACTCACATCAAAGAAATGAGAAGTATTAGGAACTGAGTGATCACATATTTATTTATTTATTTATTTATTGGTGTTTAAGGTCACATACTTATGCACAATGGCTAATCGTGACCGTGACAGTTTTACGGGTGGAGGAAGCCGGAGTATCCGGAGAGAACCACCGAGCAACGACGAGCAGCTGTCAGCTCTCCAACATCGTAACTCTGAACTCTGCACCGCAGCACAGGCAGGGTTAGATTGGTTGAAGACATGCGCACCATCGACGTGCAGTACGCCTCAGTACACAGCGTCATCGTGCCCCCATGTAGGCAATCGGGGTGAAGTGTCTTGCCCAAGGACACAACGCGGTTGCCGCAGGAGGGATTCGAACCGAGGACCTCTCGGCTTGCAGCCTGCACCTCTACCAACTGAGCCACCGCGCCCCCTGAGTGATCACATATACGATGATGACTGTGTTTCGGCTAACTTTAACTCACGTGGTGCCGCGACTTGAAGCTATATATTGGTTTTATGTTTTAACCCCGTTCACACACACATTTGTTGTCGAAATAGGTCCTTTATGTGAAACAATAGCTTGTGAATCAATATTTCCCCTTTGTTTAACAAAAAGTTATGACAGCACATGTCCAGTCAAATAATCAATCAGTGAAAAAAATTGTTGATTATGACCTCGAGCGGCGGTTGATCGATTTTTCGATCATTCGTGACAGCCTTACACATAGGCCCACATTTACTTCCCAAACCAACAGAAACCTGAGGACCCAACATGCAATTCCACAGTTTATGGACCGCTATGTTGACAACCCAGTTGTTCATAAATTGCAAATTTGCTTGATGGTTCCATAAGTTTTTGGCTGGTAACTAGTGTTGGGAGGTCATTAAATATTTTCCACAGTTTCAGTTTCTACTTGTTTTTTTTTAAAAAAGAGTTACCTCCGGTTTCGTTTTTTTGTTTAGAGAAAAATATTCAAGCATTAAACACTGGTTTTTTCCCAAATATTAGTTTTAATAAAAGTTCAAAGTGCAAGAACCTTCCCCTCTCTCTAAAATAATGAGATCATATATAGTGCAGCACATGTACAGTGAACCATTAATCCAGAAGACAATGAAGATTGTTCACGGAGCCCTAGATACACAACTGAATTGCATTGGCAGCACCCACCCCCCCCCCCACCCCCAACAACCAAGAGGAAAATGCTGTGGTAGCAATGCACAACTTGGGTAAAAAAATGCTGAAGCTGTAATGTTGTGAAATGTCAGGCCAAAGAAAAAAAATCCCTTTGTTTGGAGTACCCCCACAGACCCTAAACAATTACGCCTACCCTAAACATTTTACAAAGTAAAAGTTGCTCATTGTAACCCTAATTTTTATCGGACTTCAACTGAATTTGAAATCTATTTTGAGGTAAAAGCTTTCCAAAATACTTGTAGAAATAAATATATCGGACAGTATAAATGTGGAGCAAGTGGTAAGTTCCAGTTCAGCAAAGAACCCGCATTGGATAAATTTATCATTTTATGGATAGTGTTTTACAGTTGGTGTTGAAGGACAAGAAAATTAATGAATGTCGTGTTGAGTTTCGTGTATTGATACTGAAATCCCCGAATCTTGGCCTGCAGTCTTGAAAATGATATTGGTGCAAGTATAATGTACAAATGTCTTTTTTAATTCCATTCAAACATACATACAGTACGTGGCGAGTGGACTGTAACTAAATCACCCGCAGAGTGGAGTTATCATCCAAGCTATAACTTTCAAATTTTGAACATATCGACAAAAAACACAGGCAATGTTTCAGCCTTTTCATTTAACACATTACACGAAGTGACAGCAGCATTCAAGATTGAGCAATCAAATAACCGTGCATGTCCCAACTGACGGTTATCTCACGTTCGGTGTTTTTAAATAACCGACACCAAGTTGTATTTTCGGTTAATCTCCCAACACTACTGGTAACCTATATGTGGTCTTGTGTTGACCAGATTATCACAACTCAAGACTCACCGAGAGGCAGCACCAATCTTTTGGCCTAATTCATATTTTCAGAATCGCACTTATACAAATTACAATTGGATTCTCAAAATTCACAAACAGTAAACAGGTTCCAGTATGACCTATAACACTAACATCAACACTGGACTGCATTTGGGAAAAGGACAACACTGTCTGCATTTTTTATTGAAAATGGATTCCAAGTTCCAGTGCTGGAAATTAACAAAACTGACGGGAGAAGTTTTAAGCTCCCGTGAATTCAGAGACAGGAGTAAATTGCACCCGTAAATGTTGGTAATAGTATATGAATTTTCGAGGGAATTCTGTCGCCAAACACCAGAAACCTTAACCCTTTGAACTCTAGTGGTATCTTCCATGCCAGTTCAATGGCTGCAATTAGAAGACTCCATACATTGTATTCATTATTTGGGGTAGAGCAATCAATATTTGCAACGTGCAGCCTTAGGGCTGCACATTGAAAATATTGCTTGTTCTACCCCACACATTTACTGAACAGCCTTCCTATTTAATGATGTTATGACTTATCATGTTCCTGGCCAGAAAAGCAGCCGATCAGGTTCAAGGGGCTAAATGTATAAGGAATTGCTGAATTAAGACAGTAACTTGCCACTGGCTTCAGTGTGCTGCTTTCTCAAAACAACACACATTTATATGCCATCACAGCATATTAGTGATCCACAATATTTTTCAACGAGTGTGGTTTTTAGCTCCCATAAATTAGAAAACACGGGTGCTGACAGGAGCAATTGCACTCGCACCTGTCTCATTCCCAGGACTGATGTTCGACGGACATGTGCAAATCACTTTATACAACAAATTTCCAACGAAAAACAAAATCGTAATTCTAAGCAATTTCAGCAGGTGTCATGATACCTTGCACAGAATATGGCAAGTGTGCAGTATATGTATAACAATAGTATGCTGTTAGGTGATCTACCTCATTATCTGATTTTTGACGGCATTGTATATTGATGCTTTTTCCGTCTGATGACCTTGAACGGAAATCAAAATTAGATTTCCAATGTAAAGAAAGCAGAGTTTGAGAATTCAGCTCCACGCAGCTCTGTTGCTGCGTTTTGAAGAATTTTGATGCCCTAGCTTTGTTCTTGGATATCTGAAGCACATTTGGCCACGGATTGTTTGCCTGAAATATTATTTTATTATCAGTTCTGGTACGAATACGGTAGCAGACTTCCAGGAACCACTGTTGCCTGCTGTCAACTCTGTGAGTTGATTTCATATATTTGTCGTGTTCTATGCATCTCAACCTTCAATGCTTCATTTTGATGTATACTTTGTGTATATTTAATTCGAATTTATGGAATGACGGAGGTGGAAATTTCAAAGTAAACAAATTTTCCTTACTTAGGAATAGCGTGGGGGCCAAATGAATTTCTGTCCAATTCTGATAGTCTTTTGACTAATTCGTATTTTCAGAATATAACTTATTTACACTCTGGATTCCCAAAAATTGCAAAATCAACAAACAGGATCCAGTGAGAGTGCTGAGACCCATTAACATTCCACTCTGAACCAGTGAATGTAAACATTACATGGCAATTGGCATAGCCCACCATTTCATTTTCAATGCTACGTAAATATATGAAAATGTGCTACACAGTTTAATGTAAAGAGCTGAAAAAGCTGCTGTTGATTTTTGGCAATGGGGTTTTGAATTGTTTGCACCAAAATTGTAGCACAAAACTGTGGGAGTGTGGGGACTGAGCGAGAGTCAGACCAGCATCGAGATCTGACCTACTTCGTGAGCCCCAAATACAACGTTTTTCTGCGGTCACGATACACTCGTTCACGGCACCGCACCCAACAGTTCCCAATTTAATGGTTGCGGATAGTGGAGCTGTGAAAAACAAACTGATATGGGTGGAAATGATCACATATGGACTATTTTCTTTTGCGTGGTAACAGGTGATAACGAATACTACGCCATGTTGAGGGGGGGATTCCAATACCGTTTGACAACTTACTCTTTTCCGGTGGAGGCAGAGCATTTGGCAGTTCGTCATCTCTGCTTACTTGAGTTATAATGGACGTTGCGTCCATCTAGCTGTCGTGCGAATCCCCCTCGTCGCGTCGTCTTGATTGTTTTGATATAAACAACAAGTTGAAACTTCACTATTTTCCAACATGGACGACCGTATTTTCAAGGTAAATATCACGACTCGGAAAATGGGCAACTCATGAATATTAATTAAGCAAATTACACGTGATAAAGTAAATTCGGTCACCGCTCAGTCGCGAACTGTTGAGAAAAACGAGGAAATAGAGCACAAGCACGTGTTATTGTTGCGAACGATTATCAAAAAATGAAATACACTTGTAGGTAAAAGAAAATTTAAGAAGAAATATGAAAAAAAGTAAAACCGCGCGGAAAGTATGTATGACATTTCATCCAATCAAAAAGAAGTGGGGCAGGTCAATAGGTCAAATACCTTTGGCCACAGACGCCAGCTCACTACTATTTTTATGTCACAATCAAAATGTACACATTTCGGGACAAGGGCCATGTGTTTTTATTTGTTTGCTTTAGTAATGTAAACAGTGATAGTGATAATGACATGATTTGGCGTCCTTGATTTAATGTGCAATCGAGAGCAGCGTGACATGGAAGAGAGCAGAAATTTGATTAATGTAAAAACAACAAGCCAACTATATTAGGCCTATAACTCTTATTTGGATAAACAGTTTTGTTTACTACAAAATAGTGCAATTACTATCCACTCGGCTCACACTGCTTGTCGCCGAATGTCGGGCCTCAGTTGTGAAATATTTTTCTTTTAGAATGGACTGTGCTGTGCAGCCTGTGCAAACCATCTTCGAAACTCATTGTGACCAGCTTTTTATGGTGACAAATATATGGATAGAATAACGACGAACAAAACGCCGAGGTTTACGTTTTAACCCTCACTCGGCTAGCAGCTTATTTTCACAATAACTGTACTATCGTTTTCCTACTGACCTAAAACTTTCATTTTCTGCCAAGACACACCAGTGACAGACCGGGAAGTTAGGATGGTTCCCAACGGTCTGGTGCCCTAGTAAATGATTCAATTTTATTTCCTGACTCGTGAGCATTTTTAGCTTATCTCTTCAGCGGCTGAGGAAAAGATTTTTTTAAAAGCGTGGAAAAGGGGCTGAATTTGAGCAAGAATAATATTACAGGGTTAACTGTTAGGGGGTCGATTGTCTGTATGGGTGATGAAACTCTTATGATGTGCCGATCGATCGCTGAAATGGGCCGGTGAGTTGTAAAGTGTGTTCGTCTACTGAATTGTGGTTTCCCCGGGTAGACTTTTTCTGTCGGTCCGCCGTTGCCGATGACCACGCCCTTGTGTGAGGTCTGCATTTATGTTTCGGTGTATATAACCCTTCACCCAACTTAACGGCCAAAACCGGCCAGCGCTATTCTCCAAAATGGCCATTCAATTTCAATTATTTTTTGTCTCAAAAACATAGGTTATGGCCCCTCGTTGGAACGAGGTCTTTCCAATGAGGGGTCATAACCTATGTTTTTGAGACAAAAAATGAAAAAAAAATGTTATTCAAGAATTTTTTTACAAGTGTCGTCTGCTTTTCATGTTAGGTAAAGGGTTAAATGAACTATAAAGTGCCCAGTAGCAAAATATCTGTTTTCAATTTTGAAAATATAAAGCGGGTTTGACTGGTCTAGCCGATTTGTTACCTCGACTATTTATCTCACACAAATGTTTTTTCAACACTGTAACAATTTCATTCGTTTTTTTCTAAACCCTAGCTGTTCCAACAAGTCGGATCCACCGAGGGACCATTTACTCTCGTTTGAGTGAGTATAGTGAGCTTGTTTCAACCATATTTTGGATGTGAAAACTGAAAGAGGAAAAAAATTAAAAAGGCGCTTTTTTATCAATAGCGCTGTGAGGATTTGGTTAATTTTTTTTTGTCAGTGTTAAAACTGGTTACTATTTTAAATTGGAATGTCTCTGTTAATTGTTGTCAAATCAGTGTCCTGTTAATTATCGCACAATTGAAGCAGAATGACAGAAAAGTAAACTCCACCTTGATTTGTCATTGGTCGTGAGAAGCAGGAGTTTTGAGGGAATTACAGTGAAAGTACCTGCATGACAACGAAAAACTGTGTTTTGGGGAGTACTGTAATAATAATAACCTTGAGGGAAGGTGGTTACTTCTCTTCAGACTCAGGTCGATGTCGTTGGAGCTTGAGGGAGGGGCTGCCATGGACAGCAAAATGGAGTTTGTGTAATATGGAAAAATGAAGACATTTTCTCCTCTAAAGCATGTCCAAAATACTTGTCTTGCAGAACAATATTCACTAAGGGAATAACGGGGTAGTGGGATGGGAGAATGAAGGACAAGTGGTTATTGGGTGGCACAGTAGAGAGGGTTAGTATGGCTATTGGGAAAATCGGGAAGAATGATGTACGCATATCATCAAAAGGTTTGTTTCAGGGTGTTGGGTGGATGAAAGAGGAAAAACGTGTGGAGAGGAGGCGGCATTTGGGAGAACAGGGATAATCAAGGCCTTCTCACATGCGTACCGCAACAGATCAGCGTTTGGCTGATATGTTATAATGTTATTATTATTACCAAGACGGTCGCCATTCTCATACTCCGTCTGAGTGAACGGGACCAAGCAGAGGCGGCGGGAGCTCGATAAAAGTGGAGGGGCACACATTTTCAAGGCTACCATGGTTCGGCCCAGTGGGCGAAAAAGTTACAATCGTATATCGGTAAATGTACCGTGACACACCATAGTGTCTCTTTTAGACGAGCATACCGCGGTGTGTTCTCTATCCTGTCCATTTATTCTACTTCAATCATCTTCCAACCCGAAGGCTAGCCTTCGGATTGGAAGATGGGTGAAGTAGAGGAAACGGACCGAAGGTAGGATTCTTTTGCCAAATGTTGCTTGGATTTGCAAATAATATATTACAGGAATACATTTGCATGCGCCCATTTTAACTCATTATGTAACCACGCAATATGTCTGTGGAAAAAGGTGGAGGGGCACGTGCCCCCTGTACCCCACTGGTTCCGCCGCTTCTGGAAACACGAATGATAGACAAAAAAAACCCTTATTGATAGGGGCATCAACTATGTGGAGGTGGGGGAGGGGGGGGGGGGGGGGGTAGAGACAAATATTCCATGTACGTTATCAAGAAATGCCGTCGAATAAGGCATGCGTTTGTGATGCAGCTGGAATATTTATTTCTTTCGTCGGGATTTCTGCCAGGGACAAATTGGGTTTACACCTCCCAAATCGGCTATCTTCGCACCGCCCCTGCACAACCTCTGCTTAATGAGGTAGATTCTCGTACCTTGATTGCGTTTTTTTTCATTCAAACAGATGATTGTGTCTGTGTGTGTGTGTGGGGGGGGGGCGGGGGGGGGGGGGGTTATAGTGAGTCCTCATAAAATGCTTTCAAAGTTTCGAACGATTTTCATAGAGAAAGCATCGTTGGGAAAAAACACGATTCAAACAAAGAAATTATCACAGGCATTACAGAAAAAATACTTTGTACTTATACGACCCTCGATTTTTAAGTTATATTGATGTTCCTCTATCAGTCCATCTGTCAGGCTAAATTTCCCATTAGTGTTGCGGATCGGACTGCAAAATACTGGTCTGGCGCCGATCCAGAACGAGCGCGTAGTCCGCATCGGACCGGACCACCAATGCTGTACCGGTGCACAAACGGATCAGTCCGGGCGGTCCAAGATGGGCATTGTAATGTGTCAAATTATCGCTGGCTCCGGATACAACGCTCAATTGTGGGCTTTAACCTTCCAAACTCACCTGTGAACTAACAAAAAGATTTCTTCCGGAAACATGCTTCTCATAGAGTCTCAGAACCAGATTGGAGACGCCTGTTCATTACGAATAAAGGCATAGGTGATACAATATATCGCCCGTTGAGTGCAACAAGACGCCGTCTGCAATGCTAAAGCGTTGCAGGTGGCGCCTTGTTGCACTCAATGTCAGTACGAGATGAAAAAAAAATCGCTTGTTACAAAGCCATAATTGCTTATAAAATTCTTCATTTTATTGGCAGTTTATCAAAGATGTCTCGTATCCACTAAAAACCTGCAATATCCCCCCCCCCCCCCCCCCCCCCCCATCATCGCATCCATACTGGAAGGCGTTAAAATATAAACCCCATATTTGTTACAAAACGAAAACACTGTATAGTGGACTGCCACGATGCGGTCCAATGGGAAAACACGGACCGAATCGCCCGCCATTTTTGGACCGGACCACCAAAGGCGGTCTGGTGCGGTCCACTTCTCAATGCCGATTTTCAAAAACTGTTCTGCATAATATCGTGGAGAAGAATATTCAGATCGGTTAAAGCTTCCAGACAGGAATAGCTTCAATAAAGGTGTTCGTTGGAAAAAGCTCTCTTGGAGAGGGCGGGATTACCAGTGGAGCGGATTTGCTCCATTTACATGTAAGGCTAAAGAATATTAATCTTTTGATTCTCAGGCAGCGGCACACTCGTTTTTTTCGGCCCGCGTTTGTCATATACATTTCAAAGGCAAAATTCAAAAGGTATAAAACTATCATAGGGTTCAATTTTAACGGTATCACATCGCGTTTGCGATGCAATATGTCGAATACATTGATACAGTATTGTTATTCTGTCCGCGAAATGCGACACGATTCTGATATGTATATACAAAGTAAATATTTATTCAACTGGTTGAGGGCTAGATTTTTTTGGTGATCTGAATTTGTTCATCAAATATTGTTTTATTACAAATTATTGGAGAGTGCCAACATGCACTCTCCAATAATTTGTAATAGAACAAATTTGTATAAACACACTATTATTTACGTTTGACTGAATACGAAACATGGGTAAGGAAAATGTTGGCTTCTGCACTGGTAACCTTATATATTTTTTTTTTGAAACGCCTGATTGTGGCTTCTAGCACTCAACCAGTTAAAAAATTTCTGATTATTTTTTTTCTCCGTTTTGGTTGTCCTATATTGATTTTGCATTGTATGATCACTGTTACAAAACACCAAACCATCAGTGAAATCAACATGAAATATCTGGGGGCGTGGTGGCGTTGCGGTAATCGGTTTCTCGTCAGATCACCGAAGTTAAGCAACGTCGAGCCCGGTTAGTCCTTGGATGGGTGACCGCCTGAGCGATCGATTCGGACTCCCGCGTTGTGTCCCTGGGCAAGGCACTTAACCCCGATTGTCCACGTGGGGGCACGATGACGCCGTGTACTGAGGCGTACTGCACGTCGATGTTGTCTTCAACCATTCTAACCCTGCATGTGTTGCAGTGCGGAGTTACGATGTTGGGGAGCTGGCAGTTGCTTGTTGGTTCTCTCCGGGTACGCCGGCTTCCTCCACCCGTAAAACTGTCACCGACGCGATATGTCCTTGGCTGTTAATGTGTCGTTAAACCATAATAAATAAATAAATAAATAACATGGAATCTCTAGTATTTAATTTTAGGCTCTCACAACTGGATTTTGGTATTGGCGACCGTTCCATTGGGAATAAAAAATAAAAATAAAAACCGCCCTCTTATTCGTTTTTAACAAAAACAATTGCCTGAGAATCAATTATTTACTTTGGTTTGGCCTAAACCAAACGGTAGAGAAGAACTAGAGATTTTGCGAAATCTGGGTCCATGGATTACGCTTCAAGTAACGCCGCCCCACTCGAAAAGTTTAGAGGGAAACTTGAGTGAATTGTCAGGGCAAAGCCAGCCTAAATATAGGGGCAAGGGGCCTCATATTTAAAGATATTGTAAGTTCAAAATATATTCCGCATCAAGGCGAAAAACCCACGTGAATTTCACTTCTCTGTAAAGCTGGACATAGAAAAAACACACGTGGTGTATATCCAGCTTTAGCGCAGGGACCCAGGGGAGAAACGGTATGTTAGATAAGGTCTAATCATCTCGTTTAATTTATACAGTAGTCGGAGTCTTACGAGACGTAATCGGTTGATGTCAAGATGTCGTCACGGTAAATTGAGAAACGAGATTCTAAAAGATAGAAATGTCGTGTCATCATAAGTTATAACAATCATGGCAAGAACGAATCGGTTTTCTCGACAAGTGAAGTCACGCGTGAGATGACTTGTATTGATTCTGCCTCGATATACGTCATCTCCCACCGTTTTGACAGGTGGACAGATGAGCGTCGGTCCACCTGACAGTTTAGGGTAAAAAGTATATATACCTGGAAGAGCAGAGCATTAGACACACACTTGGGGTCACACACACGTTGGTGAAGTCCAGGACAGGCGGACTCTGTTTCCTGGCATAAGGGTACCTTCGATCACAGGACCCTGAAACGGCTGGAATCGCCAGAGAGGGCATTCCATGATTGATTTAGTTTAACGTTGATAGGCGGCTACGGGGCCGAATTCGTGAGAAGGAACACCCCAGGTGGAACGTATAAGTTTAGATTGTCGAGTAGCAGGTATCGTCCTGCAATAGTCAGAAGTGTAGGTTAATTGTATTGTGCGTATTAACCCTTTGAAGCGTCAGCCTGATTGCGTTCTGAGTAGTTTATTTTGCTTTCGGAACATCGTAATACCGACTGAAGATCGGTGTGAGTGACAATTTCGCCCTAGCACAAAAGGGGCATTTGTGAATCGTGAATTCAACCAGGAACGGTGGATATTTCAATAGGACTTTCACGGAGGACTTTCAAAAGGCGCATAAGGTATGAGTAGACACTATCTGACCCAAATCAGAAGTACGGTGGTTTATAGATGACGAACATTGCTGGTCGGAACCCTCCGACAGCCAGAGGTACAGTTACGCGCAGACGTTGACATTTGAGCCTAAGCGGGTGAAGCTCTTATGGCGAGCTCACAGTAATAACATTTCAGATTTGTGAAGCTCTTATGGCGAGCTCACGGTAGTAACATTTCCAGTGTGTAGACTATAGTGCCAGTACAGGGCTATAGAATGACTATATGATTGTTTAGAATTATTTAACCGTAGTGACCCATTTTCTGTGAAAAGAATTGAATTGTTGATTGTTGAAATATTGAAACGGATTTATTTTTATGTGTAAATAAAAGAATCGTTGTTACTTTAAATCATTCTTTCCATTATACAGCCTGAAGTGATTAGGAATCACACCTAACGGAAATCGAACCTATTTCAGGACAATTTGGCAGAGAAGGAATCACGGCGTCGGTCTAACTCAGCTCTCTGCGCCGAGTTCGCGACACTTGGATTCCGACCCTCCACGTTGGTCTAATTTTTCCCGCAACTTCATCAGCGGGACTAAATAACCCCACGTCAGCCCAGGCCTTACGGGGCCTCAGGTGTCCTCTGACATTGATTGGCGAGCGCTACCAGGATATTTCTAAAAGGTAAAAAATGGCTATATGGAAATTTTGTTTTATTTTAATGGCGGTTCTGTTTAGGTTTTGACGCGTTCGGTCAGTTGATGCCGTTCAAGGGTTTAATATCGCAATACAGTAGTCCCCAAAAGGATACTTAATAACCACTATAACTGCGGTAGGTTTCAGAATATTTGGTGCGTTTAATTACGTTAAATTACAGAGGTAAATTAAGATTAATTGCCATATTTTTTTTTCTTTTCCTTCTTCGTTCTTTCTGACGAGTGTTGAAGATAGAAAGAAAAAATCAAAATGGATGTTGTTACACCCCTCGCCCAACTGGTATCATTAGGCAAGGAAATGGGCCTTGAGGGGGCAGAACTTCATAAGTTCGTTAAAGATGAGCAGAAACGTGAGGCCAAGGAGATTGCCTTACGTAATGACGCAAGAGAGAGAGAAGCCCAATTAGAACGAGAGCGTGAGAAAGACGCAAGAGAGGCGAGGGAGAGAGAAGCCCAATTAGAACGAGAGCGCGAGAAAGACGCAAGAGAGGCGAGGGAGAGAGAAGCCCAATTAGAACGAGAGCGTGAGAAAGACGCAAGAGAGGCGAAAGAGAGAGAGATTCAATTAGCAAATGAGGCGAGAGAGAGGGAAGCCCAATTAGCAAGGGAGGCAAGGGAGGCAGAGCGAGAGCTCGAACAACAGAGGCACGAGAGAGAATTAGAGCTCCTCAGAGCAAGGGCCGATGTGGAGAATGAAAGTCGGCGCTCAGGGGATGGGAGTGCAGGGGTAGCAATTCATGCCCCACGCCCCCATCTCGCTCATTTCAATGAAAACACAGATGACTTGGACTCGTACTTGGAGAGGTTCGAGCGTTTTGCCTCCAGTCAAATGTGGCCAGAAGACACATGGGCTATGTGCTTGAGCCCTTTGTTGTCAGGTAAAGCCCTCGAGGCTTATACCAGTATGCCTCCTGCACTTCTTAATGACTACGGTGAGCTGAAGAATGCCATCCTTCGGAGATACCAGCTCACTGAAGAAGGATTCCGGACCAGGTTCCGAGAGATTAAGCAGGAGAAGGGAGAAACAGTGCCTCAGTATTTTGCCCGAGCTAGGCGGTACTTTGACCGCTGGACTGATCTCGCAGAAGTGAATGAGTCGTATGGAGCCCTGCGAGATCTATTTCTCCGGGAGCAGTTTTTAACTACATGCTCCAAGGAGTTGGGCCTGTTCATCAAGGAAAGGGGGCCGCCCACCTATGATGAGATGGCAACTGTGGCAGAACGCTACATCGAGGCCCACGGTGGGAGTGTAAACGCACCCAAATCGGCTAGGGATGGGGCAAACGGGTTGGCAATGGCACCCGTAAGGCAACACCACCCCGACCCTCCTGCGTCGCAGGCCAGCCGGAGGGGGAGCGCTCCCAAGGACACCACTTGTTTTATCTGCAACAAGCGGGGTCATATTGCCAGGGACTGCTGGCAGAAACAGGTAAGGACCACTGGGAACATTAGGCCACCCCAGCAGGGGGCCTGGAACGCAGCACCAAGGGGTTGGAAGCAAGGTGACCGCGTAGATCCAGGGCCCAGTAGACAGACGGCAGCGTTCTGTCAAACCATCGGTCCAGAACACAACCCCCTCCGGGAATGTATACAAGAGGGAGAATTAAGGCTGGAAGGCGGGAAGGTTGTCCCGATAATAAGTGGCATGTGTGAGAGGCTCACAACTTCGCAGGAGAAGGTTGATATGCCAGTGTACCCAGGGTATGTGGGACAAAGGGAGATTCGTCTGCTCCGGGATTCTGGGTGCTCCTCTGCAGCGGTTAGAAAGCAACTGGTTGACGACAAGCAATTGTTGGGGCGCGACCATTTGTGTATTTTGATAGATGGGACCGTTAGAAGGTTCCCCATCGCGAGGATAACTGTGGATACCCCATTTTATTGCGGCGAAGTGGAAGCCATGTGCATTGAATCACCTGTGTATGACCTGGTCATAGGTAATATCCCAGGGGTGAGGGCAAACCCTGATGAGTTATGGTCCAGGGATAGGGGGCCAAGTGAAGGCCCAACGAGTAAGGAAGGGAAGGTTCCCAGGGGGAACCAATCCGATGGTTCGGGGGATGGCCCCTACACGACGAAATGTCGGGAAGTTTCAGGAAAGACGACTCCTGTCCAATTAGGGAGAAGGGGCCGCAGGCGGTCCAGGCGAAACGCCAAACAGCGAGGGAACCCAATGGGATCATTGGGGAAAGACCCTCAAGCAAATTTATGTGGGGGAGTTGAGCGCCCCAAGAAGTTGGTGTCACCCGGGTGGAGAGGGGAGGCCAGACCCACGCAAATGGCTGGGCAAACTTCCCCAGAATTGAGAGGGCACGGGTCAACACAAGTTGAGTATGTCAAAGTGGATGGGACCGCTAAGGTGGGCGTCCAGGGGACCGAGAAAAGGGTCCACAAATCAAAGGAGAAGCATCCTAGGTGGCGGAGACCACGTAGAGAGTGCCGGGGGCGCACAGCGCCCAATGTGCGCAAGAAGTCGTCGCAATGGACCGGGGGGTCGACGGCACAAGGGCCAAGGACGGCCAGTGTCGTTCGAACGACGGTAATCGCCGGGACGAGTGAGCCTGGGGGATATAGCGCCAAGGGAAGCTCTTGGGAATGCGACAACGACAGGGTATGGGGACCCTGGTGGAATGCCCGTAGAAATGGCGGGGCGAGAAGTAGGGGTGTGACAAGGGTTACCCAAGGAGATACTGGGAACCGGGCCCCTACCAATGGTCGGTGGTTATAAAGAAGCAATAGTTGGGTGGCTGTGGGCCTGGTGTCTGGGACGGGGGCTCCAGTCGCAAATATTTTTGTTGGTGAGGTGATGGGCTTCGTAAACTCGGTGTTAAGGCCCGGAAGAAATTTTCTTATTTTTAGTATTATTATTGCTCTGACTGCCGACTAGAGTTGGTTGTGAGTGCGAATGTGAGATACACTGCCCTGTCTGTCGCGTGTGCGTGGACGGGGAGCCTGTGTGTCGAGTTTTGTAAGTGTGGGATACACTAACCCCGTCTGTCGCAAAGGCGCGGTCGGGAAATCTGTGTGTTGAATGTGTGAGTGTGTGAGGCACAATTTTAATCCCCTGGTTGAGCTTTGCGAGGGTGAGGCTCAACATAATGCAGGGGTCGTTTGCCCCTTCACAAGACATAGGGGAACGGGAGGCGAAGTTACACTCCGTTGGAATTAACCCATCTGACGCAAAGGCGCGGACGGTGTTACTCGTCGGAGTGAGTGCCAAGTGAACTGTTTGCAAAATGGGCGAACGTGTATAAAAATGTGTATGTTTAGGTGTAAATATATAGTATTACAGAGAGAGAGAGTGCTGCAAATCTGAGGATAAGGCTACTCCCCATATCATATGTAAACCCGCAAGACGGGAGCATGTGGTAGCGTGTGTGTCGTGGGAATCGACATGGCCGACGCATGAGCCCGGTCATGACCCCCCACGACCACTAGGGTACAGTTTTGTAGTCTTGAACATGATGGTAGATTGTAAAAGGGTGTGAGAGGCGAGCGTGCGTGGCTTTGCCCCTTGCGTTTTAAGAGATACACAGGGTGTTTCTCTCGGGAAGGGAGTTGTCAGGGCAAAGCCAGCCTAAATATAGGGGCAAGGGGCCTCATATTTAAAGATATTGTAAGTTCAAAATATATTCCGCATCAAGGCGAAAAACCCACGTGAATTTCACTTCTCTGTAAAGCTGGACATAGAAAAAACACACGTGGTGTATATCCAGCTTTAGCGCAGGGACCCAGGGGAGAAACGGTATGTTAGATAAGGTCTAATCATCTCGTTTAATTTATACAGTAGTCGGAGTCTTACGAGACGTAATCGGTTGATGTCAAGATGTCGTCACGGTAAATTGAGAAACGAGATTCTAAAAGATAGAAATGTCGTGTCATCATAAGTTATAACAATCATGGCAAGAACGAATCGGTTTTCTCGACAAGTGAAGTCACGCGTGAGATGACTTGTATTGATTCTGCCTCGATATA